>CM039679.1:121562246-121624746 GCA_022537955.1 Schmidtea mediterranea
AAGAAGAGATTTCCCTTATAATTTGCAAACTTACAAGAAGTTTTAGAACATATGAACTTCAACCGATTTGGGAAATGTAACTGAAGCCGAATATAGTAAGGTCAAATCATTGGGAAGAAACAATTGTAACTCTTTACTAGATTTGATGGTTTACCCTCAAACTTGATGTTTTTTTCTTTTGGCTGACTTTTTTCAGCAAATTTCGTTTCAAAGTCCTTAATCATAACCGATGGAACCCCTTAACTTTATGGATTCCGGTATGTCTGGGCATCGGCTCTTATGACTCTGACGAATATGAACTTCTCCCTGATAATGGAGATGTATAATTTTTTTCGAATGGGGGAATCCGTGTGGATTACCTTTGTTAATAAACTCACCGTGTATTGATGAAATACCAAAAACTGCTTTACAATTGACATCAATAATCTCTATGGTTGGGCTTTAAGTCAACCATTACCATATGGAAATTTGAATGGGTCACTGATACTAATCAATTAAATAATTTAATTGTTTTTTGATAGGATCTTTGAATTACTGTCATTTGCTGTCACATTTTGAGTAGATTTTAGAAATCCCAACATTTCTTCATTATAAACTTAATGATTTTCCAGTAGCTGCCTAAAAGATGTGCGCTCCGGGTTCAATGTTTCAGAAGTTAATGCTAACGCATTATCCAAAGAAGAATTATGTTCTTCCATTGGAGAACTTTGCAGATTTTTGTTTCTTTACAAATTAAAATACACATGTACATAGAGCCATTAAATATAATCAAAAATCAATATTTTAAAAAAAGTATAATAGACACTAACAACACAACTTAGAGCGCAATAACCAATGACCTTAGATAAAAACTATCATAAACCTTTAAATAATAGCCTCTCGGAAAACCGTTGAAAATCTTAAAAAACCGAATTAAATTTAAGATGATTTAATTCTGCAGAACAAATTAATAATTATTGCTCCAAAAACCAACTTTTCGGAAAATCTTTAAAATCGACATGATTTGGTCTCTGTGTTATTAAATAAGGATTGGTGTGTTTTAGATCGACCCAGTTACATTGGAACAAACTGTACTCGATTTATAAAACTTAGGATGTATCATTACAATTATAGAGTTAGAAAAAATACCGAAACGAATTCACTTGTGAAATTCAATTAGTTGCCTGAGGACACAGTTCTTTTTTTCTGGAAATTAAGAATGTAAGTTAGACATTCTTTTAATCTGCTATGGTTCGTGATAATCTCCATCGATACTTCTAATTAATGACCAAAACATCCCCTTGGTATAGTAGGAACCTTGATTCTGTCATTGGAAAGTTCAAAGACAAAATAAAGGACTTAAATACAAGGAGGGGTGTTTCTTCGTCAAAAATGTTATAGCTCTTGTCTGAAGTTAAAAGTATCAAAGCTAAGGGATAAAAATTGAAGGGTAACTGAACCTTAAAACATATCATACCTAGATGGTTATAACAAAAACTTATTTTTTCTGTCCACAAACTCGTATACTAGTAAAAAACATCATTATTTTATAAATTAAAAACAGTAAAACTGCATTAACAAATAAGGATGAAAAAGGGTTTGGATCGAGGAAAAATATAAGTGTAGCATATGGTCATTATAGGGGAGGTGATGTGTTTAGTAACAGTCCCAGAAGAATTTGGAATTAATGAAGAATATGGTGATTATGAAGACTTGAATGATAAAATTATTCGAAATTATTCTTTGTTTTTTATGTTTTGTTGATGTTTATAATTTTATGTTTTCAGTTAGTATTATTTTTTTATTAAAGTATTAAAAAATGTCAAAAAGTAATCATGTATTTTTAAATATGATTTATTTTATTATTTAGTTTATCTCTTTGAAGTAATTTAAAGAAATTCAGGAACTTTATCCAGAATAAAATACGATTGGATTATTTGAGGCCAGAGTTTCTCGCTACAAAAATTATCATCACAGGGATTAACAATTGAAGAAAACTTCTCGAGATTCACAATGACAACGTTCAGGGATCTGGTGACCGATGTGTTTGCATTGCATTGTTTTGTAAAGATAGTAATGAGAGTAACATGTTCAAATGGATGTCCATTGTTGCCACGATTTCAAAAACGTACCAAACAAATCCATATATTGTTTGGCCAAATGCGTAAAACATATTACCGGAATATTTTTGATTTGAAATAAAAATTATTCTTTTTTATTATTCTGTCAATAAATATTTGTGGTGATTAAAAGTTATTTTTTACAATGAAAAATTATTATTAACTTACCAATAAATTTTTAAAAAAATGTTTAATAATAATAAAAATTAATAATAAATATAAAATATATTTAATTAAATAAAAAAAAATATTAAAATAATAATTCAAAGGAAATAAAAATGAATTATTTATTCACTTCATTAAAACAAAATTTAATTTATAATAATTTAAAAAAATAAATAATTGGCTTGATTAAAACAAACAATTAAATTTAATAATAAAATAATTAAAATATAAATAAAATATATTATTGGACTTAACAAACAATTAAGTAAATTAAATATAAATTAAAATATAAATAATAATATTATTGACTTAAACAAACAATTTAAAGTAAATTAAAACTATAAATTAAAATAATAAATAAATATATTACTTGACTTAAACAATAATCAAAGTAAATAAAAACTAAAACATTCATGATTTTTAGTCGACAGGCGATTTGAGCAATTTTATTTTTATGGATTTTTAAGTATGAAAAAATATTAGGCTTTTTATTCGATATTTTTAGGTTCTTTTTCACAGTTTGAGCCAATTTTATTCAAAAAATACTACTCAGCAACGACCAAATCTAAGGCGATTTTTATTTTTTAGGCTTTTTTAATCCGGAGAAAAATAATACTTAGATTTTTATCATAAATTAAAAATTTTTAAAAAATTTAAATTGAAACCATTTAAACAAAAAAAATTATTTAAACAAAAATTCGTTCATTAAAACAAATAATTAACAAAAAAAATTTCGTTCATTAAAACAAACAATTTTTTAAAAAATTAACCCCCCCTCCCCCTAAATTTTTTTTAGGGGGGGGTCTCGGAGTTTTTTCAAGCCAAATATTCACGGGGCATAGTCCTCATATGTTACTACTTCGCACACAAGTGCATACAGAAAAATAAAGTAGAACATAAAACCGCCTATAACCTTGCAAAATAAAGTTTAACATTCAGCAGAATAAAAAATGTAAATTTAAAGAAATTAATATTAAAATATAAAGAAAAATAAATAGAAAAAGAAAAAAATATTTAAATGAATAAAAGCATTAAAAACCCGAAAATGGCCGAAAAAGGTTTAAAATTCGCTGATTGGTTGCACCCAGACATGAAAACACTAAATATACAGCAGACATTTTCATAATAAATTAACCTAAAATGAACTTCAAAAATCTTTAACGCTTAAATTTTAGTATACTTGAACTTAAAAAACTTTGAATTTGAATTATTATGTAAGTAGCTTTTGTTTGATTTTATTTGTTGAATATATTCATTATTAATTACTTTTGAGTTTTATTTTATTATGGATGGCCGTGATACTTTTTAGTTTTCGTGACAGATTCCCCTAAAATCTATTTTATATATTAATGATAGTTTGTGGATAAGGAGTGAATCGGTATTCATTCCCCAGCAGTTAGGTTTTGCCGGACGTTGACGTGTCGATTTATCATTTTCCCCACCTCGGAATCTGCTGGGACTGGTCAGCTTTGAATTGATCACAAATTAAGACTCCATTGGATTTCACCGCTGCGTCCATGAATAGTGGACGGAGCGGTAGCAAAATAAACTTATGGGAAGATCGCATTGTCCGTAAGGGTATCAACATTTATGTAAATGTTTAAGTAAGATAATTGTTTTTCTTTCTAAAAGATTCATGTTACATGTATATTTATCGAGGGGATCGGAATAGCTATGAATAAGAAAATATAGCAAAAGATTGTTTTTGATTCTTAATTAGTTTTTTTTATTTAAAAAATGAAAATTTAAGATATTAAATTGTAAACATGATTTTAATAACTGGTGCGTACGTCGCAGCATTGGATTAATTTTTCTTTTTATCACCAACCCAGACGTATATCGTGTTGAACAGTCACAATAACAAATTTAAGAGGAAATAATCATTAAAAAAGTTTTTTTCTCTACGTAAGGCTGGACCGCTATATGTAATTTCCCGGATAGGCAAAGTCAGTACGAGTGGGAAACCGAAAAGATTGGCAACAGGTGATAGCTGAATATCGGGTTATCATATTTTTTTCTCAAAGATTTTTTCAGATAAAATTTTCAAAACTAATGCTGATTAATTTCAGCAAAAAGCTATGCTAATGCCTTCGCAGAAATGCCAAATTGGAAATTTGACGATTCCACATTAACAGACACGTAATGTTTGACCGACTTCGGTGTGCACGTATTCGTGGACCCGCACGCAATTTTTATTTCACCCAAATCGCTTATAAGATGCCCCACAGACCCTTCAAGCTATCCGGTCGATAAAAACTACCTTTAATAGATTGTGTGTGTATCCTGTATGCATGCGTGCCTGTATTAACCCCCGGACAATAAATTAGGTCCATTAAAAATTTAATTAATTTAAGATTTATTTTATTAAAATTTATAATTTAATTAAATAACCATCTATTAAGAAATTCTCCTGCTTTTATTTTTCTTTCTCCTTCAGGAAAACTACATAATCCTCACTAATTAAAAGAAAACTTGAAATTTTTCATTTTCAATACCAAAATGTTTACCTCTGAATTTTCATAACATGGCTAACGACGCCGACGACCCTGAACATTCCTAAAAATATAATATTTAAAAATTATGAACATCTTGAAGCAAAACAACCATCGTGAAATATACTTGTATAAATTTTGAAACAAGGAAATTTCAAAAAGCGCACAAAGCCAAACAATGAAAAGACACAATTCATAAACAAGTTGATGAAAATTTATATGGTGAAGATTTTCAAAAATTCAAAATTATTTCTTCAATATTAAAAACCTTATCCAACTCAAAAATTCCAGGTGAAAGAAAATTTAAATCGAACATTCATTCACAGGACAGGAATCGTTAGACATTCGACTTGATGAAAAGCATCCAAACCTAGAGAAGAACCAATTAACCAAAGTTGATGCTGCAGCATTAAAAATGAAGATATTCGAACTCGACAAAAAGCCGATATTGATTTAATTCAAGATTTGAACGAATAACAGATCCAAACTTAGAAGCAAAAAGAGTTGAAGATTTAATTGTAAGAAAAACTACAATGAAAAAAATAGTGTTGGGTGTAAATTACGCAAATGAAGACCTCCCAGATCGAAAAATATAGAATTATTAGCAACGAAATACACAGAATATAGAAAACCAAAAAATATTTAAAAAATACAAAGTTTTCAAAATAAGATGATATATGGTCAGCAGATTTAATGAGAAAACCGTAAATCCTAAAAATAATAAAAATTATAGGATATATTTTAATAAATATTGATTTGTTATACTCGATATATTTGGGATTTCCTATAAAACAAAACAGCAAATTCCGATAAAAAAAAGAAGGAAAAATCGAGCCTTTTATTTGAAAAACCCCAAATAGAATTCCAAAAAAATTATATGTTGATTAATGGTTAAGAGTTATATAATAAAAATATTTGAAGAATTTAGACAGATGCAGCGGCTTTAAAACATAACATAGCGTAACTCGTCACAAGATATTCGTTCTCGTCAAAAAGCAGATATTGATTTGGATTCAAGATTTAATTGCAATATTTAAAATCCAAACCATTTTCTGAAAGACTTTCAAGAGCAAATAGGAAAAATAGCAAATGAAACAAAGATAATGTTAGGTGAAGAAAATACCAACAAACCTTCAGAACAATCAAAAATACTACTCTAGCGAATGAGTTACACAACAAAAAAGTTTGCAACAAATTTTACACAAAGAATATAGAAAACCTAAAAAATATTTAAAAAAAAAAGTTATCAATAAAGATCGATATTTGGTTTCAGCAAGATTTAATGGAAATCGTAAAATTCTAAAAATAATAAAAATTATAGTATATTCTAATACAATTATTGATTTGCATAATCGATAATGCTTGGGTTCCAACATTAACAAATAAAACAGCGAATTCTATTAAAGAAGGATTCGGAGTTTTTATTTGAAAGAAACCCCAAGATAGAATTGCAATAAATTATATATTGATTAATGGTAAAGAGTTTTTATATAATATTTTGAAGAATTTAAGACAAAAAATAATATTGAAATTTATTCAACTTTTAATTCACGCTGATGACAATCAAATTATGGGTTCACATAATCCTAAAATTGAAAGATTTAATAGAAACATTAAAAATTGGATGTATAAAATTTAAAAACGTAGAATGAGAATTTGAATAGATTGTATTACCAGGAATTAATTAATAAATATTAATAATAAAATTCATAGAACAATAGAAGTTTCAACCAACAGAAACAAGTGAAAGAATCCTGATCTAATCAAGAACTTACCCATGAAACAATTTATGCCTAATGAGGATTTACAGAAAAACAAAAATTTAATATTGGCGATCGAGTTACCACAATTTGGTCAACAAGGCAATTCCCGGAATTTATGAAACTAAAGACCAACAACACCTCGAATTGTTGAATCAGATGAATTAGTACCCAAATTTGTGCGACAAGAAGGACGACATGAAGATCAGCATGGATATATCAATCGACAGTATCAAACACCACCAGCGTCGATGAAATCGAAATTCATCGGCTTCTGTCGGATATTGGACCGACTACCTTTGGTGAAGAGCTGCATCACCCAATTCTTTCCGTCGTAGCCACCAAGATACATTTCTTCACCGGAAGAGAAACTTTTCCCCGTAGATATCGAAGAGAGAAATCGAGATCTCTAACGTTGATTTATGTGAACTGTTGGACAATAGCAGAAATTGTGCATCAATATATTTTATATATTAGACATATATCTATATATATAATTAAGAATTATATTTTGTATTTATTTTTATTTCTTGTAATATATCCTTAATAATCATTCGAGCATAGTATGATGATAGTGTTTATTAAAAGTGTAATTTACCGCAAGGGAGTTAAGATAAGAAAATTCAGTTTTCGTTAAGTAACTTAAAGCACTTGTTGCAGGTTTCAAGAAAGGTAAAAGTTAAATTTCAGCAAAAGACAACGAATTAAACCTCAATTGATTTTTTTTATTCTTACTTAACAGTAAAATTTATAAACTTTTAAAAAACCAGCTGATTTTAACAGAGAATTAAATAATTTAGGGAATTTTAAAAATTAATCGCGTGTTAGTTAAAGACATGAAATTACACAAATATAAAAAAATTGCTAAGGCAATCATTATATTATTATAATTTTTCATAGTAATTCAGAGGAATTAAGTTTAAAGTTTGATAATTGAGGTAGAGTCCGAAAAGATATATATTAGATTTTTCCATTCAGGAATTTTCTAAAATGGTATAATTTTTAAAATATTATCAGGTTTTGAATTTATCTATTTTCGAAGAATTGTTAATATATAGATACTAATCATAATTCCTTCGAAACATAACTTCGACCAGTATTAAAAAATCAGCTTGAAAGTCGATGGAAAGAGGTCACGGACGCATACATAAAACCGAAACAGAAGAGAGAGGCGAATAGTATTACAAGAGAGTCAGATGAGTTAAGTAGGCAATAAAGCCCTTCTAACGGCAGTCAGGAACCCAAAGCGAGATATCACGAAGTGTAGTCTTTAGTGAGCTGGCCCATCTACTTCGGTGACTCTCGGCTAATATAATCAGTCGCAACATGGGCTTGACATGGGTATATAGTAGTAAGGACTCAAAATTGTGGGTGTCTTGGTTGGAATAGCATAGACCTAGGAAAAGTAAGATTTTTGGTGAAGCGAAATAGGTTGAGTAAAATTCGGCACGGATTTTAAACAAAAATTATTTACACCCAGTATAACTAACAGACATCTTATAAACTTCCACCGACTAGATCCCTTTAAATGATCATAAATTCCTCTCTTAACCCAACATTTCTTTTAAAATGTATTTTTTTCACTCCATTTATAACCAACTATATTACTATTTCATTAAACCTATCAAGTAGATCAATTTACCTTTGAAACACTGAACCTAAGTGTGGTTTTAACATTTTCTAGCATCCGGACCACACCCGAGATACAACGAGATACCACGATTATCTCAAATTCCAATTTCTAATTTTCCCAATTTAGGTAAACTATTGAGTAATTAGAACTTAATATTCTCGTAATGGGTGGGCTGGAAATGCTTAAAACCTACTTGAATACAGGATGAAAAACATAATTTCTTACATTTCTTAAATTTTATAATTTTTATAAGTTTATATTTACATAATTTCAATAATTTTAATAATTTCTAATTTTTTTATTTTTAAAATATGGTAAATTTCGAGAAAAATATTTTTGTGAATTTTGTAATAAATATCTTTCAAAAGAATCACAAAAGCTAAACATGAAAACTAAAATCCATCAAAAAATGTTCTCACACTTCAACTTCACACTTCTGGAGGTGTCAGCGATTTTGCCTTCGGAGAGATTTACAAAACTGTAAGTTCTAAACTTCCAGAATTTTCCATAGGCAAAATATCCAGGAGAACATCATCTTCCAAAATATAATTATTTGGGTCAATTGAGCTCAGTGTATTAAAAAAAAGAACATGCTAGGTTTGCTAAAATTCAATTATAAATAATTAAACAAAAAAAACTCACATTTATATGGGGTTAATTAGAAGAGCATTAAAAAGAAGTCAAAGAAAGTCCAAACATTGTTAAAAAATATTTAGGATAATGGTTTTTATCAATGGATTAGAAATTTCAATTTTATGATGGATGACTTGGGAAATCAAGGTTCTTATTGGTATATTAGAAATCAAACACATTATCAGTTTCTAGTTTTAATTTTGAAGATGAAGAACACATAAAAGCAATTTTTAATTGATAAATTCAAGACGCAATAAAAATTTATATCGAATAAATAATTTAAAGATATTTATTACAAGAAATTAAATCTAAAATTTTAGTTAATTTGAGCAAATGCAAAACTTCAAATTGCGGGAAACTCCTAAAAGTCTTTTTCTACCACTTATTATAGAAATTTAATGAAGGCTCGAGTAATGACGTTCCCAAAGGTAAAAATGAAAAATTATTGGGACCAAATACGCAGCACGTCTCCTAATTCGTTCATGATTAAAACATGAGAATGTTCAAAAGAATATAGAGAGAGGAATGACAAGTCTAATCAGCTTGATGATTTGTTAAGATATATCGGACTCTCCTTGGAAACTTGAGAGATGTTCCCGCCAGGGAACTCGATTAGATATAAGACTTGATGAAAATGATAAAGAAGAGATGCAGCGGCTTTAAAACATAAATAGCGGTATCGTCAACAAGATATTCATTCTCGTCAAAAGCAGATATTGATTTGCATTCACAGAATTTAAAATGATATTTAAACCTCCCAACATTTTACTGAAAGACTTTCAAGAAGCAATACGGAAAAATAGGCAATGAAAACAAAAGATAATGGTTAGGTGAAGAAATACCAACAAACCCAGACATCAAATACTACTCTAGCGAAGAGTTACACCAACAAAAAGCTTTTTGGCAACAGCATTTAACACAAAGAATAACTGAAACCTAAAAAATATTTTCAAAAAATAAAGTTTTCAATAAAGATATATATTGGTCAGCAGATTTAATTGAAATCGTAAATCCTAAAAATAATAAAATTATAGATATATTCTAACAATTAATTGATTGCATAATCGATATGTTGGTTCCACCATTAACAAATAAAACAGCAAATTCTATTAAGAGGATTCGAGTTTTTATTTGAAAAGAAACCCCCAGAAGAAATTGCAATAAAATTATATGTTGATAATGGTAGAGAGCTTAATAATAAAATATTGGAGAATTTAGACAAAGAAAATATATTTTGAAATTTATTCTAACTTTTTAATTAACCTGATGCAGATCAAAATTATGGATTCACATAATCTATAAGTTGAAAGATTTAATAGAACAATTAAAATTTGGAGTATAAAAAATTACAGAATGTAGAATTAGAATTTGGATAGATGTATTACCAGAATTTATTAATAAAATCTAATAAATAAAATTCATAGAACATATAGGATTTCACCAACAGAAGCAGTGAGAAATCCTGATTCTAATCAAAGAACTTACCCATGATAAACACATTATGCAATGAGGATTTACAAGAAAAACAAAAATTTAATATTGCGATCGAGTTAGAAATATTTAAAATGGAAAAACAAATTTGAAAATTTAAACCAATAACTATGAAATTAAAGATTCAACCGTGAAGAAATTCTGGGTAAAATTCTATCAAAATGAACACCTAAAACTATTTTTCAATAAATCATTTCTAATTAATTATGATCACATTAGTAATCCTCAAAAGGCCTCTAATTCACAAGTGTCTCTATCTAGAAACAAAAATAATAAAAATAATATAAACAAACAAACCTGCAATCCGTGAGTTACTGCGTGAAGAAATATATGTTGGAAAAAAGAAAATAGCAGAAATTAAAGAAAAAAACATAGTGGGGAATTCTCCACTTGCACTTTATATCTGAATTTTTGTAGAAATTACCGTTGCAGCAGGATCAGCAGTGTGAACTTACAAGTGCGGTTAAAAATATAAAAGAAGCAAATTAGCTGATGCTTCAAAAGGCAAAAATTCTTAATTCTTCGGCTTGTTGAGGGAAAAGAAATTTAATATAGAATGCCATATAAAGGACGTGGAATTTGTGATTTTTATAAAATCTATTTAAAAAACAGAAGTCTTTCTCAAAACAAACAATTACAAGAACATTAAAGAAATTAATAAAGGAATTTACAGTAGAGGTAATATAATCTTCTTCTCCTGAAAAAGCAATTGAAAATTTAATATTAAAAAATGTCTTCGTTTACAACCAACTTGGAATAAAAATATTATGAAATTCAATCAAAATCCTATTTTAAACCGAAATTCTTTAGAATGTTGATAATTGGAAGTTCTGGTTCTGGAAAAAAGATATTCATTGTTAATGATATTATCCTAATTTTAGACTATATTATTTAATATTTTTTTCTAAAACAATGGATCACCTGAAACGCACAATAATTTTTTCATGGATTAAACTCTGGTTTAATCAACACAAGATATTGTGGAGTTATTTTCAAAATCAAGATAAATTCCATGATGATACATCCATTAGAGTTTATGTGAATAATAAAGAAACAAATAAAAATGGGGAATTAAACTCTATAACTTTCTTCTGCAGAAAGGTCAAGTCGGAGCATCCTCAAAAAATAGATATAGAGATATCAATGAGTAATAAATATCATGAAATAATTCCATGCGATAAAATTAGATCGAAATGAAAAAAAATTTAATAATTTTTGATGAATTGGTGGCAAACATAAAAATCAGAAATTATGAATCTTATTTTACTCGAGGTAGACATAATAATTGTAATGTAATTTAATTTTGCTAAAAATTATATGATTTGCCATTAGAAGTATTCGTATGGTAATTCAAATTTTTTCATTTTCTTTAAATTAGGAAAAGAAATAAAGATAGTATTTTTATGATATATGATTTAATTTAGAAAGTAAGAAATTTATAGTTTTGAAAATCACCTATCTATAAAATAATAACTATATTGCATTTGGATAAGAAAAAAAAATCATGTATAGAAAAAATAATTATTTAGTTAATTAGAATATTTAATTAGAGACATTAAATTCTTGAATAAAATGGTTAGGAATCTAAAATGATTTTTAATATTAAATATATTCAGATTGTTACCATTATTAATATTCAACAAAATATTTTGGAAAGAAATTTAATGTTACGAAAACTTAAGATCAAAATTTTAATATCATGGCTACAAAATTTAAAAAACCAATAATTGATGTATTAAAGAAGCAAAACTGATTAATTTAATCAAAATAAACCTTCTCAGAGAAGTAAACATCTTTCATAAGCAAACATTTTTCCAAGGAGAAATCCTGGAGACCATATATTATATAGTATATAGCATGGGCCGAAGATGCTTTTTACATAGAAATCTTTGTGAGACCTCTATTTCCATTAAGATTATCAAACTCTTTACAAGGATCAGAAAATCACAGAAATAATAGAATTAATAAAACAATTCATCCAATAAATTGTATTGAATTAAATCATGATGTTATAAAAGGTAAAAAAACAATCACACCCCATATTACACTATAAATATTTTAGAGAAGAGAAAAATAAATATCTTATTGGTGGTAAATTTGTATTAACCAAGGAAGGGAGACGTATACATAACATTAAATAATAATGATAAAAAACTTTTTTACTGGTGATTGAAAAAAACAATTAAAAGGAAATGCATTTAATTCTGAGGGAAATTAAATGTTCTAATTATGATATTGAAACCTATGGAATATACAAAAGATTTTAATTTTATTTCATCAAATAATTATTATAACAAAATAAAAATATATAGAGATATATAACATATGAAGAAATGAGTTTGAAAAAAGTTAAAAAAAGTTTAAGAATTTGTGCTGAACCCGAAGGCAGTTCCACTCATAAACTAAGTGATCAAGTAAAAGAAAGTTTAGATAAAACAATAGGTAATCAAAAACTAATCAAGCAACTACCCCAGTGTTGGGCTCAGAGCCACAATTTAAACAAAAAAAATAAAAATAAAAGTTAAAAATTAAAGTAAAAATAATTGAACGAGTCACTGAAAATAAGCACGCACCGCACGAAGATACCAAAAGTTAATAAAAACATATTAATTAAAAACAAAATTAAAATATAACAAAATTAAATAAACAAATAATTAATTAAATCATTAAAAAAGCCTACAGCTGCAGAAAGAACATATGAAAAAGTAAAATAAACTGCCAAAACCTTGCAAAATAAGGTTTAGAAAAAACATAGGCAGAAGCGGCGACCAGAAAAACAAAATATGGGGGTAAAAATAGTATTCTAAGAAAATAATAATAAAAATAAAACCCAACAATAAATTATTAATATATCAAAAAATAAAGCAAAATATATAAAAAATTACAAAAATATTTTGAAATAAATAAAATAATTAAAAAACCCCAAAAATCGCGAAAAATCGCCCATTGGTCGTACACACGCATAAAATGTATATATACAGTGACGAAATTCATTATTTTTAACTTATGCCAATTTTGAAAAATTTGAATCATCATTACGATAATCTGAAAGCGTAAGAATCTTCATTGTTTTTATGTATTTTGATCATTTTAAGTTAATTTAAACCTTTTTATTTGAGTATACGTTCATAATGTCTATGTATTAATAATTTCATTAATTAACATTCATTCTATAATTATATATTCATTTATGTTCGAGTCCAGTAAAATAATATATATAGGTAAATAGCAGTTCATGGGACGGATCTCGTGCCGGCTGGTGGGTGAAAACCTCTAGTTGAGCTCGCGGGTCATGCCTCGTGAACACCTCGGCCGTCCAGAGTCGGGTCTGGCAATATGCACAGGACCGCTACGCAGGGCGCCGTTGTATAACTCGAGGCGGCTGCTGAAAAGTGGCCGGAGCGAGTAGAACTAAAATCACGGGAAGGGCGTCATTCACTCAAGGGGATATTAGGTAGAATCATGAAATGATTTAGACACTATTTTTAAATCTCGAACTTATTGTAAATTTCAGATCGGGTAGCAGGGATAAGTATAGGTGTAATAGACTCAACCGCCAAATTTTCTCGTGAAAATAAAACGAAAAGTAATAATGAAATAATAAAACGCACCGAAAAGCCTTTATTTTGTTCTGATACGCAAGCCCAAAAGCATAAAAATCCACACATAAAGATAAAAAGTTGAACGATACTCTTAACAGTCTTCAGCATAGCTCGAGATTGTTTTTATTGATAAGATCTCACGAAACCTGCAGGAATTGACGCGAGATACGATTTTTCCGCGAACATTCCGATCCTCAGATAGAATTCTACAGATTTATCGCTCATCGCAGCATAATTAATCCAACACGAATTAGAATGAGCAAACATAGAGTTTGAAGAAACAGAAAAGTCCACTTTGTACACGGAACTTGAATTTTACCCCGGCGAGGCTGACTACTATCGGTATAAGTTGTTCATAGTCCCAGGATTCGCGAGAGGCCCCCTTGGACATCTTGTCGTCGCGGAAATATTCCGATTTTTACTAATCCACGCTCCAATAATCGTGACAAAATTTTTGATTATTGATTTCTTGTGTAACCGTTGATGATCAATGACATTACCACACATCTAATCACGGTTTACAACATTTTTTTGTTGCAAGTATCGATTATAATTTATAACAATAACGAGATTACGCACCACTACCTTTGCGGATTTACTTCGACTTGTAAGATCTAGAGTTATTAAGTACCAATTCACACAAACCCGGAAGAATCGTTTGCTGGTAAACATATTTTAACATGTTCTCTTAAGCATATTTCAGTTTAAAGTAATTATAATAATCTACATAATTTTTACATTAAATCATAAATTTTGCTGTTAATTAAATTAAACTTCTTTGACTATGATTTCCGATATTATCAAAGTAATATTAATAAGTCCGGTGCACTAAAGGTTCTGTTCAGAAATGATAATCCCCGACGACGGCAATATCGTTTTTGTTAAATTTTCTTAATTCAATAAATTAAATAATCATTAATTCTAGAGATATTACCTTCATTAAAATGAAATATTAAATGAAAGTACTAGGGCAAATACCAAACCAATTATACTGAATCTAAGTGCCGAAGTGGTCGCTGATACTGATATCGATTAAATTTTTGTGGTGACGATTAGGCCAGCAACATCATAGCGCAGCCCCACCGCGGAATATACAATGTTTGAACCCGCCAAAGTTAACCGCAGTGATAACATTAATATAACTCCGGATGAGGGCTAGGGGTTCAAATTACTGAATAACTGTGTCGATATTGATATGCAAATTTCACACAAAGATCCTAGTGTAGCGTGAATAAATCATGATCTTAGCAGCCCAGTAAAAAATGATAGACACCCAAATAATTGTAAACCATGATTATGGGTAATGTAAATCGGGGACCCTCCTAACTACTTAACCTTCATAAAGTCCTCCTGCCGATATTCTCGTCGAATTTTTTCCTCTTTTTCTCAATAACTCTCTATTTCCTGAACATTTTTTTTTATCTACAGACATGAGTTCCCCTTCCAATTCAACAACAAATGATATGCCACGGATTCCACGGCTATCTCCGTCAGTGGTAGCACTACGACACAAATACGAAGAATTGAAGCTGCAACATACCGCGCTCCGAACAAAATACGAGCGGGTAAAGGGCACCTGGGCTCCGCCGGAAACCGTCACGGGACTGCATCAGAAGATCGCAAGGTTAACTCAAACTCGAGAGGAGTTAATAGCAGAATCCCGCAGCCAACGGCTGCTGATAAAAGAGCAGTCTACCGCCCTGTGTCCGGCATTCACAGACGTGGAGCTTCAGACTCACGTCCCGGGGAGTGTTCGAGCCCGTCAGCTGAACATAATCCCCGCGCATCACCTAACTATAATCGAACTCCGTCAAATTCAACAGCCTCTGTTCCTCCATCAATGGAGTCACCCCAAATTCCTGTGATGGAACCGCCTGCCCACCCGGCCCATTGACGGCCAAATCGAAACAGGCGACGTTGCGACCGTCGTCGCCGGGAAACGGAGCTCCTCCGAGAAACGGAGCCCATTGAAGGCCCATGTTGGATCGACGACTTGCCGCCCCCTATCAGGAATTTGAGATTCCGGGGCTAGATCTGGACATACTATATTCCCCTAACGCAATTTTTCCGTCGCGTGCTTCCACCATCCACATAAATCTCGTGGATGAGGATTCGGATTCTCCCCAAGTCGTTCGAGTTCTAGATCGGTTGGGATTAGATCTAGAAGATATTGCTGTCCTCACCGGCGATACTGCTATGGCTTCCCACTCAATCGAAATCGCGGGACCTTCAACCCGTGTTGATGGGAATTGCCAAGCCAGTCCCCCACCGTATCGTCCAGCCAAACGTAGGTACCTGCCTACTGACATGGATGCCGAGGACGATTAGACTCAAAACGGATTGTTTTTGTCACTTACTTTAAATTGTTATATCTGTGTTTAATGTTCCAATACAATTAATTTTCTTTGTTATTAAATTTTCTTTTGATGTTTTGTTGTTCTCCGAATTAGACTCCATTTTGTTCAGTTAAAGTTGGCGAGATAACAATGTCTGTTGACTATAAATTGGCAGACGGATTTTGTAAAATGAATGTGTGGTGTGAATGAATCCTACTATTCTCTAAAGTTAATGGGCGTAAATATAAAGGGTCCTGGGCACATTTCGTAAGTAATAAGCGTAAGTCCTTCCAGTGGCAGCAGGGAATCCGGGTAAAGCGAAGGTCATTCGAGGAGTTGTGTTAGTGATAGCGCTCACCTGCTCGAGTGACATTCGGCTATTGTGTACAATACCAACATGATCTCGGTCATGGGTACACAATGGTTATTTCTAAATCGTGCGACGTGTTGGGAAGGTATCCCTAGGAGTCAAAGGTGAAGGGCACACCAATACGATAAGTATTTAAATTGAGTAATAATTCCCATACGTCCAACACCAGGAATCAACAGATGAAGGATTGGAGACCCCTGGGCGATACGATCATAAATTTTATTTTTCTCTGATAATCCTTGTGAATTATTTTATGAATTAAGAAAATATTTAGCTTCTAAAAAAGCAGGAAATAATAATTGTGAAAATCACATAAATGCAATTTTGTCAAGATTATTAACCAAGAAATTGATTGATGAAAAACAATATCTCAAGTTTGCAAATTTTTTTAAAAAAATAAAAAATAATATCTTAAATTTTTGAATAATAAATTGAATGCCTATTTTCAATTTGGTTAAAAATAGTAAATTTAATCATTTTTAAAAAGGAAAGATTATTTAGAAGTTTTACCATCAACTTCATCTGCAGAAGCATTAAATTCACCTGGAAATTTATTGTTTCAAATTCAACAATCATCAAATACATTTGATATTTACTATTCATGGTTATATTACAAAATTGAAATTTCTGGTGTTGATGCTGCAGATGATGTAACTCTTAAACATATTTGGTTTTTAAATTTATTTAATCAACTGTCAATAACTTTAGGACCAACAGAAGTTGAAAATATTAGATATGCTGGTGAAATGAGTTCATTATTACAATTTGTTATGACTGATGCTTATTTTAAAAATCAACATGGTCAATCAAGTGGATGGATTCCAGATACTGAAGATGGTGATAAAAAAAATAAAAGATACAAAACTAGAAAAAGTTTGTATTCAACCAAAATATTTGAAGGAAAGTATCTTTTAAAAAATATATTTGAATTCTTCCAACAATATAATAGAATAATTTATTTAATACCATTTCAATTGAAAATGGAAAAGAATAATAATTATGAAAAATGTATTTATGGAAGTTTTAAAAGCAGATTCTAAACCAAAAATAAAATTTGAAAGAATGATGTTGACGGTTCCATCAATAACTTGTAACCCACATTTGGAAACTCAAATTCTTGAAAGATTATAAACATGATTTCAAAACCAATCAATGTAAATTTTCTTCAAAGAATAACAGCTTGCGTATATATTTTAGAAGAAAGTACATTTTCATGGAAACAAACAATATTAAATACGAGACCTCGATTTATTTTTGATTGGAATTAAAGATTCAACAATTAATTATACAACTAATAATTCAAAATTTATTCAATTTTGCCAATGATAAACAATTAAAATCTCTAAGTGTTCAATTAAAATTATTATCCTGCAAAACCAATAGCATCCCAGCAAAAAATTATGATTTGATGCTATATGAAAATTATATTTTAATGTGTCATGAATTTTTAGTTGAACCACAATTAAAGGTTTCAGATTTTAAAAATATATATTCTAAATTTTGTGTTGATGTTAGTGAACAGGATGATAAACTAGCAATTAATGGAGTAACAAAAGATGATGGATTTAAAGAAAAAGTTTTTTGTTGTGTTTTGGTTGAAAAAGAAATTAATATTGAAACAGGTAGTGGAAACATGATAAATATAAATAATTATATATAAAATGTCTGGGTTTAATAAAGTTTTTAAATTTCTGGAGTGTCAGCGACTGCCTTTGAAGGGCAAAGCCCGACCATTTCTGGAGCGCAGCGACCTTTCAGAAGAAAAAGATGTTATTAAAAATGTTGAACAAAATATTAATGAAAACATTTAAAGGATAAACTCTGAGAAAATAATTTTGGTTCCAGGAACCCCTAAGTATGAAGAAATAATAAATTTATATAAAAAGCTTTTCAAACTTATCCAAAGGCAGTCACTAAGGTTCCAAGTGTTGAAAAAGAAGGTTCGGGTTTTGTAGTTGTTCCGGGAACAGTCGCTGGCGCTACAGCAAATTAAATTTCTTTTTCAGGATTTCAACCTAAATTTTTTTCTTATGAAATGGAGAAAAGCTTAGAAAAAATGATTAATATTTTATTTACAAAATATTCAACAGATTTATGTTTTCTAAAGAATCAGAATTTTCTGCTAATTTTCCAATTCCTTTAGAATTAAATCAAGATTATAATTATGAAGTTGGATTATCATGGTTTACAGCATATAATACAATTTTTAATATTACAAAAGATAATGATGAATTTGTTATTAAAAACCAAATACTGTGGGTGTTGTTAATGGAAAATCACCCTCTTGTTATGAAATACCACTAGAACAAAAATAACCCCTGACTCGTAACAACGGGATTCAAATGTCTTAGTGCCAAAATGATCCTTGAAATACAGGAAATGTCATATGAAATTTATATGTCTCTACATGCCATTATTAGTACAATAAAATCCTAAAAATCTATTTTTGTTTATTACACAAAAGTGTTCCTGATTGATGTGACGATATTTCGCAAAAGGATATAATTGTCATATGATATCCACAATTTCACATAACCGCGTAGACAAACAATGCATTTGGAAATAAAAATTGACCAATTATAGGGAAATATATTGAAGTCAAAGCCATCGAATTCTCTATTGGTCATAGTTAGGCAATTGGTATATGTCTAAATTTTAGAAAGTTTAATACAGTGACAGATTATGTTCATTTCCAATAACATATGCAATTATTATTAAATTATCTCGGAAGATCAAAAATATTCTCGTCAATTGATTTTGGACAGGGATATTATTTAGTTAAATTATCAGAAAGAGTCAAAATTTGTTTCACCTTAGATTTTTAACGTGTTGCGGTATCATTATATGATGCAATATCGGAAAATAATAAGCAGATGATTTGGAATGAGCAATGTGGAAACAGTTATAATAGTTAAAAAAAGGTATTATTTTAAGCTTCAGTACTTGAATTTCCAATGTCATACAGAATGTTTGTAATTTACACTGATTCCCGTTTTGGTGCTATTGACGAAGTGTTAACTTAAATTAAAGATGACAGTACAGAATGTTTAAATGCAACAATACAAAGCTATACCGAATTTTCGCGTTTTGAGATTGTTTATGGCAGGAATATAAATATATTTTAAATTCAGTGGATGTTCAGGAACTAAAAGGTGAAAATCTAAGGTCAGTCAAAGAAAATATATATAGAAGGTTACAAACTCAATGAAAGAAAGAAATTAGGATAATAGAGGATCAGAAATCTTAGATGTGTGAGAGAGAGTGTTAGTCAGATTCGATACACAAAAACGGAAAAATAGGATGCAATATAAAGGACCTTACTAAATTCTAAAATTTTCGAAAGCTGGGAAGCTTAATATGATCGTATGACTAAAGCGTTAGAATGAATATTAAAATACTACTTATTAAATAATAACAAGTTGTTTTAATATTGTGTTGTTTATAAAAAAGTTAAAATTATGATTGAAAATCTTTTTACTAAAAATATGGAAATTCCCTGAACAATTTTAATAAAATAACTTATTTTCTGTTATTAAAAAAACTTTATTAAAATTAATTTTTTATTTTACGTTAATATAATATTACGTTAATTATTTACGTTAATTATAATATTATTGTAAATAATTAATTACATACGAAGGCATACAATCACCAAATGTGCATACAAGCAATCCAGTTGTCTCGAGACAAATTTTTACCGGTGACTCGGCTGGACTTAACAATTTATTTTTCCAAACAATACAAAGACATACGAATATACAAATAATAGAAACGATGATCAACTGTCCCGGTTGTAGCTTTTTGGTATCATTTTAGAAAAATTACATAATATTTTTTAAAAACAAATTACTTCGCATCCTAAAATTACTATAAATTAATATTATTCCTTGGTAGCAGCATAAATTAAAATATCAGACGAGTAAATATTAAAATTAGCCGTTGCTGCAAATGATATATTAAATTGATGAAAAAATACTTTGCAACAAGGGCTTATTTTATTATTTACTTGTCTGATATTATAATTTTTTTTTATCTTTAAGAAATTATGTCTCGTTAGATTTACATTTTATATTATAATTTATTTTGTCGTTATTGCCCAGAAATACACGCTCCAGCATTTTGTGTCTACATTAAGCGCGTTTTATATTATATCTATTTCAATAAGTTCTTTTTATTCAAAAGCGAGTATTATAAACATTTTAATTTTTAAATACTCGTTGCTATGAATTCCGCAATGAATAAGGCAATAGTGAGAAATACAATAATATGTGTGATGTAAAATGATATTAGAGTTCACGGATAATTGAGTGCAGATATTAAACATGGTAACTTTGGGGTGCTGAATTTTGTGAAAATATGAACTATAGACTGCAATAACTTGATAATATTACATTTCCATTTTTGACAGTGAAATTGTGTAGAAAATATTTCATTTCCACTAGATAAAACATTTGTTGATTTCAAAAGTGAAACTGATTTCTTTACTGTTTCGTTTTGAGCTCTTACATGTTTATTGCCGCTTTCGAAATAACTTATATCATTTTAAGGATATTAGATATCGAATTTACGGAAGGACATGTTTTATCAGATATTTCACGCTTAAATGCTCCAAAATCCAATTTCTATTAGTTTGCTTTCACTGGCACTATTTCTATAAAACTCACTTCTTCCTATTCCAATATTATTTAAATTTTAGGTACAGACGGATCACAATTCAGTCAAAAAAGTTTTGACCGCCTAAAAAAATATTTGTTTGTTTATTATTTTATGTAAAATCCCCAAACATATCTTTTATTCAGATCTGTCAAATAATTTGTACAGCTATTATATTTTTAAAGACTCAGATAAACAAATAAATAATAAATAAATTTTGAATGACATGTTGCTAGGACGGCAAAACGATATTGACAGAATTTAATATTGCAAAATAATTATTGTTAATGAAATAAAACTTTTATTTGTATTATATCAATCAACATTTATTCGTCGTCTTTAACGGTAACACAACACTCTTTAACTTTGCTGAAATCTACTTTTTGGAAATATCGTCTTCGAAGATATTCAAATCTGCTTCCTTTTACACATAGTTGATTGAAATATATTGCAAGTTGTCGCAATTTGTCTTTGTCACTTTCCAAACTCAGTAATTCTCTTACGCAATTGAGAATATCATTCAATAGTTTCTTGACAGCTCTAAATATTACAAGTGGTACTACACCTTCCAATGTATCAAGGACACCACCAACTAGTTTATCTAATTGTAAAGAATTTAGTAATCCTCCCTTGCCTCCGAGAAGTCCTCCCAAAATACCACCTCTTTCACCTCCGAGAAGTCCTCCTAAAAGACCACCTCCTTCACCTCCGAGAATTCCGCCGACGAGACCTTTTGGTCCAAGAACTCCATCAAGAATACCTCCTCCTCCATGACCTCCACCAAGTAATCCTCCTATCACTGCATTAGCATAGAAACATGATACAACTGACAATATCGCTAAAGTGAAAGAAATATTCATAATTGTTTGATAGTAAGATTATGATTACGAATGTTTATATAGGATTTATTCAACGGATTTGTCGTCAGAATGAACCTCTTAACCAACATTTATTTGAAAAAGGAGAACTTGTGAATTGTCTGTCAATTATGAATCCTTGTAGACAGATCTCACTTGATATTGTCGACCTGAGTGAACCGGAGATCGGATTCATTCAGTACTCAAACTACTGAAAATAAATTTCTTTTTGTTAAATAATAATAAAGTACTGTAACCTTTTTAATGAATTACCGAATGAAATAATATTTAGAGTAGTATGATAAATACAAAGTTAATTTTAATTTGTTTAAATTAAGCAAATGTTTTGTCAAAGTCGATGTCGTTTGCATTTATTGTAAATGAGTAACAAAATTTCTCACAAAATTAGTTACAAAAAATATCTTGATTTTGTTGAAACTGAAAAAAAAATTTTTATATTTGAATGATATTTATTATAAATAATCATACAAAATTCATTATATTCACAAGCAGACTTTCGTATACAGTTTGCTAAATAAATATCTGGATAAATAATATTAAATAATACATTCAATTATTAATTTTCTAAACATACTGGTAATTATGAGTATAAAACGGTGATTCCTTGGTAGCAGCATAAATTAATATATCAGATTAGTGAATAACAAAATAAGGGCTTGTTTTGTTTTCACATACTGGTAATTATAATGAATACATTTGTTTCTTTTGAATATTTAAACAAACAATTATATCAAACTTTTATATGAGAAATAGTGATGAATTAGTACACTGAGCTCTTTGCCTTTAAATGCATTTTGGGATTTTAGGATTTATTGGGGGGCTTGGAAATTAATGAATGATAATTCTAGCAATATTACTTCAAATCAGGGGCACCCACGATTGGTAAGCGGAATTATTTCCCACCAACGTTAAATACCGTATTTAATTTATGAGTGCAAACAAACAAATATTTACATCATCATTGTGCATAATATTTTATTAAATTTTAAAATTGGAGATAAAATAAAGATTTCAAAAATAACAGAAGATTTTGAATTTTTGAAGGACAAACTTAATAAAATAAAGTTCAAAAGTTAACCTTACCCTAAAGCAAACTAGATATTGAATGTATTTATATACATTGAATATTGTATAATACATGTAATCGTAAAATGATGGTCAACAAGTGAAATGCTGTATATTCCTGAAACTACCAAAATTCTAAAATAATTTTATATAAAATAGTTATATTTAATATTATACGCTAATATATATAATTAAGTTATAATTATCATGTGTTGAGATTGATACGAAAATTGAAAGTTGAAAATAATTTCACCAAAACAATTTAAAGGCGCCATAAAAGTGATAATTGATCACTTACAATTCTCATCAAAAAGTAATCAAGGGGTTCAAAATGGAATCATAATAATTGACATGTATGTACTCAGTGAAGTGTGACCATTGAGAATTGCGTTCCTGCAGCATGGCGACATGTGAGGAGTATAAATAGTGAAATTAAGTTTTAATGAAATTATCAAATAACAATGAAATTTGCTTTTGGTTTCACAATATTCTCTTTAGCATCATGTTTTTACGTTGATGCTTTGCTTGGAGGTATTCTAGGTGGAGGAGGAGGAGGAGGTCTTCTTGGAGGACTAGGAGGAGGTCTTCTGGGTGGAGGTGGAGAAGCTAGTGTAAGTGCTGGAGGCGCTGATGTTACTGCAAAATTGGGATTCGATCTTTCAAGGTTCTGTGCTGGTGGAGCTGGTGTCATTTTAGGTTTAGCAAGACGAGGAAGTGGAGGAATCTTGGATATCGATAGCCTTTTTTCTGGATTACCATTAAACGGTCTACTTGGTGGAATATTGAACACTCTTGATCGAGTCATACCGCTGGGTCTTGTGAAAACTGTTAAGCACGTTTTGAATGATGTAATCAACATAGTACAAAAGATACTGAGATGCGAAAGCAATCCTGACAAGTTACGAAAAATGGCGAAATTGATGTATCAGTTACAACGAAAAGGTTACCGATTTACCAGACTTCAACGAAGATATTTCAAAGATGTAAATTTTAAAGCGAACTTCGAAGCTTCTGATTAAATGAATAAATTTGTTTAAATTTTCAATAAATATTATTCAGTTATTTTGAATTTCTTTATAATATGATAATAATAATATTATTATTAGCTTGATGACATAAAAATATGAAGTTAGAATGTGGAATGATGGTAACTAAATAAAAATTAAAATAACAGCACAGACGAAAATATATTAAAAGATGACCATAAAAATTAAAATTAAACCGACACGAAAATATAAGCAATAAAAACGATAAATAAATGAAAATAGTTATTGTGAATAAACTGTTGACGGAATAAGAAAACCGCTAAAAAATGTCATAGAAAAATGAATTTCAACAACAGTAAAATAGCAAATAGCAAATTTATACGAAAGATAATGAATATCGTCAATAGTAATAGGAGGCAACGAATGAATTTTTAACCCGAAAGTTGAATAACGAAAAATACTAAATGGAAAAGGTTAAAAAGTGAAACAATGAATAATATCATAGGTAAATAAATAGCGATAACAGAAAATAGAAAAGTCGAAAAATAAACTGGGTAAGACCACGAATAACTCCAAAAGGGAAAAGAAGGACATAGAGAACGAATAACGGCTAAATATCGAAAGTTGAACTACAGATTGAAAGGAAAACATCAAAGTCGATTAACGAAAATGCAGTGACAATCAATAACATTAAGATCGTAAATTTATATAAAATGATAAAAATTAGAAATACAAAAACAATGAAGAACTGTAGAATGAAAAAATTGACGTCATTTAAAACATCAAATTGTAAACTTCAACTCCAAAAAATTTCCAGCAATTATTCGCATTATGAAAGACATGTATATGAGAAAAAGTGAATAAAAGATGAATGAAGAACATATAAAGACTAAATTAAATTAAATTAAAGCGAATAAAATCAAACGCAGTAAAGAGAGAAGATTGAAGAGTACAAAGCAGTTAAATGCGTGCAGAAACACAGACGAATGGAAGAAAACAATGTCAATAAATTAAAAGTTATTGGGAATTGAAAAATGGAAAACCAAAGGAACAGAAACAATTAAAAACCTCATGGATAAATTATAACGTGGAGATGCATAAAAAGATGCAAATAAAACTTAGTAGAAAAGTCGATTATCGGATAACATTTTAATAAAGAGTAAAATTTATATATAATAATTAATTAAAATTAATGAACTAAAATTAAAAGTTATTGGAATATTTTGAAATATGTTTTAATATTATTATTATTAGATGGCGATGAAATCTAAAAATAATTGAATAATATTTACTGAAAATTTAAACAAATTTATTCATTTAATCAGAAGCTTTACTGATGGATTGAAAAAAACATTTGAAGGTAATGCATTTAATTCCAAAGGGGAATTAAAAGTTTCAATGAATGATATTGAAACATATTTAGATTTAACAAAAGATGTTAACTCTATTTCATCAAATGGTTATTATAAAAAATACAATAATTAAAAAATACCTACTACCATATGAAGAAGTTGAAAAAGTTAAGAAACAAAAACTTACTGATGAAGAACTCCGGTCGACCTCTGGTGCGCAATCGACTTAGTTTGAAGAAAAACAAAATATATTAAAAAAAATAAATAATGAAAAATTAATGAAGTCAACAAACCAGAAAAAAACAGTTGAAGGAATTGAAGATAAACAACTTCCTTCAGAAATTAAATATTATTTTTTATCTGATAATCATTGTAAATTATTTTCTCAAATAAGAAAATATTTAGCAGCAAGAAAAGCGGGAAACAATAATTGTGAAAATCATATAAACGCAATTTTGTCAAGATTGTTGGAGAATATATTAATTGATAGAAGAAAATATCTTACATATTCCAGAAATGATCGGCCAGAGTGCAAGCGACTGCCGCAAGCAGAGGCTTCCAGATTATAAAATTCAAATTTTACATAATAAAATTAATATTTTAAATTATAAATTTTAAAATTTTACATAATAAAATAGAATGTCAATTTTTAATCTAGATAAAAATATTCAATTTAATCATTTAATAAAAAAGAAAGATTATTTAGAAGTGGATGGGTTCCTGATACTGGTACTGGAAATGAAAATAATAAAGGATACAAAACTAGAAAAATTTTATTTTCAAAGAAAGTATTTATACGGAAATATCCTTTAAAAATATATTTGGATTCTTTCAACAATATAATAGAATAATTTATTATATGTCATTTGAATTGAGCATGGAAAGGAATTAAATGTATCAGAAATGTTTTTATGGTAAAGCTTTAAAACCAGAATCTAAACTTAAAATAAAATTTGAAAAATTAATGTTGATGGTTCCATCAATAACATGCAATCCTCATTTGGAAGTTCAACTTCTTGAAAAATTAGGCAAGATTGAAAAACCAATACATGTAAATTTTCCTCAAAGAATATCAAATTTAACTGATATTTTAGGAAGAGGTACATTTTCATGGAAACCATTAATGTTAAATACTCGCCAACGATATATTTTGATTGGAGTAAAAGATTCAACAATTAATTATACAACAAACATTTCAAAATTTATACAAGCAATTGATGATAATAAACAATTAAAATCTCTAAGAGTGCAATTAAATGAAAGTTATTATCCGATAAAACCATTAATGTTTGATAAAGCATAAAAATGATGATTTGATGTTGTATGAAAGTAATGTTTCAACGTGCAACGAAATTTTAGTTGAACCACAATTAAATTTGATGGATTTTTTATGATTTGTATACAATATTTTGTGTTGATGTTAGTGATCAAGATGATAAATTAGCGCTTAATGGAGTAAATGTAACAATAGAAATGGAAAGGGATGATGGATTCAAAGGAAAATGTTTTTGTTGTATTATGGTTGAAAAAGAAGTAAGTATTGAAAATCGTATTTATAGTTTTCCATATGGAACTACTACTTATGGATATAGAATTATAGAAAGAACGATTGTCCCAATATATTTTCCATTGAGATCAAAAATTATTTCAACTATAAGTTTTAAAATGTTGATCAAGATGAAAATTTATTAGATTTTAATTACGAAAATATTTCATTTTGTTTGCATTTACGACAAGAATGAGGAGAGACCTCCACTTGTGGTAGTCGCTGACGCTCCGGTCGACCATTCTGGAAAATTGAATAAATGTATTTCTTTATTTCTTTAATTCTTTAAAAATGACATCCGCCGAACTGAATAAATTTCTAGACAAATATGGTCGAGATACTACAACTAATTTTTATCTACGTGATATTTTAAAAGAATTGGGTTTAAAATGTAAAATAATAATTAAGGATGAAATTAAAAATTATTTAAATTCAGATAATATTATTTTTAATCTTCAAACAACAAAACAAAAAGGATCACATTGGGTTCTTTGTTCTAAAAAATACAAAATTTATTTTGATTCATATGGAATAATTCTAATCCAAGAAATGAAATTATATTTGTGCAGTGGTTTTATTTACAACACGTTACAAGTTCATAAAGAAAATACAAAAATATGTGGTCAACTTTGTATTTTTATGTTGTTAAAATTAGAACAAAGTAACTTGAAGAAATCAAATGATCAATCTTTTAAAGAAATTATTTTAAATTTGTTATAATATAATTTTAAATTCTTTTATAGGCCTCCGCTGACGCTCCGCTTGCGGCAGTCACTGGCGCTCCGGCCAACCATCTTGATTCTTATAATATAATTTTAAAAATGAATTATATTCCTATAAATGTTGGTGGTGGTTCACTTGCAGTTGATATGGATGATGTAATGAAACATGTTGAAAGTAAATATTTAAATGAATCTGGTGATAAAATGAGAGGGAAATTAAACATGAACAAAATTATTATTTCAAATCTTCCAGAACCAATAAATAAAAATGCTGTTAATAAAAAATTTGTGGAAGATTTAATTAAAAGATTTATAACAATTTTTGAGATGGAATATAATAAACAAATTAATAAATTAAATACAAATATTAGTAGAATAGATTTTTCAATTGGAAAATTGAAAAATTGGAAAATAAAATTATTATTGACATTAAAAAATTAAACGATGAAACAATACAAAATACTAATCGATTGATTTCAGAGTTGGCAAAAATAAAAACTGATTTTATTAATCTTAAAAAATTAGTGGATGCTGAACTTTTGAGAAAGAAGGAAAAATAAAAGAATATTTTCAAATAATGTCAAATTGATATGAAAGTAAATCCTAATGGTCATTTTTTAATAAAAGATGATAATGTAAAAATTATAAAGGATAGATGGGGAACATTCATTTGTCCATATAAAAGACCTCCATTTATTATGTGTTTTACTGAGAAAATTATTATCGGAAAACAAGAATTAAATATCAAAAACAAAACAATCAGGGATGTTTTACCATGTGAACCTGGTCATTTTACAGAAAAAAAATTTATTATTGTAATTAATAGTTATTGGATGAAAGTTGAATCCCATGATTGTTATAATTAATGATATTTTTATTTATTGTTATGATAAAAATAATTTCGATGGATATTTAAGAGACATGAATCTTGTATGGGTAGATCTTACAGTTTTATATAGATTATTTAAAGAACAACATGAAAAGAAAATAGAAAAACACTTGGATGAAAAATCTAAAAAATTTACTTATTTTCGAGAGTTTAAAGATTATTTATTGAATGGAAATTATAAAAAAAATCTTATATAATACAATTTTAAAATGGAAGATGAACAAACGAAATTAGATGATGGACGAGTAAAATTAGATGAAGAAACAAAGTTACAATGGGATAAACTTCAAAAAGAACAAGATCAAGAAGAACAAGAAATTCAACCAGTTTATATTGAAAGAAAACCAAACGTTGACAATCAATGGAAACCAATTAAAAAAATATATCCTGAATTACCAAGTGCACCAAATGTTTCCTATCGAGATAATAGAATAAATGAATTTTTATTGGAAAAGAAAAAACTTAAGGAGAAATTATTACATTATAAAAATATAAAATCAAGATGGACCAGTACTGATACAGGAATTAAAATTGTATGTATTTCAATTACGGAAATTTTAACAGTTTCAACTGCAATATTTTCTGGTATAAGTTTAATTGGAATAGTTTCATTTGTCTCAATTTTAATGTCTTCAATATTTGGTGGTGGAAATGCATTGTTGGTTTATATAGGTGAAGGAATTTCAATTGGACTAACCTCTAAAAAGAAAAAGATTTATCGTGAAGTGTGTGAAGAATTATCACTTGGGATTAATAAATTATACTTGTATCAGGTTAAAGGTTTAGAAGATGAAATTTTAACAAGTCAAGAAATTCATGAAAGCAATAAAATAATAACCGAGATTAATGAAAACATTTCAAAAATTAAATATTCCGAGCTGGTCGACCGGAGGTCTCCAAAAGATATCGAGCAAGAAATTAAAAAAGAAATGACAAAAAAATAAAAAATGAATACAAGATGAAAACTAAGAATTTGTAAAAATTTTGTATTCTTTGCATTTAAATGATTGCACTTGAATATTATTATTATTAGTAAAAATTTGAAATTTTTAAAATTTTGTTTCACCATTGCATTATATTTTTCAAGTGTGAACGAGCGTTAACGTGCACACTTGAAATTTTTACACTTGATCCGAATGATATAATTTTACATGTTTTGCTAAACTTCCAAAAGATAAAAAATCATAACAACTTTTACAATGAACTTTTTCACATAAACATTTTTTACAAATATTTTTTTTACTGTGAAATTCATTAACATTTTTAATCACTAGACATTTGTTACATATTTTATTTATTTTTTCTTTCTGGTATTTAATTTTTTTATTGTCGTGTCGTAATTTTAAAGGTCTTTTCATGTTAGATTTGGAAATTTTTTTATTACAAACATGACAAATTTGCAATTTATTATAACATTTTTTACACGTATATTTTGTCGAGTAAAATTCACGTGTACTTTTTAACATTGAACATTTTTTACATTTTCATTTTTTATCTGTTGAAATATTCTCTTCTTTAAAATTTTCATTTTTAGAATTTTCGTGACAATTATTTTCTTTTTCAGAATCACTAGGACAATCGCAAGGATAATCATTATGACAATCATATTTTAATTTCCATTCATGATTATTTTCTTTTTCCGAATCACTGGGACTATCATTGAAATAAACATCAGAATAAAAATGTCATCACCAAATAAAAAAAAGTTCATTTTTGAAAATTAAATATTTAAATTTTTATTTTCGTCAAATTTCATCATCCCAAATTACTTCTGTTCTCTTCTGGTCACTGACGAAAACTGACGAAAACAAAATAAAACAAAATAAAAAAATTTAAATATTTAAAATGGAATCAAGAGAAATAAAGAAATCGGAATCAATAGATAATTTTCTAATAAAAATGAATAAAATTAGTGATGTTGATACCGATAAATTAAATTTGTTTTTGTTAAAAGATAAAGTTGTTCAGTTTACAAAAATAAAAAGTGAAAACTGGAATGATCACCAATGTGAAATGGATGAAATAGATGATGAAGATGTTCAAGCTGCAGGAGTACCTCTATCAACAAGTGATGTTGAACCAGATATTATTAAACCAGATAATATTAAACTAGAAAATTTGGAGGCATGCTATCGGCAGTCGCTTGCGCTCCGACCGACCATCACTAGAATCTAAAAGAACCAAATTAAGAAATGAAATTACAGATGAACATTTAAAAGATTTAATGATGGGAGGCCTCCGGCCGAACACAAGTGGAACATCAATATCTAAAAATTAAAATCTAAAAAACTTAAAATTCAATCGAAAAATCTAAAAAATTAAAAATTTTTATATTTAAAATGAACCAACAAATGGTTGACATGGTTTTCCAAAATCAAGATATTGTAGATAAAAAGATATTCTATCATTGAAATGCGGTTGTAATACATCATAATATATTTGTAATTTTGACAATTCTAGAATACTGAATCCAACATACATTGGTTTATTATAAGTTTTTGTATAATTTCCCATTTCAATAGCAACCAGTTCATTTAAAAATCTTTTACAATCTTTAAATATTAGTCTTGAAAGCATTTTTGAATATTTATTAAATCTTGAGAACTATTTGTTAGCAAAGTTATGTTTACATACTTGTCAATATTTTCCATTATTTTATCAAAGACTAAATTATTTAAATGTTAATACAACATTTTTCCAAATTCATCTTTTTTTGATGTTGCTTCTTTTCTATTTTTAATATTATCTTCAATAAAACTTGACATGAATGGTTTTTGATTGAAAGAAATTTTATTATGAACTCGTTTCAATTTCATTCCATGACGAAGATAAAATTGTAAATTTCTATAATGACACAAGTATTTGTTTTATTATATTGGTTACATAATAATTTGGTTGATGATTTTTTCTTTTCTACATTTCTTATTATTTGTCATGGTGATAATTCTTCATAATTTATAATTGTTTTTACTGGTGCAAATGGAAAATAAATTGTCTTGTCATAAATTTCTTTTGGATATTTTAAATCTACTGCTAAAAAATATCCAAACTTTGAATCTTTTGAAGTTGACAATATTTCGTTTAGGAGTTCATCAGTAACATCCAACCATTTAAAATTTATAAATGGTAAATATTGTGTCATTATTCCTGAATACAATGCAGTTGCATCAATATAAATTAAGTCTGATTTTTCAGTTAAACATTTTAAAATTTCTTTGTATTCATCATCATCGTGTATTTCTATTGTTGGTTCAGGATATTTATCATCTAGATATTTTCCATTCCAAGAAGTAATCAATTTTTTTCCCATTACAGAAATAACTCCTCCGCGAATGTTATTTTTTTATAATATTAAACATGTCAACATCAGTTAGTAAATCTATAACAACACCACTTTTTTTAAACATTATATCCCAAGATAATGAAGGTGTTGAAATATATTTACAAGGATTCAGTTCGGATTTCTTTATAAAGTTTTCAAAACAATCGGTTAATATAAATGTATCAAGTCTTAGATATAAATCTGTATATTCTCCTAAATTTTTACAATTAAATAATTTGTACATTTCCAAATATCTTGAATATTCTTCATCACTAATACAACAATCATTTAAAATTGAATCAAAATCATCCTTGGCAAGAATATTTTCTTGGTTATATTTTTCAAAGGAATCTATAATCATATGGATAATCATTCCTTTTTGTAAACTCCATTGTATATTTGAAATCTTCGAGTTTTAATACTTTGGATATTTGATCTAAACTTCCACTTAGAAAATTTAATGAATCTATAAACTTTAAACATTCATATTCAACACATTTGTATTTTTCTTTGGTTTTTCCTATAATATTAAAAGAATTTTTATTATCTATTGCTAAACTTTTTATAAATAAATGTATGTCATAATTGAATAAATTGTGAAATATAACTGGGATCTTTGATGATTTTTTGAGTTTAATCTTACAAGATTTATGAGCTGCGCCACGATAATTATTAAACTCGACGAAATGATCGTGATCCCTAACTTTTAAAGATGAATGATTTCCTTGGAACAATCCTTTTTTACAAATCCAACAAATTTCAGTTGTTTCAAATTCTTGTTCTTGTGACATGTCTAATTCATAGTTAGTTCTTTTTATTGGATTTTTTCTGATTCAATTAATTCGAGATATTTACTTTTTAAATATAAACAAAATGCTGATGGTTTTTGGTTTGTTAAAGGAACCTCGAATGATCTTTTTATTGCAACTAAAACGTTTTTAATGTTTTCATATTTCTTTTCCTTTTCATTATAAACATAATTATATTCACGATATAAATCTATTAAATTATACTTGGTTAGAATTTTAAAATATTCTTGTTTTAAATCTTGTTTAATATTAACTGATTCAAAATCACCATATATAACAGCTAATGGTTGTACAAGATTTCCATATCTATTAAAAGTCATTTTTGCACCATCACCATGTGGCATTTTTACAAGTGCTGGTTCATTTGATTGACATAATCTCGAGTGTTTTTCATTCATTGATTTTGTTGATGTATATAATAAAATCTTTCACAAACTCGACCATCTATATAATTAGAATTTATAATTCTTTTTCTCATGAAGATTTGAAATTTTTTTATCCAGGCATAATGAGAAATAATTTCATTTTCAGTTTCTTTGTGTATTATTAAAAGATTAGCATGTCTCTCGAGAACTCTATTTTCTGTAATTTGAATTGGAATTATTAAATCACCTTCATTTTCATATTCATAAATATTAATTGATACATTATTTAATTTTTCAAATTTATGAACATCTTTTATTTTCATTGGATGTTCGAATCCATCCCAATATTTTATTTCACTTTCATATTTTCTATAATCACTTAACCTATAGGTATGTTGTTGGGCAGGATATAAAGCTGAAATAACTGACCATTGAAAACATTTTTTGTTATTATTTTTAACATTTACAATATATTTTGAAACAAATGAAGTTTCAATATAAGATATTGGTCTTGGAGGTCTATGTTTCCAAAAATTCATACTTATACTTTCAAAGGAATCTAAAATTAAAGCAGATTCACGCAAATTATCTTCCTTGTGTTCAAAGTTTTTTTCAATTTCTTTTTTAATTTTTTAAAGTTTTGAATTAAAACCATCAATACTTGCTTTTGGTAAATAACTTGTCATAACTAGTATGTAAAAATGCATCGGTTTCTTCATTCCCTGAATAATATTTTGAATTTATTAAAAGTTTTAATTTTAAAACATAAAATCTTCCAACTTTCATTCTATTTAATGCATCTTTCATTCTTTCTTTTATTTCGTTTTTATGCATATCAATATATTTATTTGTGGTTATTGGTGATATCATTGGAGAACCAAAAGTATAATCAATATTAAATTTGGAGTACTTGACTTTCTTTTTGGTTTTTATCATGAAAATAGTTTGTTCTTCTTCATCAAGTTTTTTGAACTATATGGATCTGAAAGCGTTAATATATCATCTGAATCAAATTCTGATTGTAAATTTTCTTCAGAAACAAATGATTCAACCTCCCAATCTAATGGTTCATCATCAGAATATAATCTGCTGGGTTCAGATGGAACTGGAACTTGTCTTGGTTTACGACTTTTTTCTTTTTTTCCCAACACATTTTGAATAATGAAGATGAAAAAAATTTATTAAATATCTTTCTTTACATTTGTTACAAAGTATATATTTAAGACAAACAGTTCTTTTTAAATGTTCTATAGATTTACAATGACTTGTAAAAGCTGATCCTCTTGAAAATCTTTTATCACATGGAATACATCTATATAAATTTGGAATTTGAGTAATTCGAGTAGGTGACATTTTTTATTTTAATTTTTTCACAATGTTATAACTTTTTCATGTTTGGCTTTGCGCTTTTGAAATTTCCTTGTTTCAAAATTTACAAGTATATTTTTCACGATGTTGTTTTGCACAAGATGTCATAATTTTAAATATTAGTTTTTAGAATGTTCAGGTTAGCCCATATGAAAATTCAAAGGTAAACATTTTGGTATTGAATAATTTCCAATTGGGTAATTATTAATTTCCAATTTTCCAGAATGGTCAACCAGAGGTTTCCAATTTTCCAATTTATTAATTTGTGAAATTTTGAATTTATGAATTTCAGTTAGTGTGAAAATAAGCACTTTTGAGCCTTTTACAGAATACAAAACAAGAATTTTACAATTAGAAATTTTGCAATTGAAAAACTTCTCGGGTGGTCACTTTTATTTTGCAAAATAAAATTAGAAATTCTACAATTTTACAATTTTTTATTTGAGAAATTGAAAAAGTTCTCGGGTGGTCACTTTTATTTTACAATTTGTTTCAGTAAAATATTCGCCCATTGGTGATTTCCCAGTGATAAAAATATACGTTTTGCAAATTTTTTTGTAAAAATTTGGAGTTATCGGGTAGTCACTGGCTCAAAAGTGCTTATTTTCACACTACTCCCTTCCAGTCAAATCCAACATCCCGAACGAACAAATCTCACATGTGGCATGCCAACAGAAGTACGACAAGTTATTCGCGGAACATGAGCGTACGTTGGGTACATGGTTTGCTCCAGAAGCCGTTAAGGCCCTCCACTAGCAGATACATCGCTTGACAAGATTTCCGAGAACCGGGCTCAGAGAATCATTATAGATGAATAGAGCACAGGGTTGATTGTCTCGTTCACGGAGTCCGAATTAACGAAACGCATAGTAGGCCGCGATCTAACCGTGAAATTAAACCAGATTCCCCCAACTCACATCCCAGAGAAGAACTCAATTGTTCCGAATAAAACACCAAGAATTAGTAAAAAACACAATCCCAGCAAACGTCGGAGACACCGTGAACATCGTCGAGCTGAGGGATCAGTTCTTCTAGCAAATGCTGCCAAAGTACTCGAAGAAGCCACAATTTGGGTCACAAGGCAATTCCCGGAATTTGTGAAACTAGACAAACAACACCCCGAATTGTTGAAATCAGATGAATTAGTACCCAGAATTTGTGCCGACAAGGAGGACGACATAAAGATCAGCATGGATATATCATCGGCAGTAGCAACACCACCAGCGGTCGATGAAAATCGAAATTCATCGGCTTCTGTCGGATATTGGACCGACTACTTTGGTGACGAGCTGCAACACCCAATTCCTTCCGTCGTAGCCACAAAATGCAATTCTCACCGGAAGAGAAAATTTCCCGTAGATATCGATGGAGAAAATCGAGATCTCTTCGTTGATTTATGTGAACTGTTGGACGAATAGCAGAATTGTGCATCATTCCTATTCTTTTTGTCATATCATCTTGTAAATATTATTAAGAATTAGATTTTTGTATTTATTTTTATTTCTTGTAAAATTTGGTTCTTTAATAATCATTTCCGAGCATAGTATGATGATAGTGTTATTAAAAGTGTTAATTTACCCAAGGGAGTTAAGATAAGAAGAATTTCAGTTTTCGTTAAAGTAACTTAAAGCACTTGTGTGAGGTTTTCAGAAGGTAAAAGGTTAAATTTCAGCAAAAGACACGAATTAAACCTCAAGTTGATTTTATTTATTCTTAACTTAAAAGTAAAATTTATAACTTTAAAAACAGCTGATTTAACAGAGAATTAAATAATTTAGGGAAATTTTAAAATTATCGCGTGTTAGTTAAGACATGAAATTCACAAATATAAAAAAATTGCTAGGTCATTAATATTATTATAATTTTTCATAGTAATTCAGAGGAATTAAGCTTAAAGTTTGATAATTGAGGAAGGTAAAATCGAAAAGACTTATTAAATAAGATTTTCCATTCAGGAAATTTCTAAAATATATAATTTTAAAATATTAATCAGGTTTTGAATTTAATCTATTTTCGAAAGAATTGTTAATGATAAATTGGTAACCTAATCTATTCCTCGAAACATAACTTCGACCAGTATTAAAAAATCAGCTTGAAAGTCGATGGGGAAATGAGGTCACGGACGCATACATAAAACCGAAACAAAGGATGGGAAAAGGCGAATAGTAATTACAAGAGAGTCAGAGGAGTTAAGTAGGCATAAGCCCATCTAACGGCAGTCAGGAACCCAAAAGCGAGATTATCACGAAGAGTAGTCTTAGAAAGCTGGCTCATCTACTAGTGGACTCTCGGCTAATATATACAGTACCAACATGGGCTTGACCATGGGTAAATAGTAGTAAGGTCAAAATTGTGGGGCGTCTTGGTGAGATAGCATCGACCCTAGGAAAGTAAGATTTTGGTGAAGCGAAATAGGTTGAGTAAAATGCGCACGGATTTAAACAAAATTATTTACACCCAGTATACTAACAGTATCTTATAAATTCCACCGACTAGATCCCTTTAAATGATCATAAATTCCCCTCTTAACCAATCATTTCTCTTCAAATGTCATTTTTCACTCCATTATACCAACTATATTAATAATTTTCATTAAAACCTATCAAGTAGATAATATTTACCCTTTGAACACTGAACTAGTGTGGTTTTAAGCATTTCTAGCTCCGGACCCCACCCGAGATACCCGAGATACCCGAATTTCTCAAATTTCCAATTTTTCTAATTTTCCAATTTGGTAAATATTGAGTATTAGAAACTTTCACAAGTTTCAAATTTCTCGTAATGGGTGGTCGCTGGAAATGCTTAAAACCTACTTGAATACAGGATGATAAAAAATAATTTCTTACATTTCTTAAATTTTATAATTTTATAAGTTTATAATTTACATAATTTCATAATTTTATAATTTCTAATTTTTTTATTTTAAAAAGATGGTAATTCGAGAAAAATATTTTTGTGAATTTTGTTATAAATATCTTTCAAAAGATCACAAAGCTAAACATGAAAAACTAAAATCCATCAAAAAATGTCTCACACTTCAAACCTTCACACTTCTGGAGTGTCAGCGATTGCCTTCGGGAGAGATTTACAAACTGTAAGTTCTAAACTTCCAGAATTTCCATAGGCAAAATATCCAGGAGAACATCATCTTCCAAAATATAATTATTTGGGTCAATTGAGCACAAGTGTATTAAAAAAAGAACATGCTAGTGTTTGCTAAATTCATTATAAAATAATTAAACTAAGAAAAACTCATCATTTATATGGGGATATTAGAAGAGCATTAAAAGAAGTCGAAGAAAGTCAAACATTGTTAAAATATTTAGGATTAATGGTTTTTATCAATGGATAGAATTTCAATTTTATGATGGAATGACTTGGGAAAATCAAGGTTCTTATTGGTATATAGATCACACATTATCAGTTTATAGTTTTAATTTTGAAGATGAAGAACAAATAAAAGGTTGTTTTAATTGGATAAATCTAAGACCTTTAAAAGAACAAAGAAGAATTTATCAAAATCGAATAAAAGAATTTTAAAAGAATATTTATTACAAGAAATTAAATCTCATTATTTTATGAATTTAACAAATGCAACACCTTCAAATTGCCGGAAACTCCTAAAGTCTTTTACTACCACTTTATCATAGAAATTTAATGAAGGAACTCGGGTAATGACCGTTCCCAAAGGTAAAAATGAAAAAAAATATATGGACAATCCGCAGCACGTCTCCTAAATTCGTTATGATTAGAACATGGAGAATGTTCAAAGACTAAACGTTGGTGGGGATGACAAGTCTAATCAGCTTTGATGATTTGTTAAGATATAGTCGGACTCTCTTGGAAACTTGAGAGATATTCCGCCAGGAACTCGATTAGATATAAGACTTGATGAAAATGATAATCCTCAACCCGGAGAAGAACCAATAAATAGAGTTGATGCAGCGGCTTTAAAACATAACATAGCGTATCGTCAACAAGATATTAATTCTCGTCAAAAAGCAGATATTGATTTGATTCAAGATTTAAATGATATTTAAAATCCAACATTTTCTGAAAGACTTTCAAGATCAATAGGAAAAATAGCAATGAAAACAAAGATAATGTTACGTAGAGAAATACCAACAAACTCAGACAATCAAAATACTACTCTAGCGAATGAGTTACACCAACAAAAAGCTTTGCAACAGATTTACACAAAGAATATAGAAAACCTAAAAAATATTTAAAAATAAAAGTTTTCAATAAAGATGATATTTGGTCAGCAGATTTAATTGAAATCGTAAATTCTAAAAATAATAAAAATTATAGATATATTCTAACAATTATTGATTTGCATAATCGATATGCTTGGGTTCCACCATTAACAAATAAAACAGCAAATTCTATTAAAGAAGGATTCGAGTTTTTATTTGAAGAAACCCCAGATAGAATTGCAATAAAATTATATGTTGATAATGGTAGAGAGTTTTATAATAAAATATTTGAAGAATTTAGACAAGAAAATAATATTGAAATTTATTCAACTTTTAATTCACCTGATGACAGATCAAATTATGGTTCACATAATCCTATAATTGAAAGATTTAATAGAACATTTAAAAATTGGATGTATAAAAAATTTACAGAATGTAGAATTAGAATTTGGATAGATGTATTACCAGAATTAATTAATAAATATAATAATAAAATTCATAGAACAATAGGAGTTTCACCAACAGAAGCAAGTGAGAATCCTGATCTAATCAAAGAACTTACCCATGATAACAATTATGCTAATGAGGATTTACAAGAAAAACAAAAATTTAATATTGGCGATCGAGTTAGAATATTTAAATGGAAAAACAAATTTGAAAATGTAAACCAATAACTAATGAAATTAAAGATTCAACCGGTGAAGAAATTCTGGGTAAATTCTATCAAAATGAACCCCTAAAACTATTTTTCAATAAATCATTTCTATTAAAAATGGCTGATCAAATTAGTAATCCTCAAAAGGCCTCTAATTCACAAAGTGTCTCTAATCTAGAAAACAAAATAAGAAAAATAATAGAAACAAACAAACCTGCATCCGTTGAGTATAATGGTGAAGAAATATATGTTGGAAAAAGAAAATAGCAGAAATTAAAGAAAAAAACATAGTGGAGGAATTCTTCCACTTGCAGCTTTATTATCATGAATTTTGTAGAAATTACCGTTGCAGCAGGATCAGCAGAAGGAATTACAAGTGCGGTTAAAAATATAAAAGAAGCACAATTAGCTGATGCTTCAAATGCAAAAATTCTTAATTCTTCGGCTGTTGAGCGAGAAGAAATTTATTTAGATCCATGTCAAGGACGTGGAATTTGTGATTTTATAAAATCTATTAAAAAACAGAGTCTTTCTAAAAACAAACAATTACAAGAAACATTAAAGAAATTAAATAAAGGAAATATTCAGATAGAGGTTGATGGTGATGCAATCTTTCTTTCTCCTGACAAAAGCAAGTGAAAATTTTACTATTAAAAATGTCTTCGTTTACACCAACTTGGAATAAAAATATTATGAAATTCAATCACAATCCTATTTTACCGAATTCTTTTAGAATGTTGATAATTGGAAGTTCTGGTTATGGAAAAACAGTTTCGTTGTTAAAAATGATTTTAACTCCTAATTTTATAGACTATGATAATTTAATAATTTTTTCTAAAACAATGGATCAACCTGAAACGCAAATAATTTTTCATGGATTAAACTCTGGTTTATCAACACAAGATATTGTGAGTTTATTTCAAAATCAAGATAAAATTCATGATGATACATCCATTAGAGATTTATGTGAAGAATTATAAGAAGAAACAAAATATGGGGAATTAAACTCTATAACTTCTTCTGCAGAAAAGGTCAGTCGGAGGCATCCTCAAAAAATCGGTGTATCAATGAGTAATAAATATCATGAAATAATTCCATGCGATAAATTAGATCGAAATGAAAAAAATTTAATAATTTTTGATGATTGTGCCAACATGAAAAATCAAGAAATTATGGAATCTTATTTTACTCGAGGTAGACATAATAATTGTAATGTAATTTATTTTGCTCAAAATTATTATGATTTGCCATCTAGAAGTATTCGTGGTAATTCAAATTTTTTCATTTTCTTTAAATTAGGAAAAAGAAATAAAGATAGTATTTTTAATGATTTGTTTAGTAATACTTTAGACAAGAAAGAATTTAATAGTTTTGAAAATCACCTATCTATAAAATATAACTATATTGCATTGGATAAAGAAAAAAATCATGTATATGAAAAAATAATTATTTAATTAATTAGAATTATTTAATTAGAGAATTATTTAATTTTCTTGAATAAAAATGGTTAGAAATCTAAATGATTTTAATATTAATAATATATTCAAGATTGTAAATTATTAAATATTCAACAAAATATTTGGAATGAAAATTTAATGTTTAGAAAACTTCAAGATCAAAATTTTAATATCATGGCTACAAAATTTGAAAAACCAATAATTGATGTTATTAAAGAAGCATAAACTGAATTAATTTCAAATCAAAATAAACCTTCTAGAGAAATAAACATCTTTCATGAAGCAAACATTTTCCAAGGAGAAAATCCTTGGAGACCTCCGAAGGCAGTCGACTTTTCCATGAAAAATGTAAATCTTGCATGGGCCGAAGATGCTTTTAAACATAGAAATCTTTGTGAGACCTCCATTTAACCAATTAAGGATTCAAAACTCTTTAAGGATCAAGAATCACAGATTAATCAAGAAATTATAAAACAAATTCATCCAATAAAATTAGTATTGAATGTAAATCATGATGTTATAATAGGTAAAAAACAATCACACCCCATATTACTACTATAAATATTTTAGAAAAAAGATGGAAATAAATTATCTATTGGTTGTAAAAGATTTGTATTAACCAATGAATGGAAGAACATATACATAACATTAAATAATAATGATAAAAAACTTTTACTGATGAATTGAAAAAAACAATTAAAGGAAATGCATTTAATTCTGAAGGGAAATTAAATGTTCTAATTAGTGATATTGAAACCTATGGGAATATAACAAAAGATTTTAATTTTATTTCATCAAATAATTATTATACAAAAATAAAATCATTTGTTCAAAAGCCACCAACATATGAAGAAGAAGTTGAAAAAGTTTAAAAAGTTTAAGAATTTGATGCTGAACCCGAAGGCAGTTCCACTCATAAACTAAGTGATCAAGTAAAAGAAAGTTTAGATAAAAAAATAGGTAATCAAAAACTAATCAAGCAACTACCCCAGTGTTGGGCTCAGAGCCACAATTTAAAAAAAAAATAAAAATAAAAGTTAAAAATTGAAGTAAAAATAATTGAACGAGTCACTGAAAATAAGCACGCACCGCACGAAGATACCAAAAATTAATGAAAAACATATTAATTAAAACAAAATAAAAATATAACAAAATTAAATAAAACAAATAATTAATCAAAATCATTAAAAAGCCTACAGCTGCAGAAAGAAACATATGAAAAGTAAAATAAACTGCCAAAACCTTGCAAAATAAGGTTTAGAAAAAACATAAGCAGAAGCGGCGACCAGAAAAACAAAATATGGGGGTAAAAATAGTATTCTAAGAAAATAATAATAAAAATAAAACCCAACAATAAATTATTAATATATCAAAAAATAAAGAAAAATATATAAAAAATTACAAAAATATTTTGAAATAAATAAAATAATTAAAAAGCCCCAAAAATGGCGAAAAATTGCCCATTGGTCGCACACACGCATAAAAATAGTATATATACAGTGACGAAATTCATTATTTTTAACTTATGCCAATTTTGAAAAATTTGAATCATCATTACGATAATCTGAAAAGCGTAAGAATCTTCATTGTTTTTATGTATTTTGATCATTTTAAGTTAATGTAAACCTTTTTATTTGAGTATACGTTCATAATGTCTATGTATTAATAATTTCATTAATTAACATTCATTCTATAATTATATATTCATTTATGTTCGAGTCCAGTAAAATAATATATATAGGTAAATAGCAGTTCATGGGACGGATCTCGTGCCGGCTGGTGGGTGAAAACCTCTAGTTGAGCTCGCGGGTCATGCCTCGTGAACACCTCGGCAGTCCGCAGTCGGGTCTGGCAATATGCACAGGACCGCTATGCAAGGCGCCGTTGTATAGCTCGAGGCGGCTGCTGAAAAGTGGCCGGAGCGAGTAGAACTAAAATCACGGGAAGGGCGTCATTCACTCAAGGGGATATTAGGTAGAATCATGAAATGATTTAGACACTATTTTTAAATCTCGAACTTATTGTAAATTTCAGATCGGGTAGCAGGGATAAGTATAGGTGTAATAGACTCAACCGCCAAATTTTCTCGTGAAAATAAAACGAAAAGTAATAATGAAATAATAAAACGCACCGAAAAGCCTTTATTTTGTTCTAATACGCAAGCCCAAAAGCATAAAAATCCACACATAAAGATAAAAAGTTGAACGATACTCTTAACAGTCTTCAGCATAGCTCGAGATTGTTTTTATTGATAAGATCTCACGAAACCTGCAGGAATTGACGCGAGATACGCTTTTTCCGCGAACATTCCGATCCTCAGATAGAATTCTACAGATTGATCGCTCATCGCAGCATAATTAATCCAACACGAATTAGAATGAGCAAACATAGAGTTTGAAGAAACAGAAAAGTCCACTTCGTACACGGAACTTGAATTTTACCCCGGCGAGGCTGACTACTATCGGTATAAGTTGTTCATAGTCCCTGGATTCGCGAGAGACCCCCTTGGACATCTTGTCGTCGCGGAAATATTCCGATTTTAACTAATCCACGCTCCAATAATCGTGACAAAATTTTTGATTATTGATTTCTTGTGTAACCGTTGATGATCAATGACATTACCACACATCTAATCACGGTTCACAACATTTTTTTGTTGCAAGTATCGATTATAATTTATAACAATAACGAGATTACGCACCACTACCTTTGCAGATTTACTTTGACTTGTAAGATCTAGAGATATTAAGAACCAATTCACACAAACCCGAAAGAATCGTTTGCTGGTAAACATATTTTAACATGTTCTCTTAAGCATATTTCAGTTTAAAGTTATTATAATAATCTACATAATTTTTACATTAAATCATAGATTTTGCTGTTAATTAAATTAAACTTTTTTGACTATGATTTCCGATATTATCAAAGTAATATTAATAAGTCCGGTGCACTAAAGGTTCTGTTCAGAAATGATAATCCCCGACGACGGCAATATCGTTTTTGTTAAATTTTCTTAATTCAATAAATTAAATAATCATTAATTCTAGAGATATTACCTTCATTAAAATGAAATATTAAATGAAAGTACTAGGGCAAATACCAAACCAATTATACTGAATCTAAGTGCCGAAGTGGTCGCTGATACTGATATCGATTAAATTTTTGTGGTGACGATTAGGCCAGCAACATCATAGCGCAGCCCCACCGCGGAATATACAATGTTTGAACCCGCCAAAGTTAACCGCAGTGATAACATTAATATAACTCCGGATGAGGGCTAGGGGTCCAAATTACTGAATAACTGTGTCGATATTGACATGCAAATTTCACACAAAGATCCTAGTGTAGCGTGAATAAATCATGATCTTAGCCGCCCAGTAAAAAATGATAGACACCCAAATAATTGTAAACCATGATTATGGGTAATGTAAATCGGGGACCCGCCTAACTACTTAACCTTCATAAAGTCCTTCTGCCGATATTCTCGTCGAATTTTTTCCTCTTTTTCTCTCAATAACTCTCTATTTCCTGAACATTTTTTTTTATCTACAGACATGAGTTCCCCTTCCAATTCAACAACAAATGATCTGCCACGGATTCCACGGCTATCTCCGTCAGTGGTAGCACTACGACACAAATACGAAGAATTGAAGTTGCAACATACCGCGCTCCGAACAAAATACGAGCGGGTAAAGGGCACCTGGGCTCCGCCGGAAACCGTCAGGGGACTGCATCAGAAGATCGCAAGGTTAACTCAAACTCGAGAGGAGTTAATAGCAGAACCCCGCAGCCAACGGCTGCTGATAAAAGAGCAGGCTACCGCCCTGAGTCAGGCATTCACAGACGTGGAGCTTCAGACTCACGTCCCGGGGAGTGTTCGAGCCGTCAGCTGAACATAATCCCCGCGCATCACCTAACTATCATCGAACTCCGTCAAATCTAACAGCCTCTGCTCCTCCATCAATGGAGTCACCCCAAATTCCGGTGATGGAACCGCCTGCTCACCCGGCCCATCGACGGCCAAATCGAAACAGGCGACGTTGCGACCGTCGTCGCCGGGAAACGGAGCTCCTCCGAGAAACGGAGCCCATCGAAGGCCCATGTCGGATCGACGACTTGCCGCTCCCCTATCAGGAATTTGAGATTCCGGGGCTAGATCCGGACATACTATATGCCCCTAACGCAATCTTTCCGTCGCGTGCTTCCCCCATCCACATAAATCTCGTGGATGAGGATTCGGATTCTCCCCAAGTCGTTCGAGTTCTGGATCGGTTGGGATTAGATCTAGAAGATATCGCTGTCCTCACCGGCGATACTACTATGGCTTCCCACTCAATCGAAATCGCGGGACCTTCAACCAGTGTTGATGGGAATTGTCAAGCCAGTCTCCCACCGTATCGTCCAGCCAAACGTAGGTACCTGCCTACTGACATGGATGCCGAGGACGATTAGACTCAAAACGGATTGTTTTTGTCACTTACTTTAAATTGTTATATCTGTGTTTAATGTTCCAATACAATTAATTTTCTTTGTTATTAAATTTTCTTTTGATGTTTTGTTGTTCTCCGAATTAGACTCCATTTTGTTCAGTTAAAGTTGGCGAGATAACAATGTCTGTTGACTATAAATTGGCAGACGGATTTTGTAAAATGAATGTGTGGTGTGAATGAATCCTACTATTCTCTAAAGTTAACGGGCGTAAATATAAAGGGTCCTGGGCACATTTCGTAAGTAATAAGCGTAAGTCCTTCCAGTGGCAGCAGGGAATTCGGGTAAAGCGAAGGTCATTCGAGGAGTTATGTTAGTGATAGCGCTCACCTGCTCGAGTGACATTCGGCTATTGTGTACAATACCAACATGATCTCGGTCATGGGTACACAATGGTTATTTCTAAATCGTGCGACGTGTTGGGAAGGTATCCCTAGGAGTCAAAGGTGAAGGGCACACCAATAGGATAAGTATTTAAATTGAGTAATAATTCCCATACGTCCAACACCAGGAATCAACAGGTGAAGGATTGGAGACCCCTGTGCGATACGATCATAAATTTTATTTTTCTCTGATAATCCTTGTGAATTATTTTATGAATTAAGAAAATATTTAGCTTCTAAAAAAGCAGGAAATAATAATTGTGAAAATCACATAAATGCAATTTTGTCAAGATTATTAACCAAGAAATTGATTGATGAAAAACAATATCTCAAGTTTGCAAATTTTTTAAAAAAAATAAAAAATAATATCTTAAATTTTTGAATATTAAATTGAATGCCTATTTTCAATTTGGTTAAAAATAGTAAATTTAATCATTTTTTAAAAAGGAAAGATTATTTAGAAGTTTTACCATCAACTTCATCTGCAGAAGCATTAAATTCACCTGGAAATTTATTGTTTCAAATTCAACAATCATCAAATCCACTTGATATTTACTATTCATGGTTATATTACAAAATTGAAATTTCTGGTGTTGATGCTGCAGATGATGTAACTCTTGAACATATTTGGTTTTTAAATTTATTTAATCAACTGTCAATAACTTTAGGACCAACAGAAGTTGAAAATATTAGATATGCTGGTGAAATGAGTTCATTATTACAATTTGTTATGACTGATGCTTATTTTAAAAATCAACATGGTCAATCAAGTGGATGGATTCCAGATACTGAAGATGGTGATAAAAAAAATAAAAGATACAAAACTAGAAAAAGTTTGTATTCAACCAAAACATTTGAAGGAAAGTATCTTTTAAAAAATATATTTGAATTCTTCCAACAATATAATAGAATAATTTATTTAATACCATTTCAATTGAAAATGGAAAAGAATAATAATTATGAAAAATGTATTTATGGAAGTTTTAAAAGCAGATTCTAAACCAAAAATAAAATTTGAAAGAATGATGTTGACGGTTCCATCAATCACTTGTAACCCACATTTGGAAACTCAAATTCTTGAAAGATTATAAACATGATTTCAAAACCAATCAATGTAAATTTTCTTCAAAGAATAACAGCTTGCGTATATATTTTAGAAGGAAGTACATTTTCATGGAAACCAACAATGTTAAATACGAGACCTCGATTTATTTTTGATTGGAATTAAAGGTTCAACAATTAATTATACAACTAATAATTCAAAATTTATTCAATTTTGCCAATGATAAACAATTAAAATCTCTAAGTGTTCAATTAAAATTATTATCCTGCAAAACCAATAGCATCCCAGCAAAAAATTATGATTTGATGCTATATGAAAATTATATTTTAATGTGTCATGAATTTTTAGTTGAACCACAATTAAAGGTTTCAGATTTTAAAAATATATATTCTATATTTTGTGTTGATGTTAGTGAACAGGATGATAAACTAGCAATTAATGGAGTAACAAAAGATGATGGATTTAAAGAAAAAGTTTTTTGTTGTGTTTTGGTTGAAAAAGAAATTAATATTGAAACAGGTAGTGGAAACATGATAAATATAAATAATTATATATAAAATGTCTGGGTTTAATAAAGTTTTTAAATTTCTGGAGTGTCAGCGACTGCCTTTGAAGGGCAAAGCCCGACCATTTCTGGAGCGCAGCGACCTTTCAGAAGAAAAAGATGTTATTAAAAATGTTGAACAAAATATTAAAGAAAACATTTAAAGGATAAACTCTGAGAAAATAATTTTGGTTCCAGGAACCCCTAAGTATGAAGAAATAATAAATTTATATAAAAAGCTTTTCAAACTTATCCAAAGGCAGTCACTAAGGTTCCAAGTGTTGAAAAAGAAGGTTCGGGTTTTGTAGTTGTTCCGGGAACAGTCGCTGGCGCTACAGCAAATTAAATTTCTTTTTCAGGATTTCAACCTAAATTTTTTTCTTATGAAATGGAGAAAAGCTTAGAAAAAATGATTAATATTTTATTTACAAAATATTCAACAGATTTATGTTTTCTAAAGAATCAGAATTTTCTGCTAATTTTCCAATTCCTTTAGAATTAAATCAAGATTATAATTATGAAGTTGGATTATCATGGTTTACAGCATATAATACAATTTTTAATATTACAAAAGATAATGATGAATTTGTTATTAAAAACCAAATACTGTGGGTGTTGTTAATGAAAAATCACCCTCTTGTTATGAAATACCCCTAGAACAAAAATAACCCCTGACTCGTAACAACGGGATTCAAATGTCTTAGTGCCAAAATGATCCTTGAAATACAGGAAATGTCATATGTATATGAAATTTATATGTCTCTACATGCCATTATTAGTACAATAAAATCCTAAAAATCTATTTTTGTTTATTACACAAAAGTGTTCCTGATTGATGTGACGATATTTCGCAAAAGGATATAATTGTCATATGATATCCACAATTTCGCATAACCGCGTAGACAAACAATGCATTTGGAAATAAAAATTGACCAATTATAGGGAAATCTATTGAAGTCAAAGCCCATCGAATTCTCTATTGGTCATAGTTAGGCAATTGGTATATGTCTAAATTTTAGAAAGTTTAATACAGTGACAGATTATGTTCATTTCCAATAACATATGCAATTATTATTAAATTATCTCGGAAGATCAAAAATATTCTCGTCAATTGATTTTGGACAGGGATATTATTTAGTTAAATTATCAGAAAGAGTCAAAATTTGTTTCACCTTAGATTTTTAACGTGTTGCGGTATCATTATATGATGCAATATCGGAAAATAATAAGCAGATGATTTGGAATAAGCAATGTGGAAACAGTTATAATAGTTAAAAAAAGGTATTATTTTAAGCTTCAGTACTTGAATTTCCAATGTTATACAGAATGTTTGTAATTTACACTGATTCCCGTTTTGGTGCTATTGACGAAGTGTTAACTTAAATTAAAGATGACAGTACAGAATGTTTAAATGCAACAATACAAAGCTATACCGAATTTTCGCGTTTTGAGATTGTTTATGGCAGGAATATAAATATATTTTAAATTCAGTGGATGTTCAGGAACTAAAAGGTGAAAATCTAAGGTCAGTCAAAGAAAATATATATAGAAGGTTACAAACTCAATGAAAGAAAGAAATTAGGATAATAGAGGATCAGAAATCTTAGATGTGTGAGAGAGAGTGTTAGTCAGATTCGATACACAAAAACGGAAAAATAGGATGCAATATAAAGGACCTTACTAAATTCTAAAATTTTCGAAAGCTGGGAAGCTTAATATGATCGTATGACTAAAGCGTTAGAATGAATATTAAAATACTACTTATTAAATAATAACAAGTTGTTTTAATATTGTGTTGTTTATAAAAAAGTTAAAATTATGATTGAAAATCTTTTTACTAAAAATATGGAAATTCCCTGAACAATTTTAATAAAATAACTTATTTTCTGTTATTAAAAAAACTTTATTAAAATTAATTTTTTATTTTACGTTAATATAATATTACGTTAATTATTTACGTTAATTATAATATTATTGTAAATAATTAATTACATACGAAGGCATACAATCACCAAATGTGCATACAAGCAATCCAGTTGTCTCGAGACAAATTTTTACCGGTGACTCGGCTGGACTTAACAATTTATTTTTCCAAACAATACAAAGACATACGAATATACAAATAATAGAAACGATGATCAACTGTCCCGGTTGTAGCTTTTTGGTATCATTTTAGAAAAATTACATAATATTTTTTAAAAACAAATTACTTCGCATCCTAAAATTACTATAAATTAATATTATTCCTTGGTAGCAGCATAAATTAAAATATCAGACGAGTAAATATTAAAATTAGCCGTTGCTGCAAATGATATATTAAATTGATAAAAAATACTTTGCAACAAGGGCTTATTTTATTATTTACTTGTCTGATATTATAATTTTTTTTTATCTTTAAGAAATTATGTCTCGTTAGATTTACATTTTATATTATAATTTATTTTGTCGTTATTGCCCAGAAATACACGCTCCAGCATTTTGTGTCTACATTAAGCGCGTTTTATATTATATCTATTTCAATAAGTTCTTTTTATTCAAAAGCGAGTATTATAAACATTTTAATTTTTAAATACTCGTTGCTATGAATTCCGCAATGAATAAGGCAATAGTGAGAAATACAATAATATGTGTGATGTAAAATGATATTAGAGTTCACGGATAATTGAGTGCAGATATTAAACATGGTAACTTTGGGGTGCTGAATTTTGTGAAAATATGAACTGAAAATATAGACTGCAATAACTTGATAATATTACATTTCCATTTTTGACAGTGAAATTGTGTAGAAAATATTTCATTTCCACTAGATAAAACATTTGTTGATTTCAAAAGTGAAACTGATTTCTTTACTGTTTCGTTTTGAGCTCTTACATGTTTATTGCCGCTTTCGAAATAACTTATATCATTTTAAGGATATTAGATATCGAATTTACGGAAGGACATGTTTTATCAGATATTTCACGCTTAAATGCTCCAAAATCCAATTTCTATTAGTTTGCTTTCACTGGCACTATTTCTATAAAACGCACTTCTTCCTATTCCAATATTATTTAAATTTTAGGTACAGACGGATCACAATTCAGTCAAAAAAGTTTTGACCGCCTAAAAAAATATTTGTTTGTTTATTATTTTATGTAAAATCCCCAAACATATCTTTTATTCAGATCTGTCAAATAATTTGTACAGCTATTATATTTTTAAAGACTCAGATAAACAAATAAATAATAAATAAATTTTGAATGACATGTTGCTAGGACGGCAAAACGATATTGACAGAATTTAATATTGCAAAATAATTATTGTTAATGAAATAAAACTTTTATTTGTATTATATCAATCAACATTTATTCGTCGTCTTTAACGGTAACACAACACTCTTTAACTTTGCTGAAATCTACTTTTTGGAAATATCGTCTTCGAAGATATTCAAATCTGCTTCCTTTTACACATAGTTGATTGAAATATATTGCAAGTTGTCGCAATTTGTCTTTGTCACTTTCCAAACTCAGTAATTCTCTTACGCAATTGAGAATATCATTCAATAGTTTCTTGACAGCTCTAAATATTACAAGTGGTACTACACCTTCCAATGTATCAAGGACACCACCAACTAGTTTATCTAATTGTAAAGAATTTAGTAATCCTCCCTTGCCTCCGAGAAGTCCTCCCAAAATACCACCTCTTTCACCTCCGAGAAGTCCTCCTAAAAGACCACCTCCTTCACCTCCGAGAATTCCGCCGACGAGACCTTTTGGTCCAAGAACTCCATCAAGAATACCTCCTCCTCCATGACCTCCACCAAGTAATCCTCCTATCACTGCATTAGCATAGAAACATGATACAACTGACAATATCGCTAAAGTGAAAGAAATATTCATAATTGTTTGATAGTAAGATTATGATTACGAATGTTTATATAGGATTTATTCAACGGATTTGTCGTCAGAATGAACCTCTTAACCAACATTTATTTGAAAAAGGAGAACTTGTGAATTGTCTGTCAATTATGAATCCTTGTAGACAGATCTCACTTGATATTGTCGACCTGAGTGAACCGGAGATCGGATTCATTCAGTACTCAAACTACTGAAAATAAATTTCTTTTTGTTAAATAATAATAAAGTACTGTAACCTTTTTAATGAATTACCGAATGAAATAATATTTAGAGTAGTATGATAAATACAAAGTTAATTTTAATTTGTTTAAATTAAGCAAATGTTTTGTCAAAGTCGATGTCGTTTGCATTTATTGTAAATGAGTAACAAAATTTCTCACAAAATTAGTTACAAAAAATATCTTGATTTTGTTGAAACTGAAAAAAAATATTTTTATATTTGAATGATATTTATTATAAATAATCATACAAAATTCATTATATTCACAAGCAGACTTTCGTATACAGTTTGCTAAATAAATATCTGGATAAATAATATTAAATAATACATTCAATTATTAATTTTCTAAACATACTGGTAATTATGAGTATAAAACTGTGATTCCTTGGTACCAGCATAAATTAATATATCAGATTAGTGAATAACAAAATAAGGGCTTGTTTTGTTTTTCACATACTGGTAATTATAATGAATACATTTGTTTCTTTTGAATATTTAAACAAACAATTATATCAAACTTTTATATGAGAAATAGTGATGAATTAGTACACTGAGCTCTTTGCCTTTAAATGCATTTTGGGATTTTAGGATTTATTGGGGGGCTTGGAAATTAATGAATGATAATTCTAGCAATATTACTTCAAATCAGGGGCACCCACGATTGGTAAGCGGAATTATTTCCCACCAACGTTAAATACCGTATTTAATTTATGAGTGCAAACAAACAAATATTTACATCATCATTGTGCATAATATTTTATTAAATTTTAAAATTGGAGATAAAATAAAGATTTCAAAAATAACAGAAGATTTTGAATTTTTGAAGGACAAACTTAATAAAATAAAGTTCAAAAGTTAACCTTACCCCTAAAGCAAACTAGATATTGAATGTATTTATATACATTGAATATTGTATAATACATGTAATCGTAAAATGATGGTCAACAAGTGAAATGCTGTATATTCCTGAAACTACCAAAATTCTAAAATAATTTTATATAAAATAGTTATATTTAATATTATACGCTAATATATATAATTAAGTTATAATTATCATGTGTTGAGATTGATACGAAAATTGAAAGTTGAAAATAATTTCACCAAAACAATTTAAAGGCGCCATAAAAGTGATAATTGATCACTTACAATTCTCATCAAAAAGTAATCAAGGGGTTCAAAATGGAATCATAATAATTGACATGTATGTACTCAGTGAAGTGTTACCATTGAGAATTGCGTTCCTGCAGCATGGCGACATGTGAGGAGTATAAATAGTGAAATTAAGTTTTAATGAAATTATCAAATAACAATGAAATTTGCTTTTGGTTTCACAATATTCTCTTTAGTATCATGTTTTTACGTTGATGCTTTGCTTGGAGGTATTCTAGGTGGAGGAGGAGGAGGAGGTCTTCTTGGAGGATTAGGAGGAGGTCTTCTGGGTGGAGGTGGAGAAGCTAGTGTAAGTGCTGGAGGCGCTGATGTTACTGCAAAATTGGGATTCGATCTTTCAAGGTTCTGTGCTGGTGGAGCTGGTGTCATTTTAGGTTTATCAAGACGAGGAAGGGGAGGACTCTTGGATATCGATAGCCTTTTTTCTGGATTACCATTAAACGGTCTACTTGGTGGAATATTGAACACTCTTGATGGAGTCATACCGCTGCATCTTGTGAAAACTGTTAAGCACGTTTTGAATACTGTAATCAACACGGTACAAAAGATACTGAGATGCGAAAGCAATCCTGACAAGTTACGAAGAATGGCGAAATTGATGTATCAGTTACAACGAAAAGGTTACCGATTTACCAGACTTCAACGAAGATATTTCAAAGATGTAAATTTTAAAGCGAACGTCGAAGCTTCTGATTAAATGAATAAATTTGTTTAAATTTTCAATAAATATTATTCCGTTATTTTGAATTTCTTTATAATATGATAATAATAATATTATTATTAGCTTGATGACATAAAAATATGAAGTTAGAATGTGGAATGATGGTAACTGTTGGGCCAGAACGTAAACGGCCTTGAAGAATGTTTAAATGGATCAGAAACACACACGCAAATACAACATGCAATTTAAATACACCCACTGAAACACCAATTAAACCATATAAAATCTGAGAAATAAAAGAATTAAATATAAAATAATAAACATAAAAATAAATTAAAATATTAACAAAATGCACCAAGATCCGCACGATACCTACACAAATACAACAAGAAAACACAACAAATTCGACGAAATTGGAAAAATCAATTAAAGTTCATTAAAGTGAAATTTAAATCGAAAAATTTGAATTAGTAATAATTCAATAAAAATTATAAATAAAAAATTATAAAAATAAATCGAAAAATAATAAAAATAAATAATAGAATTTGCTAGAAAAGAACAAGGTCGAATTTTGTTTTACTGCATCAAATTTCACACACCATAAAATTAGGTATATATACTGATCCATTTTCACATTAAAGTTAACCATTTTTGAAAACTTACCATTTTCAAACCGTTTTTCGAAGTAAAACTAGTTTAACTATTTTGAAATTTATTTAATCTAATTTTGAAAAACTATCCGAAGATTATTCATTTTAGGTGAGAAATATTTTGGTTGGAACCCTCTTTCCACGTCACGTCCATAGCATCTCTATAGAGCTCTGCTTGGCGGCGACGTGGGGAGAGAGGCATTTATGTTATGTTATGTTATTTTATGCTATGATGTTTTTTCAATTTATGGAATGGTTAAAAATGGGTAATTAGTTTGTTTTATAATTAATAAATATTATTAATATATATAACTTGTTTTATATGTCTTTATAAATTTTAAATGTCTAAATTTTTCCGGCCCACAGCCGACACATCACGCAAGATAGTAAAATCAACATAGTGCAGATGCATGTAAGAGCGTGGAAAATCGCCAATGATATGTACCCGTGAAGACTCAGCGTGCGCAACGCAGCGGTCGTAACGTCAATATTTATCCCTATAGCTGAAGCGAGAAATAAGGAAGAAGTCTCTGGCTGCTTCCTCGTTTCTCAATTCTGTAAAATCGACCTAAAATTATATTACATACGGCTTAAACTTATCACACCGAGTAGTCCAGTGGGCACTCAATAAATATAATGTAAACACAAATGCGTCTAAGGTCTATTAAAGGGAAAGGGTACGGGAATAAAACAAACTAAAATCGTTGATATAACTAATTGAAACCCATAATGTGTAATAAACTAATCATTGGTATACTAAATTAACTGTAAAATTATTCAAGAAATTATTTATTAACTCGATTAGATTAAATTATTGATTGATAATTGAAGACAAATAACATCTGGATTAAACTGAATTTGTTTCATTTTGAGTAAAATTAGAGGAACTTTGCGTAAATATACATACTTTATGGTTAAATAAATTAAAACAATTAAAGTTAACGTAGTTATAGATTAAAAACAAAATTTTCATATATTAGTTTATTGGTTAAATAATTCCTCGGTTAATAAAAATACATTAATTGAATTAAAAGTCGATGCCGATCAACCAAGTCATTCAGTGATTAAAATTAAACGATTCGAATAAAAGTAAAATAGTTCCCTTAGTAAAGATCAAATAAACCTAGAACAAGAATAAAGTGGAACTAGATTCATGAATTTACCAATATGATGTTGATGTTAAAATAGTTTCGTAGAATTAAAATCAAGGTAGAATAAATTAGCAATGATGTTAATATTAAGGTAGTTCACGGGATCAAAATAAAGGTTGAATAAATTAGTTGAAGCAATGATGTTAATATAGTTCTACAGAATTGAAGTAAAGGTCGAATAAATTAGTGAAATAAAAGATAGGTGAAAACCGAGTAATGAAACCGAACTAAGTTATCACAACCGTCCCTGAATCCAAACTGAAATGATTTATAAGTTTGTGATAAGGTTTTTAAAAAATGAAACAAGTTCAGAGACGAAAAACAAAATATATGAATTATTGTTTAAATTAAATTAACATCATTATAAAAATCAACGTTTTAAAAATGAGGAAAACTTTTATTTTAAAAACATACAAATCGTTAACTCACGAAAATGTCGAATGCATAAAAATCCATAAAGAGAAAATACTCCACTAGCATAAAGTTCATCAAGATTTCGCACGAAATGTAATGATTCCCTTAAAAAAAAATGGCGATAAGATATTCAAATTAATTTGCAGAATAACTTACCCGAATAGATTTTCGACGAATTCGCCAATCGATAATTCTAAAATGAAATATTGTAAATCACCGGATGCAACTATATAATCTTACTTCCTTTCAACCGTTCAAATCGCGATATCCGCCGGAAGTTACACCACACATACGTCGACGCTTCAGCGAATCGACATCCGCTCTCGCCTTCCGACGATCATTTGGTTATAACATTTGATAAACAAAATTGACGTTGATACTGGATTTAGAAAATCCATAAATTTATATCATAGGATGTGACGATAAAAGTTGCTAGGTTTAATGACAAACTTTATATTGAGAAACCTAAAAATGAAAGTTAAATAAATGAACAAAATAAAATAGAATACCGGTACGAAATCTTTAAAATCCCTACTTACATTCGACGCTACCCCCATAGCCGCTATCCTTAAAATCAACTCGACAATTTCTTGACATCATCTTGCTTAAATAAATAAAATGAGTGGATCAATAGACTTACCTCATGTAAACGTAATCACACCAACATAGTTCGCCCGTTTCGAAAGCAATCCAATCAGATAGAAAGCCACTAGAACTCAACAAGATTAAATCAGATGACCCACTCAGCAGTGATATAGGCTCTATTTGTTTAACAATTTAACATGATAAAGTTAATAGAGATATTAATAAAGCGTTTTAGGCATGCCACACGAACAAAACATCAGACGAAGTGTAGGAAAGCAGAGTCAGTCAATAACTCAATCGACCACGATGTCAGCAGATCCGATACCTCAATCATGGCAGTATCCGACTGCTTGGAGAAGATTAGACGTAGAGAAGGAGCCCTGTGATATCCCAGAAAGACAATACCCAGCGGCAGAAACATACACAAACGCACAGAACCTCCTCACCCAGTGGGAAAGGGTGCAGGAGCAAGTAGATTTGCAGGTGGTTAAGGCGAGGATGTACCTTGCAAACGTGGTAGAAGACATCCTCGCCGGGCGGATCGCCATCGCCTATCCACCTCGCCCAGTCCGAGATACCCGAAGACCCTACACAGTGGAGGCTCTCCGACGAAGCCTGAAGCGATACTGTCCCGAGGAATGACTCAAGACTGACAATTTATGTAGTGGATGATTTAAAAATATTAGCAATTTGTGTGTTCTTTTTTGTGTAATTGGAATTATTTGCAATTTTGTTTAAATGAAATAAATGATTCTTTAACTCGAGCAATAATAAATAAGATAATCTGTTTAATTACAGCTATGTCGTCATTACGAATCTTGCAAACGGAACTGGACCACGCGAGACAAGCAAACACGGAATTACTCGCCCAGATTATCCAATTAACGCGAGAAATGCAACATATGAAAGCGACATGGACGGATCCCGCAAAGACAAAAGCAATCTACCATCGACTCACAGCGGTCCAGAAAGGCTGGGGAGAAGAACGGCAGCTCAACCAGAGTCTGCGCACGCAGATTCGGGGACTCGAAGTCGCCCTAGCGGTATGCCGAGAAGGTGAAGCGGTAACTTACCCGCTCATCTTCGCCCCAACCCAACTGCCACAGACAACCACCAAGCCAGCAGAACAACCCATCACTCCAACCAACAACCGTCGACCGGGACGTAAGGAACGTGCCCGACGTCGTGCAACACAACTCCAGAACATCAAGCAGTGAATGATAATGTGTTTAGATTGAATAGAATGGTTTTAAACTTAGTTGAATTGTTATTCTAATATAACCGTATGTCAACATCGCCAATTCGTTCCCCCGTCAATTAAGAACTAAGCCTGAATAGTTACGAGGGACAGAGCAAAGCGAGCACAGGTCTCCTATCGACAACTCGTGGACCCGAGGGTTGTCCGAGCAACTATAGTACTAGCCAATGGTACTCAATTTTTGCGGGCAATCCACCACTTGAACACATTACCAACGTTGCTTAGCAACGGGTGCCAAGTGGCGGTCAGTATCATTTTGTATGGCGTTACTAGGGTCACCTGGAAGATAAGCAAGATTTGAAACCCTGTAACCCACCATAACTAAATAAAAATTAAAATAACAGCACAGACGAAAATATATTAAAAGATGACCATAAAAATTAAAATTAAACCGACACGAAAATATAAGCAATAAAAACGATAAATAAATGAAAATAGTTATTGTGAATAAACTGTTGACGGAATAAGAAAACCGCTAAAAAATGTCATAGAAAAATGAATTTCAACAACAGTAAAATAGCAAATAGCAAATTTATACGAAAGATAATGAATATCGTCAATAGTAATGGGAGGCAACGAATGAATTTTTAACCCGAAAGTTGAATAAAGAAAAATACTAAATGGAAAAGGTTAAAAAGTGAAACAATGAATAATATCATAGGTAAATAAATAGCGATAACAGAAAATAGAAAAGTCGAAAAATAAACTGGGTAAGACCACGAATAACTCCAAAAGGGAAAAGAAGGACATAGAGAACGAATAACGGCTAAATATCGAAAGTTGAACTACAGATTGAAAGGAAAACATCAAAGTCGATTAACGAAAATGCAGTGACAATCAATAACATTAAGATCGTAAATTTATATAAAATGATAAAAATTAGAAATACAAAAACAATGAAGAACTGTAGAATGAAAAAATTGACGTCATTTAAAACATCAAATTGTAAACTTCAACTCCAAAAAATTTCCAGCAATTATTCGCATTATGAAAGACATGTATATGAGAAAAAGTGAATAAAAGATGAATGAAGAACATATAAAGACTAAATTAAATTAAATTAAAGCGAATAAAATCAAACGCAGTAAAGAGAGAAGATTGAAGAGTACAAAGCAGTTAAATGCGTGCAGAAACACAGACGAATGGAAGAAAACAATGTCAATAAATTAAAAGTTATTGGGAATTGAAAAATGGAAAACCAAAGGAACAGAAACAATTAAAAACATCATGGATAAATTATAACGTGGAGATGCATAAAAAGATGCAAATAAAACTTAGTAGAAAAGTCGATTATCGGATAACATTTTAATAAAGAGTAAAATTTATATATAATAATTAATTAACATTAATGAACTAAAATTAAAAGTTATTGGAATATTTTGAAATATGTATTAATATTATTATTATTAGATGGCGATGAAATCTAAAAATAATTGAATAATATTTATTGAAAATTTAAACAAATTTATTCATTTAATCAGAAGTTTTACTGATGGATTGAAAAAAACATTTGAAGGTAATGCATTTAATTCCAAAGGGGAATTAAAAGTTTCAATGAATGATATTGAAACATTTAGATTTAACAAAAGATGTTAACTCTATTTCATCAAATGGTTATTATAAAAAATAATATCAATAAAAAATACGCTACCACCATATGAAGAAGTTGAAAAAGTTAAGAAATTATTTTCAACTTTCAATTTTCGTATCAATCTCAACACATGATAATTATAACTTAATTATATATATTAGCGCATAATATTAAATATAACTATTTTTTATAAAATTATTTTAGAATTTTGGTAGTTTCAGGAATATAGAGCATTTCACTTGCTGACCAGCATTTTACAATTACATGTATTATATAATATTCAATGTATATAAATACATTCAATATCTAGTTTGCTTTAGGGGTAAGGTTAACTTTTGAACTTTATTTTTTAAGCTTGTCATTCAAAAATTCAAAATCTTCTGTTATTTTTGAAATCTCGATTTTATCTCCAATTTTTTATAAAATAAAATTTAATAAAATATTATGTACAATGATGATAATTGTTTGTTTAAATATTCAAAAGAAACAAATGTATTCATTATAATTACCAGTATGTGAAAAACAAAACAAGCCCTTATTTTGTTATTCACTAATCTGATATATTAATTTATGCTGCTACCAAGGAATCACCGTTTTATACTCATAATTACCAGTATGTTTAGAAAATTAATAATTGAATTTATTATTTAATATTATTTATCCAGATATTTATTTAGTAAACTGTATACGAAAGTCTGCTTGTGAATATAATGAATTTTGTATGATTATTTATAATAAATATCATTCAAATATAAAAATATTTTTTTTCAGTTTCAACAAAATCAAGATAATTTTTGTAACTAATTTTGTGAGAAATTTTGTTACTAATTTACAATAAATGCAAACGACTTCGACTTTGACAAAACATTTGCTTAATTTAAACAAATTAAAATTAACTTTGTATTTATCATACTACTCTAAATATTATTTCATTCGGTAATTCATTAAAAAGGTTACAGTACTTTATTATTATTTAACAAAAAGAAATTTATTTTCAGTAGTTTGAGTACTGAATGAATCCGATCTCCGGTTCACTCAGGTCGACAATATCAAGTGAGATCTGTCTACAAGGATTCATAATTGACAGACAATTCACAAGTTCTCCTTTTTCAAATAAATGTTGGTTAAGAGGTTCATTCTGACGACAAATCCGTTGAATAAATCCTATATAAACATTCGTAATCATAATCTTACTATCAAACAATTATGAATATTTCTTTCACTTTAGCGATATTGTCAGTTGTATCATGTTTCTATGCTAATGCAGTGATAGGAGGATTACTTGGTGGAGGTCATGGAGGAGGAGGTATTCTTGATGGAGTTCTTGGACCAAAAGGTCTCGTCGGCGGAATTCTCGGAGGTGAAGGAGGTGGTCTTTTAGGAGGACTTCTCGGAGGTGAAAGAGGTGGTATTTTGGGAGGACTTCTCGGAGGCAAGGGAGGATTACTAAATTCTTTACAATTAGATAAACTAGTTGGTGGTGTCCTTGATACATTGGAAGGTGTAGTACCACTTGTAATATTTAGAGCTGTCAAGAAACTATTGAATGATATTCTCAATTGCGTAAGAGAATTACTGAGTTTGGAAAGTGACAAAGACAAATTGCGACAACTTGCAATATATTTCAATCAACTATGTGTAAAAGGAAGCAGATTTGAATATCTTCGAAGACGATATTTCCAAAAAGTAGATTTCAGCAAAGTTAAAGAGTGTTGTGTTACCGTTAAAGACGACGAATAAATGTTGATTGATATAATACAAATAAAAGTTTTATTTCATTAACAATAATTATTTTGCAATATTAAATTCTGTCAATATCGTTTTGCCGTCCTAGCAACATGTCATTCAAAATTTATTTATTATTTATTTGTTTATCTGAGTCTTTAAAAATATAATAGCTGTAAAAATTATTTGACAGATCTGAATAAAAGATATGTTTGGGGATTTTACATAAAATAATAAACAATAATTCCTTTTTAGGCGGCCAAACCTTTTTTGACTGAATATAATAATAATAATTAGTAATATTAACAATAAAAGGCAATTTTTAAAATCTATATAGTTTGTTTATTATTATTATTAATAATAATAATAATAATAATAATAATAATAATAATAATATTAATATCAATATTAATAAAAATAATAATAATAATAATAATTATAATAATTATAATAATAATAATAATAATAATAATAATAATAACAATAATAATAATTATCTTATAAGGACTTTCTCTTTTTCTTTGTATCCACTGTGTAGATTTTTAGTGAACAGATTCTCCGTTGCGAAAGCCACGTTGCACTCCAGCGAAAAATAGCATTATTAATAAGAGAAAAAGAGCAACAAAAAACTGTTCTGACAACAAAAAAAAGAAACTCTCAATAATCTCAAAACACGTTTTTTGCAAAATGGATATACAAAAGTATTCATCGAGAAATATTTTTTAAATGAATAGAGCTCCAAAAAAACAACAACAACAAAAAATCACAACACACAAAAGAAACACGACAAACCAATAATATACCCTTTCTTGAACAATAAGACATGTAATGTAGTCAGATCTTTCATTCACAACACAGATTTATCTGTACATATTCATTCAACTTTCACCACTGCAGCACCTTTGAAAATCACAACTTCGAAAATCTCAAAAAGCCCAAACATCAGACCTTTATCATCAAGATGGTCAGTACCGTTCGCCTACCAAATGGTTTTGATTTTCTAAAAACATAGTAAAGAAAATCACTTGCATGAAATGCGACGCAATATATTTAGTAGAAACACATAGAACGTTCCAATCACGACTCAATGAGCATATTAAAAGCAAAGCCAGTAAGTATCATGAACACTAAGAAAAAGTACATAAATCAGCACTAATAATTCACGAAACAAAATGCCAAATACTACAAGACGCGTTCAAAAACACATTACAAAGACAACCCACAGAAACTTGTTTTTATCAAAAAACACAAACCAACCATCAATATTCAACTAATGAAAATTGAAAACTTCTTTGTTTTTGGAGGGGATAATATAAAATAAATTTCAAACTCAATATTAATTAAAATTAAATTGAACCAATAAAATCAATACAAAATATATAAATTTTACTCCTACTTTTTTAAATAAATAAGTAATGATAGAAATAATCTGAAAAAGGCTGTGCCGAAAATTCGTGAATACCTTAAATAAATCTGATTCATAGTCAAATTTTGTAGAAAATATTATGTCACTTATAAAGAAATCAGAGGTGAAAAACAAAAAATAGTCCCTATAAAAATAATAATAATAAAAATTATAATAATAATAATTATAATAATAACAATAATAATAATGAGAATAATAATGATAATAATAATAATAATAATAATAATAATAATAATAATAATAATAATAATCATAATAATAATAATAATAATAATAATAATAGTAATAATAATAGTAATAATAATGGTGAAATAAATCTAAAATTAATTTATTATAAATATGTATATTAATTTTATTACGTAATATATTAAATAGTATGTGTATGATTGCTGTATGTTGACATCGCTCAGACTATGAAAATGTATAATTAA
>CM039679.1:122827246-123132295 GCA_022537955.1 Schmidtea mediterranea
GGAATTATTTTCCGTTATATATTATTTCGTACGAAACTTTTACTATCTATAATTTCATAAATTAGTTGAATATTTCGTCAGGATTTGGTGTTATCGTGTTGTGTCTATGTGCAGTACTTGGTGTGTTTTGTAAATGTTTGAACTTATTTTCGTGTTTTGATTTTATATTTATTTTTTTCTCTTCTCAGATTTTTAGATGCTTATTTGGTGTTTGAGGGTTTTATTTTGAATCGGTCTGCTGTGTGTTTGCGTGATATGTCGATCAGTTTGAACAAACTTCAGGCCTAACTGTAACAAGGACTAAAAACAAAAAAATTGAAAGATTACCCAATAACTATTGTTGAGGATACCTGAATAACAAAACAAAAATAATTATAAAATGCGTTAAATGATTTTGGGAAATAGTGCTAAATGAATTGAATGTTTTTCTAGAACTAAGTAAAATAGGAGTGAAAAACAGATATAGAAAAAGAGTAGGAAAAAAAATCAATAAAAACAGACAATTGAATAAAGTAAGATCCTTTATAAATAAGTTCATAAATGAAAAAAAACAAAGTGTTGGGCAAAAACTAAATCAGCTTATTTTTGTTTAATCAGCACGATAACTGCCTGTGTGTTTTGAGCGAAGAACTTAAAAATTTAGCAAAAATAGAAATATAAAGAAAAAATTAAATAAAATTTTTGTACATAAAAATGAAATAAATTTAATTTTAAATCAAAAGGAATAAAAATTTATAATTTTGGAATATTCTAGAAAAACTCTTTGTTTTACCATATCAAAACACACACACGAGAAATCGTGGTATATAAGGCAGTGCTGGGCAGACAAATTTCAGTACGTTTTATTATTTTACAATACATTTTCATTAATTTTTACCTACTTACTAACTCTCAAAAATATTTTAATATTTTTACTTTGTCCAATTGCTGTCCTATTATTATCCTGAATCTGTTTATTGAAAAAGATTTTTAGACTGCGCGTGGTGATAAACCACGGGCTGTAGTACCCAGGAAGAAAAGATTGCTTTGAGGGCGGTTGATCAGAACAGCTCAGTTTTTACACCGGTAACCTCAACGCCTGATCGTCATTATAACCGGGAAAGGCCATGAAGAAGATTTAAAATCAATTAACATAAAAAACAAAATAAAAATGACTATCTAGGGAGAAGAAAAATCTAAACTAAAGAAGATAGAACGACTACAGAGACATTGAATTTAATAAATATTATAAAAAAGTTTTGCAAAGTTCGTAAAGCTGAATTTGATAGACAAAGACTTAATACAAAGGATTAAAACCTCAATCACACTAAAAATTTTCGTCCATTTCAACCTCGCATAATATCGCCAGATAACTGTTGTTTAGATACCTATTTAATTTATATTTACATAATGCCATAATTGTTTTAGTAATATTACTACTTCACTCTAATACTAATGAAATTGTATGTTGATAGCAAAAGAAAAATCTAAACTAAAGATGATAGAACGAGCTATTTAATTTATATTTACATCTTGCCATAATTGTTTTAGTAATATTATTACTTCACTCTAATTCTAATGAAATTGTATGTAGATAGCAAAAGAAAAATCTAAAATAAAGATAGAACGACTACAGAGACATTGTAAAAATTGTATGTCGATAGCAAAAGAAAAGTCGAAATTAGAGATAGAAGACTACAGAGACATTGAATTAATTAATATTAAAAGGTTTTGGAAAGTTCGTAAGGCTGAATCTGATAGACAAAGACTTAATACAAAAGATTTAAACCTCAACCACAGTAAAAATTTATATTTACCTCATGCCATAATTGTTTTAGTAATATTACTACTTCACTCCAATATTAATATAATTGTTTGTCGATAGCAAAAGAAAAATCTAAACTGTGGGGTTTGTGGTGGTTGTTGTCAATGTCCTCTACCCTATATGAAAATGAATATCTTGCCCCCAATGGTTACACGTTGCCAAGCAACGTTGGTAATGTAACCACTGGTTATAGGATTGCCAATGGTGAGCGCCCTATAGGAACTGCTAAGGCCCGATCCTATGCTGGGTTCAACGCACCACCGATAGAAGGTATGTATGCAATTTTCTTATTTCTGGTCCTTTCCATTTATAAACATGATCATCAATGATTCCTCTCATACATAACTTATTCGGTCTTAATTACAAATCTTAACAAAACAAACAGTTGATTCAACAAAACATTTATTTAACATGATACTCATTAGTTCGACTGTTCGGAAAATCTCAAGGAGCGTCTCTTCGCCCGTTTAAATTTTCCAGGACTACGCTGTCGCATTTGTCGAATTCCGGTACACCAGTTGAGCCGGCGCAAAAACTAAGGGGTATGTGACGGTTTGGCCACTCTAAAGCGCCACCTCTAAACCGCGAATTTGTGTTTTCAGGGCTTGTGTCAACCTTTTCTCCTCAGCCCACCCGCGTTGTGCGGCGGTCACTCGCTGATATAGAACCTTTGCCTTTGCCGGTTCTATCCACGTCGCTTTGATTTGATGTACTTCTCGGGTCATCTCCAACATCTAACGATGAAGGTCCTTGTTTTCTCTGCGTGCGTCCTTCAGCGTATCATTCAGGACTATGTTAGGGTTCATCTCTGCAAAAGAAAATAACATAACTCACAGAAATTCATATAGTGAATCAGAATGTTAATGAATATAATCACAATCATAATGATTACGGCGTATTCATCTATAGCCTTAGGAGGAGTGTTATCAAGGCAAATATTTTACAACGACCAAGGATTTACTAAGTCAAACTAATAATGATGTATTTCGATTAGCCACAATGTAAATCAAGACAGTTTTTTAATCAGATGTAGTGTGATGTGGAGGGCCGGTCTCTGGGGTCCTGCCGTGATGACCATTGCACATAACTATGGTTCCATTCCGGTCTTTGATCTCCATTCCTCGTCCGCTTTTATCCTGCAAGCATCTTCTTTTGTACCGACACTGTTATCGGCGGGATTGGCTGATTCACGTGTAGATCATCGAGCTCGAAGGACATGCCATAAGAAGGGGCATATCCATCCGTGCTCGGAATCAAGCCAGCCACTATATCTTTGTTTATCTGCCGGTGATGTTGCCGAGCCTTATTCACCTCTCTGTTGGTTTTTCGTTGGTGAGCCTCGAGTCGAGCCAGGATGTCTTCTGCTTGTCCTCGAAGTTCACAAGCCGGATTTCGCCCAGGCTCCCGCTTGATGGCGACGTATGGTCGTTCGGTGTCCTCCATATCTTCCTGTCTCACGAATCTGGCCGTTCGTACCGGGGAGATAGAGTACTATTCATTCCACATCGCCTGTCAATATTTTGCGGCGGAGTGGGATGTGAATCGCATCGTGATGCGCGAATCATCCATCCAAAAACCTGTAAATACAAATCTATTAAATAGCTTAATAAACTGAATTGTTCCTAGGGTTTAACAAGTAAATAGATGATTCATTAGTACCAATTGTAGTGGTCTGATATTCATTATCAAGGCAAATTAATTAGATTATTGAACGAATCGTTCGCGTGAAATCATGCATCGACCTATAGATGGGTTACGTCTTCGTAATAGAACTTATCGGGTTGGTAGGCACGGAGGTAGTTGTGACGGACACTTGCGTGCGTACTAGGTTGTAGATTCGTTAGAGTAATTTCTAATTCCATCTCGCGAGGTTCGGAACACAATACATAAGTTGAATGCCTGATGACGTTGGTGGAGCTGGTGACTTTACGGGCGAGGTCGGTAGGATAACATTTCATTTCGATAGCCTTACAGAATTCTCTGGGCATTAGACAGAAGTCGACGTTCTTCGCCTCCACCTGGCATGTGATGGATCTAAGGTTTCACTAACATGCACTCGAGTAATGGGTATATGTTGGACATCGTACTGATTTCATAGCTTTGCTGGGGTCACTAGGTATTTGCTTGTTATTAAAATGAAAAAAGTCGGTATATTTCAGAAACGAATCTGCGGGGTGACTTGGGTGGCTTCCGATGGTTTGTATAGTGCCATATTATCATGTGGTTTCGACACTCGTATGCCATTACCATCAAATATACGTGAATAGTGTTCGATTGGTTATACAGAGCGTTAGCGCGATAAAGCTCAATATCTTTCATTCATCAACAAATCATAACTGGATGGCTTTTATGAAATTATACAGGACCTTATCGCGGTACAGCTTGAAACATTTTGTCTGTTTACCAATATCTACAATTCAATAGCTCGCATATGACTTTGCAATTTGAAGCATGATAATTCGTTCAACTACATGGAATAGTATCGTAGCGAAATTAACTTTCATATAACGGTACAGGACATTTTGTCATAGAACTCGAAACAATTTGTTTTATTTGAATAACCATCACAATTGGATAACTCTCGCGTAATATTGCTGTAATAAAATTCACCGCATCTCGTTTAAATGATAATCATGTTGGAGATCATTCATATAACATTGTCATAATGAAGTCCAAAACACTTTATTGGTCTAAACAATAAATTATTTTAGAAAACGTTCGTGTGATTGTGCAGAACTCTTTCGCCATAAAATTTGATGCGTTTCAGCCCTTCACGTGCAATCGTAAAAAAACCCTAGTTTTGATCATGTTGGCTCTATAGACTAATTGGCAAGTTTGGACGCTCGTTTCTCTGGTGTCGGTTGTTTCCATACATAAATATTTTTTACGATTAAAATTTGTTAAATTGAAGAGAAATATTTTACTTCCTCAAGCGTGTGTTTTTCACTCCAGCCGAATTTCGTCCGCATCCTGATATCGCGCGTGATGGTCCCTGGACAGTAATTCATTAGGTTGGTTACTATTCATATTGATTATGACGAAAAATATGCGCATCCCGTACGATCGTGACTTTTATACAATATTCTGTTCAGTGTGTCAGGAGTGTGTTTCCTGAACTGCTGTCTATCGGTGTGTATTTTAATTCCTCCTTGTCGTACCGCTTGTCTGCTGGTGTGTGACAATCAAAAATCGATTGCCACATCGCAAATTTTTCTTCCCCACTTGTTGGCTGAGTTTTACCACGTCGATCATATGACGTTGATCTTATTGATTTTTGATATTTATAGAACCGTCCGTTGTTGTTCTGTTATTAATGGCTGATAATTTTAATTTCCACTAGTGGCAATATTTTCATTTAGAACTTATTAACTTATTATTTTACTACGATTCACATTACTTTTTCGGATCAATGGAGTGGAGGGCGAGTTTAATGAGCGTATCCACTTCTACCATCTTCAGCGGACGTCGGGTTCCTGCTACTCCTCGCAGTTGGGATATTGGTTGGATATTATATCTGGTTTTTAAGATATTATCATGGTTTAGGTATATATTCCACATCTCTCTCACCGAGTCTCTTTAGGATTTATCAGCACTTGAATTCGTGGTTGCCAAAGGTCTATCAACTGATGATATGGGTTATGATTTGTCGTCCTAAATTCTCTAGCATAGATGGATTATTACTGTGATTGATCCTGGTTATGCATGCACCTATTACATGGACTGTAAATAAAATTGTTGTTAATATTTTCCACAAGTAGTTTGGGCGTTTTAATTTTTCTATTATTCGTTGAGTCAGGTGGGAATCAAGTAATGATTTTTTAATTGTATCTGCGCATTTGTATTTAAATCCTTGAACTATTTAATACCGTGATGGTGGCAACCTCAACGCTGGTTAAATTTATTATATGATTTCATTATCAGGACAAGAAGTTCTTCATTTGGGAGGTATTTTCCTCCTGAATGTTTGGCGGCACTGTCATTATAAATTACAATTTTAAAGTAACCTTAAAGTTCGTCTTGTTCATTGTCATTTATCATTTTAGGGTACTAATTTTCCACTTTATTTGATAAAACTTCCTACTAATGATTTTGGACATTTTGTCTTGGATTGATTTATTACTAACATAATTATTAGGGAAGCCGTTAATCTAATAGTTTATTATTTGGTTCGTGGGTAATCTTATTAGCTCCGTTTAACTTTTTGCCTATAATTTTAAGTTATTCACGTTAGGACATGCGAATCTTTACTAGGTATCTCGCTTACAAATTTTTCCCATTTTTGGCCTAATAATTTTAATCATGATAGTTAACGAATTTTTATGAAATTATTCTACCGAGTTAGATTATCGTTCACATAGCAATGATTTCCGCACAAAACCCCACTTCTTTCCCTCTAAGTTGATCCTAGGAGAGTTGTGTTTACGTTATGATTTTAAGAGTGCTCACCGAGCTACTCAAGGTTCATGATTTTTACCGATTTTTAGAATTCAGATTTTAGTTCGAAATTACAGGAAAATGGGTGGTGGAGGAGCAGCCAAAAGACTACTTCCCTTCCTCCCAATTTCCCCTATAACGGTTATGATTTGACGTTTGGGCCCTGCGTTATTCACGCCGGAATCTTCATAGGCACAGGCTATTGGCAGATGAACTACTCCTACACAGCCTGAATTGTGTGTATATTTTATTAACTTGCGGTGTGAGTGGCTGTGGGCCGAAAAACGATTATAGCATTGTCTGAAAAATTTCATTTCATATTTATATTTATATTTGTCATATATCACATTGCATAAACTTTCTGAGCATAAATTCATAAGGTTTGAACATCACATAACAACACTCTCTCCCCACGCCGAAACCCAAGCAGAGCTCCATTGAGGTTGCGAGGATGCGACGTGGAGAGAGTTTCTAAAAATTCTCTCACTCACATCAAATAGTATGAATCAGTTTATATACCTATTGTACGACCCTAACCATGCGTGTTGTTTTTTGATTTTGTAAAACAAAATTTGACCTTGTTATTTTCTAGAATATTCTATTCTTAATTTTATTCTTTTTGTAATTAAATCTGGCAATTTTCTTTTTAATTTTTAAATTGAATTATTTCTAATTCAATTTCTTTGATTTTTATTCCATTTTCATGGATTTTTGCATTTCTTGGAAAATTATCAAATTTCGGCCAAATTTAATGTTCTCATGTTATGTTTATGTTTATTTCGTGCGGATCTTGTTGCACTTTGTTATTCTTTTAATTTATTTTTGTGTTTTATAGTTTTATATTTAATTGTTCTCTTTCTCGCATTTTGGTAGGGTTAATTGGTATTTTAATAGGGTCGATTTTGAAACTGCATGTTGTATTTGCGTCTATTTTACTGATTCATTTAAACATTTTCCAAGGCCGTTCGTGTTCTGGCCCAACAAAACTAAAGATGATAGAACGACCTATTTAATTTATATTTACATCATGCCATAATTGTTCTAGTAATATTATTACTTAACTCCAATACTAATAAAATTGTATGTCGATAGCAAAAGAAAAATCTAAACTAAAGAAGATAGAACGACTACAAAGACATTGAATTAAATAATATTAAAAAGTTTTGCAAAGTTCGTAAAGTTGAATTTAATAGACAAAGACTTAATACAAAGGATTAAAACCTCAACCACAGTAAAAATTTTCATCCATTTCGACCTCGCAGAATATCGACAGATAACCGTCGTTTAGATACCTAATTAATTTATAATTACATCATGCCATAATTGTTCTAGTAATATTACTACTTAACTCCAATATTAATAAAATTGTATGTCGATAGCAAAAAAAAGTCTAAATTAAAGATAGAAGACTACAGAGACATTTAATTAATTAATATTAAATAGTTTTGGAAAGTTCGTAAAGCTGAATCTGATAGACAAAGACTTAATACAAAAGATTAAAACCTCAACCACAGTAAAAATTTATATTTACATCATGCCATAATTGTTCTAGTAATATTACTGCTTCACTCCAATACTAATAAAATTGTATGTCGATAGCAAAAGAAAAATCTAAACTAAAGATGATAGAATGACGGATTTAATTTATATTTACATCATGCCATAATTGTTCTAGTAATATTATTATTATCGTTTTGATAGCTCCGATTATCACTCGGTTATCACTTTTCCTCCTTTTATCTCCATATAATATAAATAAAACATATAAGAAATATACACTAGGAAGTCTATTCGTCGAAATCTTTCCGTCCAAATGTGCGATCTTTAAAGATTCTGCTGCTTTTGTGTCTCTGTGCATGTGTTTAGTTTTTCTTTGATTCGGCTTTCATATGTTACTTTATTTATTTGTCGTCGTCTATTTGCTCCTATTTAACAGTTAATCATTCACCGACAATATGCATTTATTACAACTATTACAACAATTTTATGGATTGAACACAGTTATTCGTTCCTTAATTTTTCTCTGCCATAATACGCAGTGCAATTCCTGGGCACATCCTTGGCAAAAACTCAGGTGTTCACAAGGTATTACCATTACAACTGTCTCTTCAGGTCGATACATGTGGTGGGTTACAGGGTTTCGTAATTTGTTTGAAGTAGCCGGTGGTTGCCTCAGTAACGACATACAAAAGGATTCTAGCTGCCACTTGGCACCCGTTGCTAGGCAACGTTGGTAATGTGTTCAAGTGGTGGATTGTCCGCAAAAATTGAGTATTATCGCTAGTACTGTAGTTGCTCGGACAATCCTCGGGTTCACGAGCTGTCGATAGAAGACTTATGCTCGCTTTTAAATCACTTGGTCCCCTTGCGTTTTTAGTTTCTATCGTTTATCTAATTGTTTTACCGACATTAGTTTAGCAATGAAATGGGTAGTACTGCTTATTTAATCCTTCTACAATGTTGTTTCAAAACCTCAAGATGATATAAAGGTAATATGATGTATACAGAAACTATAATATATGAACGATGCTTTATTTATCTATTAAACACATGAGTTATAAGATTTCCGACTGATTGGAAGATCGAGCGGTTCGACGCTTAGCCCGCTCCTTGCGTCCAGGTCGACGACTGGTTGTTGCTGGGGTGATCGGAATAGTGGTCGCAGCGATAGTTGACGTTATAGATGGGGTGGTGTTCGTTTCGCGATAGGCCAATTGAGCAGGGGCAAAGACTAAGGGGTAGGTCACCGCTGCTCCCTCCTGACAGGCGGATAACGCTACCTCTAGCCCCCTGATTTGAGTTTTTAGGCCTTGAACTAACTGGATTTCTTCTGCCCATCCCTTCTGGGCCGCGGTTAGTTTTTGGTACAGTTGTTTGACTCTTGTGGGCTCAATCCATGTCGCTTTAATTTGCTGTGTTTCCCGGACTATTTGGACGAGTTGGTCATGGAGTTTCTTATTAGCCTGTCTCACATGGTTCAATTCATTTTGGAGTAATTTCACAGGGTCCATTTCGAGAATAATTAGGGTTGAAATTCATGATGACTGTTATAATGATAAGTGTATTTAAACTTAAACATATTTATGAAATGAAAACTACAATAATAAAAGAAGAGAAAGAATTTTTAGAATCTATAATACTAATATCCTGTCAAATAACAAAATGTTCAAATCATTAATTGTCATTATTTCGATGATCACTCGTCTGCGAGGAATCGCTTGATCCCTTCTTCTGGGGAATAAGAGGGATCACAAACACTGGCCTCTTGAGATTCCGGATTGGTCTCGGTGAAGGGGGGTAACTATTTGCTAGACGTCCGGCCGCCAGGTCATCTTTGACGTTGGCCAGGTATTCCGTGGCTCGTGTTACAGCTGCCTCGACTTGGCGTTGGTGTTGTAGGAGGCCCTCCAGGAGCTCTTGGGCCTGAGCGAGGATGTCCTGGGATGGGTTTGGTTCATCAGACAGTTTCCGGAACCGCCGCATGAATTCTTCTGGCGATATATCCTCTTGCTTTTCTTCTTCGGGCACGTCAGGGCATCGCTCTCGATACACCCAATTCCATGCCTGCCTCCATTGTTCCACGACATGATCAGGGAGTTCAACCATAGCTCCAGTTTGTCCTGAATGGAAAAATTGGTGAGATTAGCGTTTTTACTCTGTATTTCTCTGAACATTTTAGATTGAGGCGGTGATCTGGTGGCTTACAATTATGTAACATTTCTCGTCGTTTAAGAAAACTGGAATTAACTCAATTTCAAATGCGCTAACACTCACGGAACTCGAAGTTGAACGTGTTTTACTGGCTGGTCTGGCAATGTATTTGAAAAAAGGGGAAGAGTGATACTTCAACGCTAGTGGGTTACGCGTTCTCATGGCGTAAGGGTCCGTACAAAAATCCTTATGGATGTTAAAAATGAAAATTGCAATTCGTTATCGGCCGTATCTTATTTTGCGTACAAATGGTTTATTCGTTGTATATGTTCAGGATAGTCGGTTAGATATATATTTAAGTATTAATATAAAATAAAATCAATGAATAATGCTGTAAGAAAACCTTTCAAAGTGTCATTTGGACATTTATTAAATTTTGAATAGAACTGAATTAAGTGAATTAATTTTTACGAAACAACAACTTGATAATTAAACATTCATATGTTTTAAAATAAAATGATTTTAACAATTACCGTTTAATTATTTGAAACACAAAACAGCTACGAAGGTTACAAATTTATACCTAATGTCTGATCCATTGATCCATTAAAGTACCTGGGTCGAATGATAATGAAAAAAAAATGATCTAATGATTCGGCTGAGGAATTTACAAAAGGTATTGGTGACGATCGTCGGGCCAGTATCTTTATTTCCGCGAGATAAATATCCGAGAAATTCGTTTCTCCAGAGATGAATCGTTGATAATTTTCTAATGCGATCAGGACGTAATTTCTACTTAGTAATTTCTAATTAAATAGTTGCGACATTGTTGGCCTAAGGGGTTGACGAGGGTGCGTAGCCAAATATTGATTTGTCGTGCTTAATGGTGGGATGACAGGATTTTGGGGTTTGTCTGATGCAAGAACACTAAGATACTTTAATAGGTATGGCTTATTGATTCACGGCCTTCAATCCGGAGAGTTTACTCACTAATGATATGGAGTTGATTCTGGGTCGTTCTTGCGGCTCAAATATGATTATAAATTTGTTATGGAAATTAATTAAAAATTTACTTAAGGGGGCTTCTGTAATATTTGGAGATTGAAACTCTAAGTCCTCGTCTGAGACGTTTGGCGAATGCATAACTTGATAAAGAAAATGATATATGATCTCTTATTGACGATAGATATAACGAAGAATATACAATTGAAAATCAGACGGGCAGGAAGTGAATGCCACTTATAACTCGGCTACGATAGTGAATGTTTATATCGCCGGAAATGTCAACTAGTAAGATTGTTTATTTTTCAATTTGTGATTTACGAAATTTATTTTAGGCGAATGAACTTTTAAGATCGCGCGTTTGTGGATTAATTGGTGATTTACATGTTTGTGTTAATTCGAACATTTTCCAGCGATGTTTTCAAGGAAAAACATCTGCATCATGCCTCCGGAATTTTCTCTGTTGGGGATTTTATTATCTAGTGCTTTACCTGTTGGAAATTATTTCTTATCGTCTCTCGAGAAATTCAGATCACCTCACCAGTGTTGTCAAAAATCAGCGGTAAGCCTTATATGGTTCGATATTTACTGTGATACTAATATAAATTTTGGATGTCGTCTTGATTGTTCTATCGTATTACATTTTTGTGTACTCTTGATTTTCTATCGATTAGGTACTGGTTTTCGTATTTTATGTTCTATATTTGGGTCTTTTCATTCGCAATTTACGCCTCGAATAATTTCAAATTAAACATTATCGCCAATTAAGTCATTTTTATTTTAATCTATGATGAATTAGTCAACAATTTCCTATTAACGCTTTTCCCAATTTCTTAATAATAATGTCAATTTTTCGTTAAAGTCATGATGTAACGTTTTAGCAATGACTTCTTGTTAAATTTATTTTAGCTGATGGTGAAGTGGAGCGACGGGTTTGCACTTATTTTCCATATATTTATTTTTGCCCTTAATCCATAAATTAATTCATTTAACCAATGAAACCTCGTTTTTAACGTATCACTTTCGATCAATAATTTATTCGACTTCAAATCTATGAGTTACCCTACTTTTAAATCGATAAATATTTAATTAATAAATTATTGAATTTTACTTTAAAATTTATTTGTCCATAAATTACTTTAATCAGTACACTACTTTATTTTAATTAGTTACTTTACCCTTTTAATCAATGAATCAAAGCTTTACTTTCTTCTTACTCAAAGATTTACTGAATTTTTATCAAAGCATTAGTTTACTTTTATTCAAATTTATTTAGAGAAAAAGGAATTACATCAATTTAGCTCAATAATTATTCTAGTCAATTTAATTTAATGAAAGAGTTATTTATCTTTATCCCATAATTAACAATTTACTCGAATCAATGAATTACTGATTTAATGACGTTTATTATTTTATCCCGAAAGGTAAATCCGATTAATTATATCAATGATTTTTATCTAATTTATTTCAAATTATTAATCCAAGTTAGGTATATCAACGACTTCAATTTAATTTATTCCCGTACCCTTTCCCTTTAATAGGCCTTAGGCGCATATTGTGTTTATATTATATTTAATGAGTGCCCACTGGACTACTCGGTGTGGTGATTTTGAGCCGTGTGTGATATAATTTAGGTCGATTTTACAGAAATGAGAAACGAGGAAGCAGCCAAGAGACTTCTTCCTTATTTCTCGTTTCATCTATACGGATAGTATTGACGTTCCAACCCTGCGTTCCGCACGCCGGGTCTTCACGGGCACAGATCATTGGCGATATTCCACGCACGTACACGAATCTGGATTGTATGTGGATTTTATTTACTTGCGATAGGTGTTGGCTGTGGGCCGGAAAAATTTCGACAGATTAATTAATATTATAAAATGCATGAAAAACAATTTTAATATTATAAATATTTATTAACATATTAAATAATCAACATACAAAATTACTTGTCCAACCAATAAAACATAAAGCATAAAATTGCATCTCCCCCCACGCCGACATCCAAGCAGAGCTCTACCGAGGTTGCGAGGATGTGACGTGGAGAGGGAGCTCCAAATACAATAATTTTCACCTAAAAGTAAGCTCTAAATATAGATTTTCAAACAAATTCTAGATCAAAAAAATGATTTTTAAAAAATGTTTTGAAAATGGTTTTGAAAATGGTTAGTTTTAATGTGAAAATGGATCGGTATTTATACCTATTTTCTGTCCCTAACCTCGCATGTTAAATTTGATGCAGTAAAACAAAATTCGACCTTGTTATTTTCTAGTGAATTCTATTCTTTAATTTTATTATTTTTCAATTTATTTTAATAATTTTTCATTTTAGAATTTTTATTGAATTATTACTTATTCAAATTTTTTGATTTAAGTTTCATTTTCATGAACTTTTATTAATTTTTCAATTTTGTCGAATTTTTTGTGTTTTCTTGTTATGTTTGTGTTGGTATCGTGCGGATCTTGGTGCGTTTTGTTATTATTTTAATTTATTTTTATGTTTATTATTTTATATTTAATTCTCTTTTTTCTCATATTTGGTAGGGTTTAATTGATGTTTCAATAGGTTTATTTTAATTTGCATGTTATATTTGCGTGTGTGTTACTGATCCATTAAAACATTCCTCAAGGCCGTTTACGTTCTGGCCCAACACATGTAACATTCTTGGTAGGCTTTAGTTTGTTCTTTCATCATCTGTGTTATCTCCTCCTCGATTGTTTCGACTTTTTTCATCAACGTACTCCACTCTTTGCCAAATTCGGCTATTTCCAATCTCATATTCAAAATCTCATAAATTCTTTCGGTTGTTACTTTCTCTTCCGTGTTAATCAATTTTATTAGAATACATAATTCGTCGGAATACAGGCTCGAAATCGATGCAACGTCTTCTCTAACTTTTTTCATTAATTTCTGTTTATTTAGTAGTTTCTCTAGATTGTCGCTCTCGATATTTAACATCTCCCTCAGTTTCGTGATTATTTGTTTGGCTAGCTCCTTTTCTTAACAATAAAATATTAATTAATTCCTTCATAATTTTAGTTTATAATTATTTATACTCTTTACTCTTACCACTTTTTGGTTAATATTTCCTTTCTAAGTCTTATTTTATTTTTTTTTATTTAGCCTAGCTCGTTTTTGTTTTACCCTGATTTTACCCTTTAATTATATGTTGTTTATTTCAGATGGGTAAGTTATCATATTGTTTTATACGTTGCATCTTATGGTAGTTGGTTGCTCGTTTTTCCTCGCTTGTTATTAGTTTCTATTCGTTAAATACCCTTCTTGTTCATCCGTCACTTGTTTCATCACGATCGTTTTCGTCACTAGTTGTTTTGATTCATATTTCCTTTGTTGTTTTGTATTCCAGTTGGTATTTCTCTTTATTTCCATTCTTATTCATCTGTCATTCTCATTTAATGCTTCTCTGGGATTCGGTGAAATGTCGTCCGACTCTCGTTTTTAAGATTTTTCTTTCGGTTTCCTTTTGATCGCTTTGCAAACTCTATTATTTCTTAACTTGGCTGTGTTGATCTTTCCAGATAACGAAGCATTAATCCCGACTGAGCCCCCAAATTTATATGTGGGTTATAGGTGGTTGTTGTGACCTTGACCCCAGTCATATAACTATACCTGACTGCCACTGGTTACCCGTTGCTAGGACACGTTGTTACTGTAACCAATGGTTCTGTGACCGTCAAAGGTGAGCTTTGTTTCCAAAACTGCAAAGACATGGTCTACAGCTGGTTCAGCGAGATACCGATGAAAGGTTTATGCTTGTCTTATCGTACTATCATAACCCTCAGAGGGACTTATTCCCAATGTCAATATATTTATCTTGAAAACAACTGAATGAAGGAAGATTTTTTATTTATCAACACATTAAATTTTCCAAAATGATTCTCGTCTCAATACAATTTTTGTTGCTTTTGCCGTTTGCTTTCAGCCCTCTCTGGTCTTGCGCTGGACTTCGGTTTAGATGGTTGTTGTACAGGACTTGTTGCATTCTTGTAGGCTACGTGGGCTGGGCGAACACCACAGAATATATAAAGGCCTGCCCCTACTGACTGGCCGCCACCGCTACTTCCAGTCCACGAATCTGGACCTTCTGGGCTTGGTTTAGGACTCTCTCCTCCTATCAGCCCTTCTGCGCCACGTCGATTTATCCTGGCAAGGTGCCCTTTTTGCCGTTTCACAAAATATCGATACCACCACTCTAATTCATCTAGGCGGTAAAGTTCGCCTTCCGCCCTTTGCCGGATCTCTCGTGCTGGGTTTCTATCCGGCTTCCTTTTGATAAGAATCTAGGGAGCTCGACATCTTCCCCTTGTCCGTTCAGATTCAGCCATTTGGGGGTACCATAAGTCGATATGGTATATCCTCGATTCCATAATGCTTGCCGATATCTCCCGGCAAATATAGTTGGCACTATTAGAGTAGTGCGGTCTTCGTCCTCCCAGCTACTGATATGGATACCTATTGATAATAAAATTAATGGGTTGGCGTAACGTCGTTTTATTCGTCTTCTGGCTGTCGGTCCTAGTATTAACCTGCTTTCCGTGTAGTCGTGGGGTTGCTAGAAAATTTATACCATGCCGGTGGGTTTTGGTCAGTTGGGGTAACAGATATTCGGGTTTATTTATTACGTCGAGGTTTCGTTCTTTCGACGATAGACTCATCAAACATCTAATCTAAACCATTTGCATTTCTAGAAGAAAGCTGGACTAAAACGGGTAATGAAGTTTTGTGAATTCGAGCCAAATTGCTAATCCAGAAAATATGTATAAATTGATTTACCAATCTAATTAGTTATAATTAATTACAAGGTTAGTTTATTTGAAAACGTTCATCTTTAGATTAATCATAAAAATTTATTTAAAATGACCTAATATCATAATGCAAGAATAAAGAATTCGAATGATCTAAATAGCACAATAAAATTACTATAAAGGTAAATAATGCAACTAATCTAACTATCCTAATAAAAATGTAAAATTAAATAGTTCAAATAATCTAAACCTCACAATAAGAATGAAAAATTAAATAATTCTAAATGATTTAAATAACCTAAAAGGGAAAATTGCATAGACAAATAATTCAAATACTAAATGCCATACTCAAAAGGTAACAAAGATCACGGCAAATAAATCTAAATAGTAAAAATGAAAGTAAAACCATTTACTAATTTCCAAAAATGTTGAATTGTATACGAGGGAAAATTGATGGTGATCGGACTGACTGAAAACTCTCCATGTATTACTAAATTATTACTTTCTATATTTTATGTTTCTAATTGGAAAAGAAATGAATGGTAAGAGTTGACGAAAATTCGAACTAGTCAATCCGATGAGGATGTTATGACCAAGGTGAGAGGGTTCACTACGGGTACCGACAGGGTAAGTTGTTCGTAATTTTAAGGGAAATTTTCTGCTTCAATTTAGAGTAACTACGGTTTATAGGATCGTAATTCATCGTTGGACGATTATCCAAATGAATGAGCATAGTAATTAAACACTAATTCTTTATTATACATCAAAAGGTGGCCAGAGTAGCCATACCTGTAGAGTAATTTTCCGTTGGAGTATTTCTCCGGTCGCGCACAGAAGTGGTCTTGATTTGATGATCCTGCACTTCGGAGATTTGTCGGCTAGGAACTCCAGTCGTTGATTTTTTATTAGTCACCATGGTATCAACTCCACACATTGACGATGCTGGCATTGGAAAATTTAGCATAATGTTCTAGATTGATATGTGTCCCATCTGCTATATATAATCTTCATCGCTAGTTGTGTGTTGCCACGTGGCCACACAGTGAATCTCGGTGGATACTGATGATTGGTCGATTTTTTGTATTGATTGGTAATTTTTCTATTCCAGACAATTTCTCATTTCTTCTTCTATCTACTTGTTTAGATATTTCTCTCTTCGTAGTGTGCTCGGCTCAATCATTTAGAATTCCCTGCCATAAATACAAATGTCGTGGAGAAGAATTTCAGTTACTATTATTCTGGTCCTATTGCAAATGTATCGATTCTCGAGGTTTGACTCAAACGATCTACTATTGAATTAATTAATTTATTTAGGCAATTATTCCCCCTCTCTATCGGAGATCTCCCAGGCAGCCGGCTCCTTCCTTAGCTATCCTGTTAGATTTTTTAATTAACATTACATCTTTTGTGTCAATGAATATTTAAGTTTATATAGTTCAATTTAATAAAGTTTAAAATAGTGATGAGCAACTTATAAACCGTGGTTGGTATGCGATTCTCCATAGAATAAAGTGATCAATTGGTTCCTTGTTATTCAAAATCGAGATTTGAAATTTTATTTGTTGTTCTTTGAAGCTATATGCCTAATGTTATAAGGAAAATAAGAAGAATTTTAGAATTAAATTTCAATTATCGCCTAATTTGTAATAGAAGAAAAATCCATATTTACAATCGTTCTAAATAAAAAGACAAACAATTACAATTACAATGTATAAGATATTAGAATATTATTTTAGAATTATTGTAACTGCTACTTGTAAAATAATTTGTCAATTCTGAGTGAAATAAAACAATTGGTTAATTTCTTGGATTTAAAAAGAATTTGTTCGTAGTTAAACGAGGAAGCTGAGAATTTAATAATGCTTTTTCAAATAAATTGTGGCAATATGGGTAATAAGATTTTAGCTTCGTTTGGTCATATTCCCTAAAGCTATTTTGGTTTAGTTTTCGCCATGTTCTCTAAATAATTGATGATTTGTGAGGTTTTTAGTTCAGGTTTCCTCATATTTTCTACATAATTAGCGATTTATGAAATTTTCAGTTTAAATTTTTGTCACATTTCCTAAACAATTAATGATTTAAGAGGTTGTTAATTTAGTTTCGTCGTATTTTCTAAATACTCAATGGTTTATGATGCCTTTAGTTCAGTTTTAGTCCTATTTTACCAAATTATTAATTATTTATAAGATTATTAGAAGCTCGATGCATCGATTTCCGCAAGCACCTTTCCCGTTAACCTCAAGTTGATCCTAGGGAATTTTTTTATGTTGATGTTAGAGTTTAAAAGTGCCCAGTGAACTACTCTGTGTTAATATTTTAGCCGTTGAGTAATGATAATTTAGGTCGATTTTTCGGGAGTAGGTGGAATGGTAGTCAACCAAAAGATTGCCTCCGGATCTCCCTACTGCCTCTATGATAATGAATGAATTTACGTTCAAGTCCGTCGTTACCCACGGCTAGATCTCTCACGGGTACCAGCTATTGGCGGAGTTACACCGGACTTACACCGCTCTATCTTTATGTAAGATTTTTCTAACTTGTCGGTGTGTGGCTGTGGGCCGGATATATTTCGACGTAGTAAGTTAATAAGTTCATTTAATATATATATATATATATAATCAATATCAATTCCGTTTTCATTCCTCATTGACATTGTTCATACAAATAAGCAAGTCATTCTTGCTTACTTTTATCAATAAATCAATAAATTAGTTCGATTCGGCAATAAAAATGATTCGAGTATTCGTAAAGTCGTCGCCCTATTATAACCGGTCAAAACTAGTAAAAACTGGTTCAACTGGTTCAAGAATGGTTTGTCAGTTAAAAACTGGTTAAAATTCTGCGAAAATGAATCGGTATATATACCTGTTTTGTGACGCTAACCTTGAGTGTTAAATTTGATATAGTAAAACAAATTTGACCTTGGGAATTTCTTTGTATTTTCTAACTTTAATTTTCTTATTTTTTGATTTACTTTGACAATTTATTCTTTTAACAAATAATTAAATTGTTTTCAATTCAAATCATTTCATTTTACTTTTAATTTTCATGAACTCCTGTTTCTTTGAGTAAATTGTCACTTTTTGGTCAAATCTTCGTGTTTTCGTGTTATTTCTGTGCTTGTTTCATGCGGATTTTGTTGCCTTCTGTTATTATTTTTATTTATTTTTATGTCTTTTTCATTTATATTTTAATTATTTCTTTCTCATATTTTAGCATGGCTAATTGATGTTTTATGGGTTTGATTTTAAATCTGCGTGTTGTGTTTGAGTGCTGTTACCGATTCACTTAAACAAAATTATGTATATGCCCAACAAAACTAAATCAACAGGAATTACTTAAACCCAAGTTAAATTACTATAACCCTCAACGTCAGAACAAACCATTATAACTTATCATTATAATTATACAATTGTCGTTATATTTATTAACATTTTTATTATCATTATTATTACTATTTCATTATTAATAATATTATTATTATTGTATTATTATTATTATTACTACTATTATTAATTTAATATTATTATTAATAATTTCACCATCCCTATTATTAATATAATTCTTATTAATACTATTATGTTTATTATTACTACATTTATTATTATTACTAAACTTAATTTTATTACCATTATTAACTTAAGATTATTGTTATTATCGTCAACATTATTATCATTATTGACAAATTACCACGGTTGTCAACATCATTAATCCGTAACTTTAAAGTTTTTTATTATTATTACTACTATTGACCTAATGTTATTGTTGGTACCACTATTATTATTATTAATATTATCATTATTATTAGTATTATCATTATCATTAAAACTGCAAACCTCAGGGAAGGTATATGTCTTGGTAGAAATTGTTTGAGCAGATCTGTGGTGGTAAAAAACCTAAAAATAAGAAAAAATATTAGTCAAAAGTATCTAAAATCGATACTATAGAATTTACAAATTGTTTAATCCGTTGCCATGGTAACAAGCAGCAAGCAAAAGGAAATAAATATAGATAATAAGATATATATTTGGATATCTCCCAAACCATTGACTTTCAAGGGCTAAAAAGAATATATGTAATTTAAAATAGAAATTTCTTAATTACAAAAATGTTAATCATGGTAAATAAGTTAAAATTTTATAAAATTCTACATAGTGTTGGGCCAGCACACAAATGGCCTTGAGAATTGTTGAAATGCATCAGTAATACAGCACGAAAACCCAGCACCAAGATAACTTAAAATACAATATACAACACAAACTAAACACTTTAAAAATCTGAGAGAATATAAATAAATATAAAATCAAAAACATAAAAGTAAAATAAAATAAATACAAAATGCATCAAGAACCGCACGAAATTTACATAAAAAATAACATAATAACAGTTATGTTTTGTAGCAATATTTTCAGGTTATTAATCTACAGTTATGTTTTGTAGCAATATTTTCAGATTGTTAATCTACAGTTATGTTATTTTGGTTTATGTACATCGATGCCCGATTCAAAATTTGTTTATATGAATGCTAAATATACAGTTTATGCGTCGAGATTTTTGCCTAATTCATTTGGTAATTTATTTTTTCTGTTATTTTATTTTTGGTGGCCCTTAGCCAAAACATAACGCAAGATAGAAAAATACAACACACTATCGAACTGTGTAAGTGCGTGTAAAATCGTCAATAGTTCGTGCCCGTGAAGGCCCTGGCGCGCGGAACGCAGGAACCGAAACGTCAATATTATCCGTAGATAGGAGAAATTGGAGGGTAAATGAGCAGTCCAGTGGGCACTCATTAATTATGAAATGAACATACATAGATCTTAAGGACAAAGAGAGGGAATGGGTAGTGGGGAAAATTGCGAAATCGTTGCAACAGTTAAAATGAATAGCCATTGGAAAAAGATTAATCCGAACGACCAAAAATCATGAAAAATAATGTTTTTAAATAAGAATTAAATAAATTAATTTGAGTTGAGGCAGAAAATATGGGCGGACGCTGCTCAAATTTTCCGAACTAATTCAAATACTTAACAAAAATAGTAACGTAAAAATGGAACGTGTAAAATAAGGGCGGAACGCTGCTAAATAAGAGTAAGAGAACTAGTGTGTGAATACTTAACATAACCAAGAATGTACAGACCAAAGAATAATCTTCGACATGGACAACGATAAGAAGGACTATGGGAATGGACATAACAATGAATGATATGAGAGTATAGGTTAACATTTGAAAGAGATAGGAGAATAATGGGAACTAAGAATCAAAAGCGAGCACAGGTCTTCGATTGACAGCTTGGTGGACCCAGAGATCGTTCGGTAAATTATAGCGTTGGCAGTGGCGCTCACTTTTTGCGGACGTTCTACCTACTCGAACACAGTTCCAACGTTGCTTAGCAACGGGTGCCAAGTGGTAAGCGAAACACATTTATATGGGGTCGTCTGGGTAACCATAATATAATTTAAAAACCATCAACTTCCAGAAACCCACCATTACTACTTTTTCATCCTAATATTAAACAGCCCGTAATTGACTTATCAAAAAGTGTTGTTTCTTTTGTAAAAATATATTGGTTGTTTTTTAAATGTTATTTAAAGAATTTGATAAGTGTTAAATCATAGAAAGTAGGATGAGGACATTGCAATGTGTGAATGGGAAGTTTACACGAGAATTATGGATATGAATGATGAAATTAACAGTGTAAAGGGACTTAAAATCAAAAGCGAGCACAGGTCTTCTATCGACAGCTCGTAGGACCCAGAGATCGTTCGGTCAATTACAGCACTAGTAATAGCGCTCACTTTTTGCGGACGATCTACCCACTCCAACACAGTTCCAACGTTGCCTAGCAACGAGTGCCGAGTGGCAAGCGAAACACATTTATATGGGGTTGTCTGGGTAACCACAATATAATTTAGAAAAACATCAACTTCCAGAAACCCACCATTACTACTTTTTCATCCTAATTTTGCCTCATTCCAAGGTCCAACGAAATTCACCATCACATACTGACCCGCGAACTCCCGTGCCACTAACGTTAATACGAGAATCCTAATCCCACATAAGGTCACTCCCGGATGATTTGATAAGCAACACTGGAACGCGTTGACCCTGGATTAGAATTTGCCGTTTCAACCTATAATCTTTAATTTCATCTTATAAATTGTATGTGTACACCCTATTGGTAACTTTAACCCTATCTTTGTTTTAGTGGATAATCACCAGGCCGATTTCGAAAAATGCGATTTCGAAAAGGCGATGAGCCAGTCTAAGCGGGCGGAGTCCCTCGTGCGGCACATGCGAAGCATGGAGGCGACACGGATCCGACCGGATGAGGCCAAGAAGCTCCACCAACAGCTGGTCCAGGTTAAAATGCTATGTGAGGAGGAGCTTACCTTGTCCCGCTCCCTCAAGGTGAAGATCCGGCAACAGGCCTGCACCATAGCAGCCTTGGAAACCCAGCTCCAGATACACAAAGACTTGACTATCCAACCCTCGTACGCCGAAACAGAACTGTTTCCGGCGACCAATGTGACCCAAATTGAGGAAATGGCCTCCATCTCGGCACCTCCTCCAGAGCCGTCCCCCGCAACAGACACGCCAACTCAAAAACGACCGCCGCCGTCTAAACTTCGACCGGGCAAACACGAGCGAGCCCGAAAACGGAAACTCAAAGAAGCCCGTCTGATGGGACAATTACTCAGCATACTCGACTTAATTTGATACTGCGTACTTTTGTGATCGTGTATTTATTACTAGATATTAGTCATAAATAAATGTATTAATTTGATTTCATTTCACGTGTTCACATTGTTTCAAGGCCGGGGAGAGTAGGGTGAGAATGTGACCTTAACGATTAGGACAATAAACCTTCTACGGTAGTCCGTGAACCCGAGGAGGGTCAGGGTATTAGCAGTTATTGTAGAAGAGTTCACCTTTTGCTAACATTTCACCCATTAGTGCACAGTACCAACGTCACTTGTGACGGGTGCCTAGTGGTAATAATTTGTTATGCGCGTACTGTATGGGGTTGTAGGCATTCCCTAGATTACTCGTATAAAATTTTCCCCATATGTATCCAGCAAAAGTTATAATTATCGTGTTATCTTGAAGGTCCATTCGATATAAAAAAAACGGCGTTGGGAAGCCGAAAATGGCATCATTAAAAAAATATATATCTGGACTTCCGCCAGAAATTACAGAGGACTGAATAGAACAGGTTGTAAAAATACCTAATTTCAGAAGGTGCCCTTGGGTTATGGATTATAAAAAGAAAACGCAACTGGAATCAAGGAGAGAATTAGAAGTTGGGAAAACGGAGACGCGAAGAGGAAAATAAAACGAAAGAAAGTGATAAAACGAGCTAGATAAATTTGTAGGTAGCTTTTGAACCCAATTATACGTCTGGAAATTAACAGTCATGGCAATATGACACTTTTGTGGGGTTAGTTACCAAGCTTGGTTTTACCAACCTCTCCAAAGAGTAGGTATAATCCATACGGGTAAGTTGAAACGTGAAAGTTTCAACTGGTTTTTAGATTTCTACTTTTAGAGATTTTTACCGTGTTCCTCGTAGGGATCATCAGTAGCCATCACAATACTCTGCCCAAGTAGACAGCACTCCCACCAATCCCCTCCTCCAGACCATGCCAGTTCAGAGCCCAGTTTTGAGCATCATTTAGCGATGCTTCACAGACATACCTCTGAATGGTTATGTCTGCTGATGTGATGATATTGGCTAGAAATCCACCCATTGTCTTCTAATAATAGGCAGTGGCATCTAAGTGCTTGTGCTCTTTTGGGATCTAAATTGTCTCATACCAATTATTTGTGTTATTATTGGGTGAGAAAGTGCAAGCTAGTGGCATCCAATGCTCCTAATCTCACTTTGATCATACTTATCAGTGATGTTCATATCTCTAAGTTATTAATGACATCCAGTGTTATTAATAACCTAAGCTTATCTTGTTTAACTGTTTAACTACTTTACATACAAGCTATTGAACCCACCAATATTACCCGTTGCTAGGCAACGTTGGAACTGCAACCATTGGTTATAAGACCGAGAAAGGTGAGCTCTGACTATAAAACTACTAAGCTGGCCTCATATCGGGTTCGGCGGGCTGCTGTTAGAAGGCTTCTGCCCGTCTTCTTATTTAGGTCCCTTAAGTGCTCTCTCATCGAACAAGTTATTTAGCAAATTCTATACATTATAATTGACTACTTCAAAGAAAAAAAATTCAAATCAAACATTTATTATGACAATGTTACACACTGTTTAATGTCAAGACAGAATATGTCATTTTAGTTAGCCGCGCATTTGGTACGCCATCGTTTTCTTTCGGCTCCACCTGACCTTGAATGAAGCTGTTCTCGCTTATTTTAGTTGCTCGGCTGGTTCTGATCTCTGTATGCTAACTGTGCCGGAGCGAACACCAAGGGGTACGTCACCGCACTCCCTTCTTGACATGCTGATAGCGTGACCTCTAACCCCTGAATTTTGGTTCGTTGGGCCTCATTTAGTATTTTTTCGTTTTTCCATCTCTGTTGGGCCATGGTGAGATGTTGGTAGATCTTATTCATTATCGCAGGTTCGGCCCAGGTAGTCTTGATTTGCTGAACTTCTTGGGATAATTGCAGAAGTTGTCGATGCAAATCTGTGTTCTCCCGTCTCTTGTTTTTCAGTTCCTGATCGAGAGTCCACGATGATTTTATATCTAAAACTGAAGGAGATTAATAATGACTTTGATAGGTTGGTGTCCTTATCGTTTATATTTGTGATGGTCATTAATTATTCTATAATAATTTACTTATTTTCTTTATTTCTACTACTTTTATTCCGTTTTGTAATTTTATTAAACTACTAATTATCTTTTCAAAGATTTAGGGTCACTGTCTCAGCTTATTACAGTCTAATAACTCTCCGTCAATTCGAAAATTTTAGGATTTTATTAAAAATTAAATTGACATAGTTAAGCTTTCAAAAAAAACAAGACGAGATCAATGTGCTAAAACATTTATTATAAATTCAGTGAAAGCAATACACAATTTAGATTCTGGATTCATTGACGGCCGTTTGATTGATTATTCCTGAGCGTCTGGTCAATAAGTCTTCATTGGGGATGTCGCGAGCAAAAGATTGTCTCCAGGCTGTCGTGATTCTATTCGATCTAAAAGATCCAGTTGTACTAATCGATCCGGTAAAATCAATTTGGTTGGATCCTCCATGTCCATTAGTCTCGGTTCATTCAATTCGAAGGAAATTCTATATTCCGGAGCAAAACCGTCCGTACTGGGAATCAATCCGCTGGCGATGTTCACGTTCACACGAGCTAGATGTCTTCGGGCCATATTGGCGCGCAAATGAAACTTTCTTTCCAGGATTTCAAGCGATATAGGCTGAATTCGGCCCGCTGGCGGGCTTCTCGTGCCGGGTTACTGCCCAATTCCCTCTTGATGGCCATTCTGTGCAGTTCAACCTCGTTATTCCGATCTCCCGGTCGACTTCACCAATCATTTTCTCCATGGGTTGCCAAGCTGGTACTTGTAATGTGATTCTAGAGCTATCTGTCCATCCATAGTTCGGATCTCTACGATCTAAATAATTGTTAATTTGAATGTCGCATTATTGAAAAAAATAAATCACAAATGACTAGTCTGAGTCGTTACATGTTACTTATAGGTCATAAATATTTGTGTAGTTTTACATGAAAATATTACCAACATTAATTACCTCGGGTTTGTTCCATAAAGTCATATTCTATCGCTACTTCAGCAGGTAGTCGGTGGTCGTTGAGCCGTTTTTGGTGCGCCTCCTCTACTTTACGCTCATTATCTTTAATCGGGCTGTACTTCTTTGGGGTTGAAGTCATTTGTTTATGAATTTGCTTATTTTGTGGTTGCTTATATAGTAGAGTGGCATTAATCTACCGTCGCTCCATTGGCTTTCCCCTATTAATATGATCAATTGCTTCTTAATTCGTTGATGCAATAAACAAGAACAAAAAGATTTTATTTTATTTTTGTCATTTATTTTCTATATGGAATTTTGGTGTAGAATTATGTAGACAATGCATGCGCGTGTCATCAGCTGGAAGTTAATCCTATCAGTTATTCCGCTAGGATTATTTGATTGTGATTTTTACTGGACATTACACCTGATTCAAGTCATTAAAAACTTCTGTAATAGAAGTTTTAATGAACAACCAATTACAATTATGGTTGTTTATGAATAAGCCATTTTGAAAATGGCTGACAGGTAAGTTTTTTATTAAAGTTTATTTTAGGACTTGAATTGTGATCTCGTATATTTATGAGATCATTAAATAATATTTTAAATAATACTTTTTTTTAAATAATACTTTTATTCATTATTTATTATAAATTTAGTTTTACTTAATTTTATTAGGTTTTTTTTAGAAATTTATGCCAATTTATGTAAATTAATGGAATTGTTTTCGAATAAACTATTCCTCTTTTCCTTAGAAATTTGTTTTGGCTGCCATCATTGTTACCTTTTGACAAATCCAAATTTTTTGATAATTTTTGATTTTATGAGGCTTTGGAAATTTCTGTTAATTTCCCAAATTTATAAATAATCTTCTTCATTTTCAATGGTATTATTGTTGGGCCAGCACACCAATAGCCTTGAGAATTGTTTAAATGCATCAGTAATACAGCACGAAAACCCAGCACCAAGATAACTTAAAATACAATATACAACACCAATTAAACACTTTAAAATCTGAGAGAATATAAATAAATATAAAAAAAAAACATAAAAATAAAATAAAATAAATACAAAATGCATCAAGAACCGCACGAAATTTACATAAAAAATAACATAATAACAAGAAAATTCGACCGTAAAATGACCATTTATATAAAATAAAAAATTTACGAATTAAATGAATAAAAATAAAATATTTTTTGGATGAATAAATTTAATTAAAAATGTTAAAAATAAATTACCAATTTAAATTAAGAAATAAATAAAAATTTAATGTAGATAACATAAATAATTTCAAAGTCAAATTTTGTTTAATCGCAGTAAAACTAACACGCAAGGTTAAGGCCAAATTATAGGTATAAATACCGATGTGTTTTCACAAATTTTCAGTCTTATTTTTCGGAGAAAAAATTTCCTTTCAGAACTGTATAACTGTTTGTATAACTGGTTGAGAGCCGTGCATTCAGGCAATTAACACGGGTAAGTGTTTTGCCTGAACACGATCACTCTCAACTGGTGCAATATTATTAATTGATTTTTTCGAAGGGAATTGATGGGTAATTTTTCAATTGAATTTATGTATGACTTTTCAGATCGAATTGATGGATGATTTTTGTTTTTCAAATTGAATATATGGATAATTTTGTTTTTCCAATTGAATTTATGGATGATTTTTTGAATCAAATTTGTGGGTAATTTTTCAATTGAATTTATGGATGATTTTTCAGATTAAATTTATGGATAATTTTGTTTTTCCAATTGAATTTACAGATGATTTATCGAATTAAATTTATGGGATTTTTGAAGTAAATTTTATGGAATGGATACAATGAATTTCAAATGTATGTAGCCGGTGTAATATGCTGAATAAATATTTTATATCTACAGCCTTAGTGCATCGAAACTTTTATTCCAAATGCTTTGGTAAAATATTATTTGTTATTTTCCGGCCCACAGCCAACACATAATGCAAGAAAGCAAAATCTACATAGTACAGATTTGTGTAAGAGCGTGGAAAATCGCCAATGATATGTACCCGTGAAAGCTCAGCGTGCGGAACGCAGGAGCTGGAACGTCAATATTATCCATATATAGGGGAAATTGGAGGGTAAATGAGTAGCCCTTTGGCTGCTCCTTCATCATCCGTTTTCTGTAAAATTTACATAAATTTTTAACAACAATCGGCTCAAAATCTCTAACACCGAGTAGTCCAGTGGGCACTCATTAACTATGAAATGAACATAAATAGATCTTAAGGACAAAAAGAGGGAATGGGTAGCGGGGAAAATTGCGAAATCGTTGCAACAGTTAAAATGGATAGCCATCGGAAAAGGATTAATCCGAACGACCAAAATCATGAAAAAATAATGTTTTTAAATCAAAATTAAAATAAATTAATTTGAGTTGAGGCGGAAAATATGGGCGGGACGCTGCTCAAGTTTTCCGAACTAATTCAAATACTTAACAAAAATAGTAACGCAAAAATGGAATGCGTAAAATAAGGGCGGAACGCTGCTCAAATTTTCCGAGTCAATAAAAATACTTTGTCGAAAACTGTAGAATAGGGATGAACCGTAAAATAAGGACAGAACGCTGCTAAAATTTCCGAATTTACAAAAATACTTATCAAAAACCGAAAGATACGGAAGGATTACAACAAAAATTTTTTATATAAGAAAAATATTTTTTTTAACGCTGAGGAATAAGGACGTATCCCTACACAAAATTTTGTTAATAATATTGATAATAATTATAATAATTGTAATAATAATAATAATATTAATAATAATAATAATAATGGTAATAATAATAATAATCATGGTATTTGTAGTAATGATTGATAATAATTATGATAACAATAATAATAATAGTAATACTCATAGTAACAATAACAATAAATATAATGGTGGTTATAGCTATAAAAATATTAATAAAGGTATTAGTAGTAACAATTAATAAAGGTAATACATATAATAGCAACAATGATAATGCTAGTAATAATAATGGGAAACATTGTAGTTATAATAGGGATAAGGGTGAAAGATATAATGTGGGTGTATTTAACACAACAAAGGGTATACAGGCCAAAGAAAAATCTTCGACATGGACAACAAGAAGAAGGACTATGAGAATAGACGTAACAATGAATGATATGAGAGTATAGGTTAACATTTGAAGGAGATAGGAGAATAAGGGGACCTAAGAATCAAAAGCGAGCACAGGTCTTCTATCGACAGCTCGTGAACCCGAGGGTTGTCCGAGCAACTACAGTACTAGCGATAATACTCAATTTTTGCGGACAATCCACCCCTTGAACACATTACCAACGTTGCTTAGCAACGGGTGCCAAGTGGATCAGAATCATTTTGTATGACGTTACGAGGGCAACTAGAAGGATAAGCAAGATTTGAAACCCTGTAACCCACCATTATTGATTTGGATATTTTATACTTTAAAAAATTTTTTTAAACTTAAGTTATCAGAAAACTTATGTTTACCGTACTTTTTAAACGCCTCATTTGAAGGTTCTGGTTCCACTGCTCCTGGTAAATTGCAAATGAGGTAAAAACTCAAAAACCTAGATGGATATTTTTGAAATATCTGAAAAGTTGTAAAAATATTAAATTGATTGAATTTCATGAAAAATCTTACGAAATTATTTCTTAATTTTCTCTACAACTCAAAGTAGAGTTATTGGTATTTTTTTTCAAAAATTTTCGGTTTTAATTTAAAAAAGCTTGTCTAAAAAGTTACTAAAATAGTTTTATATAGAGTTTTTAATGAATTGAACATTTCTACATTTTGTAAGTTTGCATGCATTATTTACTATGTATTATGTGTTTATGTTTAAAAAATATTTTCTTCAATTTCCTTCCTTCCTATAATATAAGTTTTTATTCAGTTGAACAAATTACATGCAGACACGGGTAAGTATGTATGTTCCTATATTATAACTTTATTGATTTTTAATTTTATTATAGGAGTTTTTAATGAACTGAATCAGGTGTATTTAATCTTGAATAGTTCTCATTTTTTGAATTATTTTGTTTCTCCAATTATAGTGACAGAATGAACTCAATTCTCCTTGTACCAACTCGTATCATGATCAATTGGTTTATTCAAACCAGAAGCTGAGTTATCCCACTCATTTCGGTTTATTCTCGAGTCAGGATTTTCTCGCCATTCCTCTTCTCTTGACTGTCGGTTGGTTTTCCTGCCGCGCTATTTGTCGTCTCCGGAAACCTGATATCAAAGATCCTTCTAATTTTTGACCGAAAGTTTTAAGACGAACTATGGGGTATCACGTCATTCGTTGGTGGAGTTAATTCTATCTCAATTCCTCGCTGAATTCGTTGTTTACCTTTTGGAGTTAAGAAGATCAGTACTGATTCTCAACGAGTGTGTCGATTCTGCATAGGATAAATCAAGGAATTTTGTGGTATAGTTCCTTCGACAGAGGCTGACTTGGATTTAGTGAAATTGTGTACTTAGTGGATTTCTATTCATTTTTTCACCCCCGGTGGTGTTTATTTTATTGTGATTGCTATTTATTTGTTCATAGTTAATCTTATTATGATATTATTGATGATTATATTTATGTGAAGAGGTTACTAAATTTTTTATTATAAATGACAGGTTATTCTAATTCAAATTATCTCTATTATTTTATTGTTGAACTTTTGATCTCGATGAAAATATTAGACCTACCTCGTTATTAGTGCCCTAATATCCATATCATCTTTACTATATCACTCATCGATATACTCTTACTTAAGGTGCATTATTATATTAGTATCTAATATAGTTGATTCTTAGTTACTACTTATGTCGGAAATTTATGATATTAGAACTAATATTGCTCTACAATAAATATTTGACTATGGCTGACTATCGTTCTAATAAAATTATACTGTTATTGAGCTTATGGTTAATCCGATATACATCTCCTTATTTTCATTTTAGGTAGTTTGATCTTAATATAGTATGATATTCGTAAGTTTACAGGTTTATTTAAATCAGTTTTAATTTGCAGTATTGTTTTGCAGTGTTATTTTCAGTCGGTGCGTTTCGGCAATTAACACTGGTAAGTGTTCTTTTGGACACGACAACTCTTAGCTGGTGTGCATTGACTGATGTTTTAAACGGGTACCTGCTTTATGAATGACTTCACTATGAATTTATTGATATTGATTGAATGATTTGTGATGCTGCGAATTGACAAAGTTTATTTATGAACTTCCGACAATTATGTGAGATGTGACATGCCAAATAAACGCTTTGACTGAAATTTTGCATCGAGGCTTTTACTTGGATTTGCTTAAAATAGTATCACTTATTTATTTATTTTATTTTTCGGCCCACAGCCAAAACATACAGCGAGATGTGTAAGTCGGTATATCCGCTAATATCTCGTGCCCGTGAAGGTTCTATTGTGCATAAAGCCAGAACCTAAACATCAAATCATAAAACTAAATAGCGAAAGAAGTTCGAGGTTGGATCTTTTTGCTCAATTTTCTTGCACTCAATTTCGATAAAATCGACATAAAATATTAAACGACAATTGGCTCAAAATCACTAACACCGAATTATCCAGTGGGCACTCATTAAATACAATATGAACACAACTAGATCATAAGGACAAAGAAAAAGAAAGGGTAGTGCGGAAAATTGCGAAATCGTTGCAACAATTAAAATGAAAAGCCATCGGAAAAAGATTAATTCGAACGACCAAAATCATAAAAAAAGAATAACTTAAATAATATTTCAAAACTAAACAAATTATTTTGAGTTGGGATGAAAAATATGGGCGGAGCGCTGCGAAAATTTCCGAAATAAGTAAAATACTTTATCATAAAACTGTAAGATAAGAGCAGAACGCTGCTCAAATTTTCCGAATTAATTAAAATACTTTATCGAAAATTGTAAAGTAAAGGTGTAGCGCGGCTCAATTGTTTGTATAATATTCTGATAAAACTGAGAAATAAGGGCGGATTCCTACTAAAAATTTAATAATAATATGGATTATAAATAATGATAATTATGTAGGGCTATAAGCCATAATTTAAACAAAACTGAGAAAATTGAGTAAATTAAAAACAAAATAATTAATGAGGTTTGGAAATTGTCAATATGGCTGCTGTAACATAAGCATGCACCGCAAACAGAAATGAAAAATAAAATAAAACATATTAAATAAAACAAAATAAAAACATAACAAAATTAAATAAAACAAATACTAATTAAAATCATTGAATTTACCATAGACTAACGTTTGTATGAAACAAGGAATTTTAAATAAAATAAGGGCGGGACTCTGCCCAAATTTTTGAAAAATATTTTAATAAATAATAGTAATGATGACAAATTGATATATAAATTGTAGAAATAGATGAGTATGGACAAGCATATAGATAAAAAGAGACGTAAGACCTTCCATCGGCAGTCAGGAACCCGAAAGTGAAAATATCATGAGGAGTAGTTCTAGAAATGGACCTCACCTGCTCATGAATTTTCAGCTGCTATATACATCACCAACATGAGCTTGCTTATGGGTATATAGTGCTAGGATTAAAATTGTGGGGCGTCTGGGTGAGACAGCATAAACCCTAGGAAAAGAAGGTACTTTGATCGAAAGGAATGAGTTTGAATAAGCTTTGGACAGATTTAAACAAATTAATTACATGCAGTACACCAACAATTATAATAATAATAATAATAATAATAATAATAATAATAATAATATAGTAGTAATGGTAGTAATAAGAATAATAATAGTAATAGCAGTGGCAATGTATTAGAATAATACTTATAATAGTAACAATAATAGTGGACCAAGTAGTGATAATAGGGAGAGGGTAAAAGAGATACTGTGAGGATATTTAACATAACAAAGGGTGTACAGGCCATGGTAAAAGTCAATAATACAAACAACGATAAGAAGGACTAAGGGAATGGAGATAATGATAAATGTGTTGGGCCAGAATTGAGTTTTGTTTAAATGAATCGGTAATAACACGCAGATTTAAAATCAGACTCATAGAACATCGAATAACCACTTTAAAATACGAGGAAGAATAAATTAAAATTTAAAATCAAAAACATAAAAATAAATTAAAATAATATCAAAATGCAACAAGATCCGCACGAAATAAACACAGAAATAACAAGAAAACACCAAAATTTGACCAAATATTGACAATTTAGTTAAAGAAATAAGAGTAAATGAAAAATAGAAGTAAAATCAAATAATTTTGATTGGAAATATTCAATTAAAAATTAAAGAAATAAATTGTCAAACTAAATCATGAAAATAATAAAATTAGAAATTAGATTAGACAAATAACCTCGAGGTCAAATTTTGTTTTACTGCATTAAAATTTACAAGCAAGGTTAGGGTCACAGAACAGGTATATATACCGATTCATTTTCACAATATTTTAAGCAATTTTCAGCGATTTTTGAACCAAAAAACTCGTTTTAAGAACTAAGTGTACGATTTTACTTTGTCAGTGGAGGATTTCTCGAAAATTTTCTCCACGTAACGCACAAACAACCTCGAGTAAACTCTGTTTGGGCGTCTGCGTGGGGAAATGTTATTACGTATGTCAACAATGTCAATTGTATGCCAAGGATAATGCCAATTCTATGCCAAATTATGATATGCAGATTATACTATGAATAAATGCTTCAAAATACCATGTTTTATTTGTCGAAATTTTTCCGGCCCACAGTCGATACACCACCACAAGTAATTAAAATCAACACACCCCAATCAAGCTATGTAAGTGCGGTTTATCCGCCAATAGCTTGTGCCCGTGAAGGTTCCGGCGTGAGAACGCAGGAACCCAAACGTCAATACAATCCTTTTTAGGGGAAAATGAGGTGAGGAGGGAATAGTCTTTTGGCTATTCCATCATCACCTATCTCCGAAAAATCGACCTAAACTATACGATTCACATCGGCTTTAAATCTCAAACAATGAGTAGTCCAGTGGGCACTCGTAATATTATAACATCGACACAATCAATCCTAAGGTCAAATAGGGGAAGGGAAAGTAGAAAACGTCGTAAATTGCTGCTATGCTAAAAATCTGAATAATAAAGTCTAAAATGTAAAAGGTAAAATGCTAAAGAGAATTATATTGATACCTTTAAAGTAGAAACATTATCGACGTCAGAAACTAGGAACGAATCAAAGTAGTGAGATAAGATATTAATTAATTTAATGAATAACTTGTAAAATCCAACGCAGGCCTTAAATCACGAAATGATATTAAAACACGATCCATTAGCAGAAAGTTAAAATTCACCGTTAAAATTAAAGCGCAACATAACAAAAAATAAAATGTAGATTACCAGTAATTAGAATGCCAGAGTTTCGAGACGCAGAATATGATCTTTACTAACCGTAAAAAATATAACCGATAGAGTACATTTGAGGAGTAGATCACAAACCAAGGTAGGGACAATCTAAATTCATCAAGAGTAATTGGAATTTACAAAATCAACGAATTATACCAAAAATTTAAAGTTGAAAGTACTCACTGAATTTGTCTGAATATGAATCCAAAATAAATTGATTGAATGAATTAGCAATTCTGTTAAAAATCAGATCAATAATTTTCCTACGATTAGATTAAATAATAGCTGACAAGAATCGACAATTAAGATCACGCGATAGCAAATAAGAAAAGAAAATCAATAAGTAAGTAGTGTGCAACAACACGATCACATAGGAGTGACATGCCGATTTAAATACTACACCACACATAGAAATAATTCGACGACATGGCATTGTACGATCCAGCAGATATAAATACACTACTGGTATGAATAAAATTTTTTTCTACTCGAGTCTATTACTGAACAAGAATGTATCCTAACCAACCACATCTGAAGGAAAATTCCAATGACCGACCACGGAATGAGGGGCCTGAAGCGGTAACAATGGAGAGAAAATCATCATTTCGAGAAAGTAAATTATAATTAGTTATTAGAATTTCTTAATCAATTAATGTGAGGGCCAAGTATTGCATACGACTCGAATTCTAGGATATGTTTTTCTTTTCTCCGAGACGAAAATGCCCCTGAAATTAACGACAGAAGGATGAAACTTTTACTGTCATAAATCGATAATTAAAAATTAATAGAATGCAGATTATTTTATGATTATTTATTTATTAACATGCTATGGATGAGTAAAAACTGTAAGTGAATAAGCTAAGACTTTAATCACGAATGCAGAAGCACTAGCATAATTTACAAATGACCTATCTCGCCAACAAAGTCAGACGTTCTTACAAAACAAATATGCCACAATTTTTCGCGAACTTCAAGTGTCCGGTACGTGACACGATCTTCTAACATCCTGACAGATTAGTCTTTCTCGTAATTCACCCCCAAGAGAAATCCATAAGTCCTAAACCCGCACAAGAAATTATCTACATAAAGTCTCAAGTTGCTTAAATATTAGGTTATAGATGCCGTAACAGTCAACATTTCCAATTTCCCGACCACGCGGACGCCCAGACTATTACTTATTCTAACGACCCAACGACTAAATAATCACGCCCATACCATTTACTACCAAATGAGTTAAGAGAATAGATGTATAGCTTGAAAGATAAACATTCGTTTTTCAGATGATTCCTGGATCGACGAGTCCCGAGTCACCGTATGATTCCCACACGATCCGCTGCCAAATGCAGGCAGGCGATATGGGATGCGGGCTTTTCAATTTCTCCCATGAAAGAATCAAGAACAGGTCTTCAGAAAGATTTTGGAGAGGCCGATCTCCTTTTCGTGGCAATAAAAAGAGAGCTGGGCCGCAATCTAGATCAGACGGAACTGGCAATTAGAAAAGGCTAGGCGCCACCTGACTAGAATAAACGCGGACATTGCCGAGGGGAGGATCCCGAGCACAGACAGGTATGCCCCTTCATACAACACCTCTTTAGAACTCGACGATCCAGGACTAAATGATTGAACAGCGTCCATCGATGTAGTGATTCCGCGGAAAATCTTCCCTAGAGAGATGCGGAGTGATGGCAGGCGTTCCAAAGATAACCAAAACCATCCATAAGCTCGTGAGTACCCAGGACGTAGTTCCAACGTGTACTATCAAAATTCAAGCCGGTATTAAATGTCGTAAAAATGTTTTTAGATTTTTGTTTCAATTCCTTGTTCATAAATTAATCGATAATAAAATGAGAGACTATAGTAAATATTATAGTACGGTTTTATGACAAACTAAAATAGACATAGATGAGAAAGTTTTATAGAATAGAATATAATTTTGGTAATGATTTTATCTTATTGTAGATATGGGGCCGTACAAAATACTAAGTAGAGAGCTAGAAAAGTCGCGCTGAGAAAATGCAGAATTACATCAACAACTGATAAATATGATTAAGGAAATCCATCAGATTAAGGCAGCGTGGGTAAAGCCTGGAAAAGTGAATCCCTATATCAAAAAATGACCGCTGCACAACGGGATGGGCTGAGGAAAAGCAGCTCCATCAAATTCAGAAGGTACAAATTCGCAGCCTATAGATAGGGCAATGCCATAACCTATCCGCTGGTGTTTTCGCCGGCTCAGCTGGCCTATAGGAAGGCAACTGAAACCACCAAACCATCAACCAAATCTACGCCACGTCGACCGGGAAAGGCAAAACGTGCCAAGCGTCGAGCCGCACAAAAGCAAAAGATTGTGTTGGGCACAAACTGATAAAACCCCTTGTCTTTTATTTTTGTTTAGCCAGCACGATAACGCTTATGTAGTTTTAATCAGAAAATTTAAAATTAGTTAAAAATGGAAATTTAAAGAAAAATAAAATAAATAAAAGTTTAGAGATATAAAAATTTAAATTTAAATCATAAAGAATAAAAATTTTTATAATTTTGGAATATTTGAGAAATTCCTTGTTTTACTGCATTAAAACACACACACAAACAATCACGATATAAAAGGCGATGCTGGCTGAGCAAAAATTAATTCTTTTTTTTTATTATCAACAATTATTATCTCTTGTACTCTGAAGTGATCCATTATTTATTTTACATTAATTTTATTGACAATTCATGTATAAATTATATTTTTTTATTATTGTTATGATTGGGAATAAAACTTATTTGAAAATATGTTTTCTATATTTTTACCCATCATAATCAATTGATCTGTTTGTCACCTAACCTCCATTATGAGGTCTTAAATTTAAAATCACTAATTGCGTAGCTGTATGATCACATACTATAGACTTATATGCACACAAGGAAGTAAATTGAATTGTTTTATTTTCGATACCCCGAATCGAACCGGTTGTTAGTGGGGGAAGCCTAAATCCTATAGCCCGACCCTCGAAAGAGTAGTGTTGAGGTCCTGGGAAAGGTCAAATATAAAGTTCCATAATACAATAGAAGAAAAACATATAGACTAAAATCTAGAAGAATTAGAAAGATTTTTTTTTGGTAATTGACAAATTTTATTCCGTTATAAAAAGTATTGTATAACTCACTATAATTCGAGACCAACCACACTAGGAAGTTCAATCGGCCACAGATCAGATTTTCTTTGTGACATCATCGTTCGTATTTAATTTACAAGCTAAACATGGAAGTTAAAATCGATTCTGAATATCACTCCAAAAGATTATACGTTACCTCATTACTTAGACTTCGAATTTTCGTTCAGTTCATAAAATCATATCCATGACCCCATAACCAATAAAACCACTGTTGACGTGTCTATTATGTTTTTAAATTTATTATTATTACTAAAGATTTCATTATTAATTTCATTGTTTTGTTAGTTATTATTATTGTTAATATTATTATTTTATGATACTGTTGTTGTTATTAATATTAATTTTATCATTATTAAAGTTGATAGTTTCGTAGTTTTATTATTTTAGTTATTATTTTGAACCCATCTACTATTATTATTAATGCTACCAAATAATTATTAATATTATTATTATTATTTTATTACTATTTTTATTATTAAAATTATTATTAATTTCATATTGATATTATTATTATCATTATTATTGTTGGGCCAGAACACAAACGGCCTTGGAAAATGTTTAAATGGATCGGTAACACACATGCAAACATAACAAGCAAATTTAAAATAAACCTATTAAAACACCAATTAAACCCTACCAAATATGAGAAAAAAGAGAATTAAATATAAAATGATAAACATAAAAATAAATTAAAATAATAACAAAATGCAACAAGATTCGCACGATACAAATATAACATGAAAACCCAACAAATTCGACCAAGAATTAATAAATAATTAAAAGTTCATGAAAATGAAACTTAAATCAAAAATTTTGAATTAGAAATAATTCAATAAAAATTATAAATGAAAAATTATAAAAATAAATTAAAAAATAATAAAAATAAAGAATAGAATACACTAGAAATAACAAGATCGAATTTTGTTTTACTACATCAAATTTAACACGCGAGGTTAGGGACAGAAAATAGGTATAAATACCGATTCATTTTCACATAAAATTTAACAATTTTTGAATCAAAAATCATTTTGAATTTTGTTTGAAAACCTATCGTGAAGCCTTTTATTTTTAGGTGAGAAGTAGTTTTATTTGGAACTCTCTCTCCACGTCACATCCTTGCAACCTCGGTAGAGCTCTGCTTGGACGTCGGCGTGGGGGGAGAGGTATTTTTATCAAAATTTTATTGGAATAGATATGGTAACTTTGTATTTTACTTTTAATATACTTCAATAAATATTTATAATGTTTAAATTGTTTTATGCATTTAATAAAATTAATCTGTCGAAATTTTTCCGGCCCACAGCCAAGACACAACGCAAGACAGCAAAATCAACATATAATTCAGAATTGTGTAAGTGCGTGGAATATCGCCGATGATTTGTGCCCGTGAAGACCCGGCGTGCGGAACGCATGGGGTTGGAACGTCAATATTATTCCGTATAGAAGAAAGGAGAAATAAGGAAGGGGTCTTTTGGCTAATTCCTCGTTTCTCGATTTCTGTAAATTCGACCTAAATATTTCACACACGGCTCAAAATCATCACACCGAGTAGTCCAGTGGGCACTCTTTAAATATAATTTGAACACAAAATGCGCGTAAGGTCAATTAAGGGAAAGTGATGGGCAATTAAATAAAACTAAAATCGTTGCTATTCGTTATAAATTCATGTTATTAATTTATGTCATCCATTACATATTTATACTACCCCTATTGTAAATTCATATTATTAATTATAAATTCATATTATTAATTGTAAATCCTTTTTATTAATGGTAAATTCATAATACTAAATGTAGATTCATATTATTAACGGTAACCCATACTATTAATCGTAAATTCATGTTCATATTATTAATTATAAATTTATATTATCACTTATAAACCTTTACTACAAGTTCATATCCTCAATTTTCAATTCATATCTTTAAATTCAAGTCATTAATTAAATTTATTATTAACTATCAATTATTAGCTGTAGATTCATATTATTAGTTAAGAAAATCATGCGCTCAAGTATACAATTCATAGTTTATTTACAAATCCCTATCATTACTTATAAAGTTACATTATTATTTAAACATTTCTATTGTTAACTATAATTGCAAATTGATATTATTATTATGTAGGACATAAATTATAATTTCAGGTTATTAATTAAAGATTTTTACTTAGTGATCAAAATTACGAAGCTAACCCAAAAAATCGCCCGCGATAATCAAAAGACTTACGGTAATCAAAAATCATAATAACTCCGATGAAACTTAAGTGCTCAATTACTCTTGGCCAATAACATTCAAATTAATAGTCCCAACGTCCCTAAGATAAGATTAGAATTTACATAAAGGAGGAATCTTCAAAATCAAATTGACGAAGATAAAATTCACAACTCCATCGAATATAAAAATTGAGAATCACAAATACAAAAATAACATATGAATTCATAGCATGTAATTCCAATGAGTTAAAGTTCTAAATCCAACGATGGAGGACCCGAATTGCGACCTTCAACCGAGTAATATCGCGCCGTCCGAAGAGGGTGAGTTTTCTCACCTGCCCACGATAAATCTGAAATATGACTAAAGTTAATTGAAATAAATCAAAATTACCCGACGTTAAGAATCCCATTACTGCCGATTGATAAGCATAATTTTTCTAAAGAAAATCTCATTAATAAGACGAAGCAAATCTCCCAGAAAACTAACTCACTTGTTAACAAGGAAACCGCCCAGACGGTCAATATCATCATCTAGCCGACTTATGTCCTATATCTTGAACCATCATGTTTTCTCCTAAAAATCCGACACCAATTCAGCAAGATTAGATCTGAAAAATAAACAAGTTAAAATGATAATCAATACCGACCGGAAACGTCCGAATAACAAACTACAAATTGATTACCTTATTAAACCCGCAGAGATACGCGACCAAAGTTAAGTCATCATAAATCGCCGATCGTTTTACAGTCTAGATATGATAACACTAATTGAACTTGGACGTTGACACATCCGTTCGGTTCACAAAATCGGAGATTTGTTTACTTGCACGTCCAAATTATGCAAATAAAAAATTGATTGAGAGATTTTAAACCTAATTAAATAACGTCAACATTTCCGCCGAATGGCGAATATTGCATGATCGCTTAAATAAATACAATTATATTAAAGCATTACATAAAGTACAAATAACCACAATCATCAGAATATAAACCCTCACCCGATATCAGTGGATTAATATTACAAAATGCATCGACAACGAATTTATCGAAAGAAGACTATTTCGACCAGCCCACCTGGTGAAAGATCGGTAGCCGATTCTGACCCACAACTCCTGGGTAATGATTTTTTTTTATTAATGTATTAGTAATGATGGTTTTCCCGTATTAAAATTAATACTTCGTTTGGGTATACATCATAATAATATCGCCGCATTTTGTGAACGATTTAGTATTGAACTTGCTGTCAAATTTCTATTATTAAATTTCATATTTGAATTCTATGATAATAATTCTTTATGTTTAGGTTATTGGATTCTTTCTCCCTTATATTGAAATTAATAGTATAATCTTTAGATTTTAGCTTTCACCACTTATAGATGGGAAATCACCAAATGTAGGGAATTCTTCATGTAGGGTATAGCAAAACCATTTTAAATTTCGTTCGGAATAGTATAAACAAATATATCACCGATATAGCGTTCAAAAGGAATTATATTAATTATGATTTCATTCAGGAAGTTCAGATCCGGATCTCATTCCCATGCAACTTGCCGACCGATGGAGAGAAGCATGGAAGCTTTTCCGACACTTAAGACGTCGCGAGTCTTCCCCACTCAAATTCCAACGAACCAATGGCAGATCAGAAGATCCTAACCGAAATCCCGAAGCACCGGAACCGTTCTGGGAGGAGTGGCACCCAACTGCAGAAATTTATGCACACGCGCGTCACCTACTCGATGATCTTCTCAATCATCTACGACAAGTAGACCTACAAGTGGTCCGGACCCGTCAATGTTTGGCAAACATTGAGGATGACATCGAAACCGGCCGGATTGCCACTACTTATCACCACCCACGGCCACGCGGACCCCTGTACGGAGACACCTGTGGAGAGACGGTCGTAAACAGGAAGGACTCGCAGATGACCGGGTCTCCCCGGATTCGAAATACCAAGCGGCCGGTGATGATTATCTCAAATTGCTCCCCGGAGGAATGGGTAGCGAGGGGCTTCACGGACACCTGATATTAATATTTTGAATTACCCTTAGTTTATATTCTGTTATTAAAATAAAGATTTTGTTCGATTAGAAATTAATTTCGTTCGTTTGATGTTGTAATAATTAGTCGAGGAAATTTTGTTTAATACTGATGTATTTATTAATTCTATGGTAATAGTTATCTTTTGATGTTATCAATTCCAGAAATGGATTCCCTACAAATCCTGCGAACAGAACTGGACGTGGCACGACAAAATAACAAGACTCTGTATGATCAGATTATCCAGCTGACTCGAGAAGTACACCAAACCCGAGCCACCTGGATAGATCCAGCAAAAATAAAACCCCTATATCAGAGACTCACAGCTGCTCAGAAGGGATGGGCGGAAGAAAAGCAAATAAATCAAAGCTTACGTACGCAAATACGAGGACTGGAGGTCGCCCTGTCGGCCAGTCAAGAGGGAGCGGCTGTTACTTATCCGCTCGTGTTCGCACCGGCTCAGTTAGCCTATCGGGAGTCGGCAGCTACTTCAACCTCGGTCTCGAACCCAGCAACAACCATAAATACCCACTCTCGTCCATGACGCAAGGAAAGAGCTAGGCGCCGTGCCGCTCGATTACTAACCCAACCCAAATCAAATTTACAAGCATTTTAACTCATGGATAATATATATTTTGTAGTTTGATTGTGTTGACTCAAGTGTAAGATAGTCCAGAAAATCATGATAGAATTCCTGTAATTTATTAGACTCTAATGATAAATACATGACATAAAGGGACCAATTACAAAAAATCGACCATGTGTCTTCTAACGACGGCTCGTTGGACCCGAGGGTTGTCCGAGCAATTATAGTATTAGCAATAGCACTCACTTTTTGCAGACAATCCACCCGCTTGAGCACATTTCCAACGTTGCCTAGCAACGGGTGTCGAGTGGTAGTCAGAGTAACATTTTGTATGGCGTTACTGGGGTATTAATAAAGATAAACAAATAACGAAACCCTGTAACCCACCATTATTATTATTATTTATATTATTATCGTTAATAATATATCATTATTATTATTATTATTATTATTATGGTCATGATCATTGTTACTAACGATGATTTAATATTATTATTGTTATCCACCTACTAAGGTTTACATTACGATCATTATTGTTAATTTCATCCCAGAGTCATTATTTGATATTATTATTATTATTGATCTTATTATCTTTATTAATATAATATTACTATATTTGATAGCTTTATTATTATCATTATGAATATTATTATTCTTGTTAAAATACTATTATGATTATGATTAAATTATTATTATTATTATTATTAACTTGTTAATATTATTATTATTATAGTTGCTATTAGCCTTATCATTATTATTGTTGATTTGAATATTGCTATTACTAAATTAACTTACCATCCTATTGAAATCCTAATTCGGATAATTAAAAATAAATGCTTACAAAATTTTTTATTGTTTCAAAATATATAACAATAAAAATTCCAATAATGGGGATAAAAAGTCCAAATTTTGCGAGGCACAATAGGCAACGAATCTCTACAATTTAAAGTTGAAATAGAATTAAAAAGGAATAAACATACTTTACCGAATATGTCAATGAAATGGGAACGGCCCCGGTTGTCTTGAAGGTCCTTGGAATGCCTAAAATACCTAAAAATACTAATTAAAAGAAATACAAAATTTACAAAATTTGAAAATTACCAGTTGTTTGACTCGTTGCTATGACAACGAGCGAAAAGCAAGGAATGAATTACAAAAGTAAGGAAAAACAAAATTAAAATAAAATATTTTATTGGGAAAATTTTTTTTATTTTCATTTTATAATAAAAATTTTTTTAAATAACTTTATAGTAATTTAAAGTAGAAATTTTTATGTTTGAATTTAATAAATTAAAATTTTGTAAATTAGCTTCTTAAATAGGAAAATATAAATTTCGTATTATTATTGTAACGTTGATAATATAATGAATTATACACCTACCCTTGGTTATCACAGGAATTGTCAATGTTATCGTTGCTAATGCCTGTTATAATTAATTGGTTACGAGTACGATGATAGATACTTAGGGCGTATAAGAAAATAAGAAGACATATCCATCCTTCCCCCAATCTAGATGACATAATATTTGCCGTAAAGGTATTGATTAAAATATATTATTACATTAATACTCGTTATGTATAAATTAGAGTTAATAAAAACGAAATTAAAAAGTAATTTTGTTCAGTGGATCCTCACCGAAAGATGTTGGAGCAGTTCCGTAAAGATATAGCTGGCTATCATCAAACCGCAATAGTTCAAACCCAGTGGGCGGAGGCCATGGTGCGGGAGTGCCGCTACATGGAGCAAACGTGGCTTCGCCCCGAGGCAGCAACCAGGTTAAAGGTAGAAATAGATACCTTGAAGACACAGTTAGATCAGAAGAATGAAGCCGCGGCTGGCCGAGCAGAAGGCCCAGGAGCTTGAGAAGCAGGTAGTTGAATGGAAGCTTAGGGATAACATCCACACAGGCCTCATACAGACTGGTGTCTCGCTTTCAGAAGAACAACAAGCCACAGTGCTGAGGAACGTCACCAGGAAAGACGATGGCGTAAGATCCATAACACCAGGCCCTTCCCATACGTCAGAGGATTTACCTAAAAAAACCGCAGAAAAAATCGTCCAAATAACAGGGAGAGGGAGCAAAAGTCTAGGTTAAACCAAGCTCGCCTATTGGGACATATTTTGGACGCCAATGGATTTTAATTCGCCCTAACTCTGTGATTATATGTCCTATTAGACTATAGTTTATTGATGCTAATTGTTGATTGAATTTAAATATAATCTATTTATGTTAATTTTAATGTTGAAGTTGTGATGGATGTTTGGAGGTGAGTTGAAGTTGTTGAATATGGGGAAACTGAGTGATCGAATTAGTAAGTAAATAATGAAGTAAATAGAAAGATAGATGAGAAGGGGACGATCAAGTAGATCATGTAGTCTTCTATGACAGCTCATGGACCTGAGGGAGGTTAGGGCATTAGCAGTTCTTGAGAAGGAGCTTTGCTAACCTTTCGCACACTAGTTCACAGTACCAACGTCAATTTTGACGGGTGACTAGCGGTTCAAAATTCTTGTGCAGGCGCTGGGTGAGCATAGTAACCCTTAGGCAGTTCAAACTATTTTAAGGACCTATCAGTGCCCAGCAATTGTTCCAAATTTTAAATCGCTTATTTAATAAATGGTCATAGTTGTTTTTCAATCGAATTATTAATAAAAAGATTAAACTATTTAAATTGAAGTCTTGAGAAGGTCGGATGATAAATTAAGTGCTAGGAGTATCATGCATACATGGAAGGGACCGGAATAAGAAATCGCACATAAACCTTCTAAAGGTAGTGCGTTAAACCCATCTTGAGATCGGGCCTTAGCAGTTCTTTCGTAGCGCTCACCTTTGGCGATATCATAGCCAGTAGTTACAGCACCAACGTTGCTTAGCAACGGGTAACCATTGGAGGGAAAAGAAAGGTTTTATTTGGCGTCAAGGTTACACAAACTACAAACCCCACAAATGATATAACAGTGTGGATTAACCTTTGAAAGGACCGAAAAATCGAAATCGAGCACAGACCTTCTATCGACAGCTTGATGGACCCATGGATCGTTCGGTAAATTATAGCATTAGCAATAACGCTCACTTTTTTCGGACGATCCACAATGTTCCAAAGTTGCTTAGCAACGTGTGCCGAGTGGTAAGCGAAAAAATATTTGTATGGGGTTGTCTGGGTAACAACCGTATAGCTTCAAAATCTCAATACCCAGAAACCCACCACGTTATTTGCTAACTTTTATGAATTGTTCATTTTTGGTCAAATCTTTTTGTTATCTTGTTATTTTTATGTTAATTTCGTGCTGATCTTGGAACAAATTTGTTATTATTTTAATTTATTATAGTTGGGCCAGTACATTTTATGTTTTTAATTTTATATTTAATTGCATTTTTCTCATATTATAAGACTGTTTATTTGATGTTATGGGCCTGATTTTGAATCTGAATTGCTATATTTGCGTGCTATATCCAATTCATTTAAACAAAATCCAGTCCTGGCCCAACACTTTACTGACGCCTGATCATTAGGACACATTTCCAACGTTGTTCGTGGCGGTTACCTATTAATAACAATTTTCTTATGCGCGTTTCTGTTAGGAATCCTCTTGAAAATGTTCGCCATTAAAATCTTCTTTTCGTCAGATTCCCAACACCAACGTTGCTCCACTCCACAATGGAGTATCAGTTGTCAAGATTTAGCAATTTTTCTTCTTTACTTATTCTTCAATATGAACTGTTCAATTTATATTCAACCGCATTTCTAAAAAAAAATTTGTTTCTACTTTAGTAGCGACATTTATTTATTTGATTTTGTTTTAAAATATTAAATTATTTATCGAATAATTTAATTGTTACTTTCAAGTATTTCATAATTCTATAATATTTTTTGTTTTTTTAACATTGTTAATTTAATATCAAATAGTATACTAACTTTTTATTTAATATTCACACTATTTAATTTTGATAATATATCTTTTTTTTTGAGATTTAAAATTAAAAAGTAAATAGTAATGAAATTATCTTGTTAACAATTTAGAAATACGATTATGGCTCGAGTGGAAGTTAACGATGAAAAGTTAAATGAACTTAATGAAATGTCGATGAGAAATCCATGTCGAAATCTTCCTTTCGTTACAAGTCCTTATGCATATATAGGAAAATTATTTCCTGTTTTTGAATTTAGAGAAAATATAAGATATGACGAAGAAGGTTTGCTCAAACAGTAATATAACAAAGTAAAAATTCTAATTAGGAAGTGGTTTAAATCAAACGTACAGAAAGTTAGGATCTATGGTAGGTCGACCTGCTTTAGATTTTAATCAACCATCATTTGGGTCATCGTATTCTACAATGCAAAATCAGAGATTTCCTGCTCATTGTCGAATTATGGAGCGAGATTATTTTAGGTTATTTTTAATTTAATCTGGCTAAATTTCGATATTTAAAGATTATCATTTGATTACATCATCGATATAAAGACGGTTTTGGTTAATTGATTAATTTTAAGTTATGATTTATCTATGCTTGTTGTCATTCCTCCTTCCTTCATCAATTATAATATTTTCCTAATCAACATATATAGAATTATTGATATTAATTTTATTCTTTAATGGAAATTGATGCATGAAACCAATGACCAGTGTCGATATAATTTAGATAAACTGATTTAACACAGAAATAGAATTTATATATAGTAACTAGGAATAACAAAAGGCTAATAAAATAAAATAGTGCTCATTATTGCATCCAGAATATGCCATTGGTAACGTGCAAAATTGATTCATTATTGATAGTGTTATTTTGTAATATAAATAATATTTGAATTCCAATCTGCACAGGCTAGACAGATATTAGCCATCGGGATCAGCACCTTCCCCTCCTGCTTCCTACTCCGTAATGCCATACGATATAAGGCTTAATTATTCCCTGGGCTAAATACACTGTGCTCCCGTGTGCTAGACAGCTTTTTATAAGCAAACATGGGCTCTGGATAAAATACACTGGCAATTATTAAATTAAAGTTAAAATAAGTAATTTAACTAAGAAATGTTAAAATGAACATTTTTAGAGTTGACAAATTAGAAAAATTGCTAATTAAATAATTATGATAACCATAATGATAAATTCATCTGTAATCAAATAAACATTAAAACTTAACTAACTGCGTATCAACATCTGAATACGAATTGCTTAGTAATTAACAACTTGGTAATAAGTATTGAGCACAAATACCTAGGCACAAAAGATTCAAATTTTCAATAAAAGAAATAAAATTCAATACAAAAACAAGACTTATAAACAAAGATTATACAATTTTATTCATAATAAATATAGCTACGAATTGAATTTTCTTTATCGAATTGATTACTGACAGCTTGTTAACAACCGTATAACTAACCACCTAATGGTGACTATTCAACTGAGTTAGAGACAGCAATGTATTACAGAAACAGTGAAGACATTCAATGAGACTTAATTGTTTGTTGGTTAGGAACCAGGTGTTGATACCTAGTTGTTCAGAACCTAGGTATCGATGTGCAATTATTAGTATTGGGTTCTGTGTCTAGTTGCGTTCAATACTTGCCGATTTGTTGAGTACTAAGATGTTCGTATTCAGATGTTGATACTCAACCAGTTAACTTTTAGTGTTTATTTGATTACAAATGAATTTATAATTACTATTTATAGTATTATTATTATTATTATTATTATTTACTTTAAAATCTTTCAATTCAACCTTTCTTAGTTAATTTACTTATTTCTGCTTTAATTTACTCCATGCACTTTAATGTAATACTTGCCCGTGTTGTTTATCCAGGGCCCATATTTGCCTATGAAAAGCTCTCTAGTCAACGGGAGCAGTGTATTTCGATTAGGGAAATGAAGCCATATATCCTACAAAAACACTGTGGCTTTATGGAGTAAGGAGCAGAAGATGGGTGCTGCTTCTACCGCGAGCTTATATCCACCTACTCTACATTAATAAATTGTTGGGATATTAAATATTGATCGATCGATAACTCTCTCGATCCGACTTCTCGTGTTCAATAATCAATAAGACAAAATCCCAACAAAGAAATCTTGATTCACAAATATTCACCGCAGGATACAATTATTTAATAGATCAGTAAACACCCTAAGGGTATCACTTAATAAGTCGATTGCAATCTGATTAGATTCTTTATTTGTTTCTCGCGTTCAATTTGCTCACAAAATAATAAATTTTTCTCTTCGAACAACTGGCAACTTATTTTGTTGTCTGTTTCTTTTATACTTCTGGGTTGCCATTAATTTAGATTAAATTTGAATTACAATTTTTTACTGGTCGGACAATTAATTGTCCATTTTGCTAATACTGGGAAACCCATTACGCTGACGTTCAGCTCGGCGGCCCTTGATTAATGTGTTCGTCGGCAAATAATTTATTTTATTTATTTGTTTTTGGGCTCCTGACCCTTCAATATACCTCTGATGAATTTAATATTATTTTATTTGTCTTCCAAATCAAATTTGCCACCGGTTACCACTTTTTCCCCAGGAAACTATTGATTTTTACTTTTATAATTTTAATTAATTTTAATTGATTTTGATAATTTTGAAATTTTTATATTTTTATTCATGTTTTGGTATAAACCCAACAAAATGATCAAATTCGGTCATAATTATAATTTATTTGATTACTTTGATAATTTATCCATGTTCTTTATTTTTTAATTTTATCAATAAAATGTCAAATAATTTAAAAATTGCTTACATTGGTTTCCGATTTACTCAATGACACCACACCATTTTGCAGAATATTACTATTGAATAATTGAGATTTCATTGATTTTATTGGATTTATGGGTTTAGGTGTATTGCAAGGGTAGGGTTGCAAAATGAGAATAAGAAATGTCGTATTTACAGGGAAGATGTTTACGAATGTTCAAATCGTGTGAAATCGGTAAGTTTTAGTTATTTTTATCTGGACTTGTAATTCCATTGTAATTCAAAGAGAAACCGAAGAATTTACTTGCAACGAATGTATGTTGAGAAAAATGCGGAATTCATGGAGGAACCTCCCAAACATTTGTATTATTCAGATATTTAGGTAGCATGGGTAATTGGTAGATTTCGTGAATACATTTCTAGTGTTTAGTATTATTTTTCGTGCTAGACTCATTTAATGTATTGAGTATATATTTCGTTTTCTAGGCCAGCCATTGCCGGAATTTGGTACACACATCAAAAATTAACTCACAAAGAGGAATAACAGCTGGATAAATAATATCAGCTAATTTTCCAGTTTTTAATTTAATAAATTAATTAAAAAATTATAAATCTAGCTACAAAATTCAATAAGCATTAGTTTATCCTGAGAAATTCTTAAATCGATTATTATATTAATAAAATATTGTAATAACCTAAAATAATAATTGAGAAAAAAATAACAAAATGTGAGGCCACATAATGTGAACCTAAAATTTTGTTTAATCGGATCAGTAACACCATCAAAATAACTTTAAGTACAACATTAAATAAATGCAATAACATCTGAAAGAGCTTCAATAAATATAAAATAAAGGAAAATAAAAAAATTCAGATAATTTATAAAACGCCATATATCAAAAAATTTGTAAGAAAAATAAAAAAAGACAATAAAACTATATTAAAAAATTCTAGAAAGTTCTATGAAATTTCCTGGTTTGATTGTTTCAGTTGAGCTATGACACAAACGGCCTTGAAATTGTTTAAATGTATCAGTTAAATAATACAAAAACCCATCACCAAGATAAATTAAAATACAACATCAACTAAACACCCTAAAATTTGAAAGAACATTGTGGGTTTCTGACTGTTGAGATTTTGAAACTATATGGTTGTTACCCAGACAATCACATACAAATATTTTTCGCTTACCACTCGGCACCCGTTTCTGAACAACGTTGGAAATGTGTTTGAGTGGGTTGACAGTTCGCGAAAAGTGAGCGTTATTGCTAATGCTATAATTGACCGAACGATACATGAGTCCAACGAGCTGCCGCTTGAATGCATGTGCTCGATTTTTAGGTTCCATTATTCTCCTATCTCCTTCAAATGTTAATCTAGTTTGTTATATATTTATAATTCTGTCCATTCCAATAGTTCTTCTTATTGTTGGGCCAGATCACAAACAGCCTTGGAAAATGTTTGAATGAATCGGTAACACACAAGCAAACATAACATGCAAATTTAAAATAAACCTATTAAAACACCAATTAAACCCTATCAAATATGAGAAAAAAGAGAATTAAATATAAAATGATAAACATAAAAATAAATTAAAATAATAACAAAACGCAACAAGATCCGCACGATACAAATACAAATATAACATGAAAACCCAACAAATTCGACCGAAAATTGATAAATTAATAAAAGTTCATGAAAATGAAATTTAAATCAAAGAATTTGAATTAGAAATAATTCAATAAAAATTCTAAATAAAAAATTATTAAAATAAATAAAAAATAATAAAAATAAAGAATAGAATACACTAGAAAATAACAAGGTCGAATTTTGTTTTACTACATCAAAAAAACATGCGAGGTTAGTGACAAAAAATAGGTATAAATACCGATTCATTTTCACATAAAATTTAACCAGTTTTAAAACTAAAAAACCATTTTTGTTTGAACTAAAATTTTGTGAATTTCGTTTGAAAATCTATCGTGAAGCCTTTTATTTTTAGGTGAGAAGTAGTTTTATTTGGAACTCTCTCTCCACGTCACGTCCTCGTAACCTCGGTAGAGCTCTGCTTGGATGATGGCGTGGGGGGAGATGCATTTTTTATGCTTTTATGAATTATGTTTGGGTCAAGAAATTTGTATTTTACTTTTAATATACATTATGAAATATTTCTAATGTCTAAAAATTATTTTATATGCATTAAATTAATCATTTGTTGAAATTTTTCCGGCCCACAGCCAACACATATCGCAAGTTAGTAAAATATATACAGTGCAGATTCGTGTAAGCGCGTGGAAAATCGCCAATGATCTGTACCCGTGAAGACCCAGCGTGCGGAACGCAGGGGTCGTAACGTCAATATTACCTCATATAAAAGAGACAAGAAATAAGGAAGAGGTCTTTTGGCTGCTTCCTCGTTTCTTATTTCTGTAAAATCGACCTAAATTATTTTACACACGGCTCAAAATCATCACACCGAGCAGTCCAGTGGGCACTCATTAACTATAATATAAACATAATATGCGTTGAAGGCTTATTAAAGTGAAAGAGTACGGGAATAGATTAACCTGAAATCGTTGATATGGATAAATAAACTAAATATTATGAAATGAATTTAAAATTTGTGATATGCATGTGCGTGTTAAATCTAATTTGACTATAATGTTTTAATTAAAAATCGCTATAGCACAAACTACCAATAAAACCCCAAAGATGACCCTAAACCCGAGATTCAATGTGACTAATGCCCTATAAAACCGATAAAAAATCAAAACAAAATACCATAAATGTGTATTAATATTACAGAAATCGATTAAAGTAATAATAAAACGACCATGAGTTTACATTAATATTACAAAAAATCTGAAAAACTGCAAGAACAGGCTTACCACCGAAATCGAATTAAAATAACTCCGGAAGCGCATTTCAAATACCCTTGTAATCGACGAGGAATAGTTGTTACTTGAAAAATCCACTAAGTTAAACATTATAAAATTTCAATGTACTCGATCGCGAAAGTCTTCGTTAAGAAAGATCCTACTCCAAAATCCTCAGTAGAGTTCCCAAACATTTCCTAAAGAGTTGATAAAAATTATATGAAGTAGTTAAACTCATAACCTACTAAAACTAATACCAATGTAGCGTAAACCCAGATTTCGTCAAATTTTCCTACGCCGAATCTCGTAATTTTCTCAAACAAGCGGTAAATAATATAAACATGGAATATGAACTTACCCTAATGAAATATCGCCGCTCATTTCCAAGTGTTGAGAATCGCATAAAATTGGCTAAAGTACTAAAATGAGAAAATTTAGTATTAACAAATAAAATCAATCCAACCTGAAAATCGACAAACCGGAAATCATTCTGATCACATCGATTTGATTTAAAATAAACAAATATATTCGCCATTACATTATAACGGAAATATACGCATCAAAAATCCAACCAAGTCATTTATCGATTGGAAAATTATTCTTATAACATGAATTATACAACCATAGGGAACTTATCAACAGATTCGAACTTGCAACGTAATGTTGCATAAATTCCCTTAATTAATTTAGTTTTCACCATGTCATAGACTTTTAATTAATGACCATTTTCGTTGTCACCATAAATTAGTTCTTGAATAAGATTTAGCTAATTAATAATTGTGCACCAGTATATTAAATACAAAACCTTTAGATTATAAATAAACTTATGTTAAAACTTTAAGTTTTCATAAATCAACTAGTCGTAATAACGACGTGTCGTATTAATTCAAAACCATTATAACAATTATGAGAGAAATATATGAGGATCATGAGCTAGAATAATTACCCGAATGAATTTACATCGTAAATTTGCAAGACGAACAGTCGTATGTTCGTAGTTTGAAATATGTTTTAATAGTTAAAGATTTAATTAGATTTAATAAAATGTTGGTGAGATTTTAAATTGCAGTATTACGTTGATCATTTAATTCAGTAACCCCAATATTAACATCAAGCAAAAATGAGCAGATACCGCATAGATTTCAGGGTATAAATTATTATAGGAAAATTTACTATTGTTGAATAAAGATTCTCGATCTGCGATTGCGATGATTTTTTTTTGAATAACTAGTAATAATTATTCCCGTTTCACGAATTCTATACGTACTTCCCCTCAGCAGTTTTTACATCAGGAATTATTTCATATAAACCCCAAATGAATTTAGTATAGCATTTCTAAAGCAACTAATAAAGTGATAATCAAACCTTGATTTTCCCGCGAACCCATCATGCGAACGATTTAGATAGATTAACTTTTTATTCTTCATGCCTAACCATCTAACTACAATGATATTTCAGAAGAAACCATGACGCTCGATTGGATCTCCACCCATATAGCCGACGAACAGTGTCTGAAGGGAGTACAACTGACAACAGAAATCATCGAAGAGCCTCAACCTAAAAAGCCATACCCAACCACTTGGCAGATATTGGGCCTGGAAAGAGATCCTTGTTGGCCAAACGAGCAGCAATACCCTGCCGAAGAAATCCGCGACCACGCGCGGTACCTCCTCGCACAATGGGAGAGGGTACAGGAGCAAGTGGACTTAAACGTAGTCAAAGCGAGGATGTACCTCGCGAATGTCGAAGAGGACATCCTCGTCGGGCGCATTGCGGAGGCTCATCCACCTCGACCGGTCCGCGACACCCGACGGCCATTCCCAGTACCTTCTCAGAGGAAGGGCTTGAAGAGGCAATTGGTTGAAGAACCCTGATTTCTCGGACAAAGGGCGTAAACAATAAGTTGTGTGCTAATGTGATTAAGTATTTTTAAAGAAATTTTCGTTAAATGTCGTTCGTCTTAATTCCTTTTCATGAATGGATTCATTTTTATAACTATGTTTGTAATAATCATACTTTCTATTTACTTAAGTCTAGAAAGAAAACTTAAAGAATTTTTTGTTTATTACAGCAATGACAACTATTCAATTTCTGCAAACCGAATTGGATCACGCCAGGAGTGCAAATGCAAATCTCCTTAACCAAATAGTCCAAATAACTCGGGAGGTGCAGCAAATCAAAGCAACCTGGTCAGACCCGAAGAAGATGAAAACTCTTTATCACAGGGCTCACGGCAGCTCAATCAGAGCCTGCGCACTCAAATCAGGGGATTAGAGGTCGCCCTAGCAGTCTGTCGTGAGGAGGAAGCGGTAACGTACCCGCTTGTCTTCGCCCCGTCACAGATGCCGTATAGAGATCCCCGCAATAATGTAACTCAATCCACGAACCAGTCCGCCACTCCATCAAGTAATCGTCGGTCAGGACGCAAGGAGCGTGCCCGACGCCGAGCAGCACGACCCCCAAGTCCACCACATTACCTCATGAATGTCGTATATCTCTTTCATTGTTGATTTTAAATAAATAAGTGGTATTCACGATTAATTTAATTCCAAGTTACGATTTGCCTACAATCATTGCCATAAATACTCGCACTACGTTCTCAAACCATCGTTCCAACAGTAAACATAAACCCGATCCTCGACTTTCTTACATAAGGGACAGAATAAAGCGAGCATAGGTCTTCTATCGACAGCTTGTGAACCCGAGGGTCGTCCGAGCAATTACAGTATTAGTGATAATACTCACTTTTTGCGGACAATCCACCCACTCGAACACATTTCCAACGTTGCCTAGCAACGGGTGCCGAGTGTCAGCTAGAAACATTTTGTATGGCGTTACTGGGGCAACCACAGGATAATTCAAACAAATAACGAAACCCTGTAACCCACCATGTACATTATGTTCATAACAACGATTTCAATTTAATTTCCCCGGTACCATTCCCTAGGTTGACCTTAGGCGCACTTGTGTTCATATTATAGTTAGTGAGTGCCCATTGGACTACTCGGTGTGGTGATTTTGAGCCGTATGTAAAATAATTTATGTCGAATTTCAAGAGAACGAGAGACGAGGAAGTAGCCAAAAGACCCTTTCCTTATTTCTCCTTTCTTCTATACGGGATGATATTGACGTTCCCGCACGCCGGGCCTTCACGGACACGAATCATTGGTGATATTCCACGCACTTACACGAATTCAAATAATATGTTGATTTTGCTAACTTGTGATGTGTCTTTGGCTGTGGGCCGGAAAAATTTCGACAATTAAAATTATAAAGAAAGTAATTTTTGGTATTATAAATAATTTATTAATATTAAAAATAACATAATAATTACTTGATCCAAACATAACGAAATAAAAATACCACTCTCCCCACGCCGACATCCAAGCAGAGCTCAATTGAGGTTGCAAAGATGTGACGTGGAGAGAGAGTTTCAAAATAAAACTCACACTAACATCAAGTAAATTGATTCAAGTTTGATAAACTGAAAAACGATTATTATTGTGTAAAAATGAATTGGTATATATACCTAATTTTTGGCCCCAACCTTGCGTGTTCTTTTTGATGTTGTAAAACAAAATTTGACCTTGGGATTTTCTAGTGTATTCTAATTTTAATTTTTACTATTTTGCAATTTTATTTGCTAATTTTTCTTTTAAAATTTTTATTGAATTATTTTTAATTCAAATTCTTTGAATTTCATTTCATTTTCATGGAATTTCACATTTTTTGTTAAATTACCAATTTCGGTCAAATTTGTTAGGTTTTCGTGTTATGTTTATATTCATATCGTGCGGTTCTTGTTGCTTTTGTTATTATTATAATTTATTTTTATGTTTATTATTTTATATGTAATTGTCTTCTCTCTCATATTTTGATATGGTTAGTTGGTGTTTAATTAGGTTTGAATTTAAATCCGCATGTTATATTTGCATGTGTGTTACCGATTTATTTAAACATTTACAAGGCCGTTTGTGTTCTGGCCCAACATTATTATTTTTATTATTTTCTCGATTTAATTCGACAATTCATTTCTTAAATTTTTAATTGAATTATTTCGAACTAAAAAGTTTTTATTTTACTTTAACTTTTTCGTTACAATTTGTTTTTACGTAATTTGTCTATTTTCGGTCAAATCTTATGTTATTTTGTTATTTTTCTTATTTTCGTGCGGATCTTGATGCATTTTGTTATTATTTTAATTTATTTTTATGTTTTTATGGTTTTTAATTTTATATTTTTAATTATATCTTTCTCGCATTTTAAGGTGTTTACTTGATGTTTTATGGGTCTGATTTTAAATCTGCCTGTTATTTTTGCGTGCTGTTTCCAATTCATTTAAACAAAACTTAGTGCTAGCTCAACAATAATAATGATAATAGTAGTATTAAGAATAATAATAATAGTAATAGCAGTAACCATTGATAGGAGTAATACATATAATCTTAACAATGATTATACTATTAACAATGATACGGAACATAGTAGTTATAATAAGGATCGGGGTAAGAGAGGCACTGGGAGTATATTTAACATAACGAAATGGGTACAGGCCATAGTAAAATCAATAGTACGAACAACGATAATGGTGGGTTACAGGGTTTCGTTATTTGTTTGAATTATCCTGTGGTTGCCCCAGTAACGCCATACAAAATGTTTCTAGCTGACACTCGGCACCCGTTGCTAGGCAACGTTGGAAATGTGTTCGAGTGGGTGGATTGTCCGCAAAAAGTGAGTATTATCACTAATACTGTAATTGCTCGGACGACCCTCGGGTTCACAAGCTGTCGATAGAAGACCTATGCTCGCTTTATTCTGTCCCTTATGTAAGAAAGTCGAGGATCGGGTTTATGTTTACTGTTGGAACGATGGTTTGAGAACGTAGTGCGAGTATTTATGGCAATGATTGTAGGCAAATCGTAACTTGGAATTAAATTAATCGTGAATACCACTTATTTATTTAAAATCAACAATGAAAGAGATATACGACATTCATGAGGTAATGTGGTGGACTTGGGGGTCGTGCTGCTCGGCGTCGGGCACGCTCCTTGCGTCCTGACCGACGATTACTTGATGGAGTGGCGGACTGGTTCGTGGATTGAGTTACATTATTGCGGGGATCTCTATACGGCATCTGTGACGGGGCGAAGACAAGCGGGTACGTTACCGCTTCCTCCTCACGACAGACTGCTAGGGCGACCTCTAATCCCCTGATTTGAGTGCGCAGGCTCTGATTGAGCTGCCGTGAGCCTGTGATAAAGAGTTTTCATCTTCTTCGGGTCTGACCAGGTTGCTTTGATTTGCTGCACCTCCCGAGTTATTTGGACTATTTGGTTAAGGAGATTTGCATTTGCACTCCTGGCGTGATCCAATTCGGTTTGCAGAAATTGAATAGTTGTCAGTGCTGTAATAAACAAAAAATTCTTTAAGTTTTCTTTCTAGACTTAAGTAAATAGAAAGTATGATTATTACAAACATAGTTATAAAAATGAATCCATTCATGAAAAGGAATTAAGACGAACGACATTTAACGAAAATTTCTTTAAAAATACTTAATCACATTAGCACACAACTTATTGTTTACGCCCTTTGTCCGAGAAATCAGGGTTCTTCAACCAATTGCTTCTTCAAGCCCTTCCTCTGAGAAGGTACTGGGAATGGCCGTCGGGTGTCGCGGACCGGTTGAGGTGAATGAGCCTCCGCAATGCGCCCGACGAGGATGTCCTCTTCGACATTCGCGAGGTACATCCTCGCTTTGACTACGTTTAAGTTCACTTGCTCCTGTACCCTCTCCCATTGTGCGAGGAGGTACCGCGCGTGGTCGCGGATTTCTTCGGCAGGGTATTGCTGCGCGTTTGGCCAACAAGGATCTCTTTCCAGGCCCAATATCTGCCAAGTGGTTGGGTATGGCTTTTTAGGTTGAGGCTCTTCGATGATTTCTGTTGTCAGTTGTACTCCCTTCAGACACTGTTCGTCGGCTATATGGGTGGAGATCCAATCGAGCGTCATGGTTTCTTCTGAAATATCATTGTAGTTAGATAGTTAGGCATGAAGAATAAAAAGTTAATCTATCTAAATCGTTCGCATGATTCAGTGATCGGTTGCCTAGGGTTCGCGGGAAAATCAAGGTTTGATTATCACTTTATTAGTTGCTTTAGAAATGCTATACTAAATTCATTTGGGGTTTATATGAAATAATTCCTGATGTAAAAACTGCTGAGGGGAAGTACGTATAGAATTCGTGAAACGGGAATAATTATTACTAGTTATTCAAAAAAAAATCATCGCAATCGCAGATCGAGAATCTTTATTCAACAATAGTTAATTTTTCTATGATGATTTATACCCTGAAATCTATGCGGTCTCTGCTCATTTTGCTTGATGTCAATATTGGGGTTACTGGATTAAATGATCAACGTAATACTGCAATTTAAAATCTCACCAACATTTTATTAAATCTAATTAAATCTTTAACTATTAAAACATATTTCAAACTACGAACATACGACTGTTCGTCTTGCAAATTTACGATGTAAATTCATTCGGGTAATTATTCTAGCTCATGATCCTCATATATTTCTCTCATAATTGTTATAATGGTTTTGAATTAATACGACACGTCGTTATTACGACTAGTTGATTTATGAAAACTTAAAGTTTTAACATAAGTTTATTTATAATCTAAAGGTTTTGTATTTAATATACTGGTGCACAATTATTAATTAGCTAAATCTTATTCAAGAACTAATTTATGGTGACAACGAAAATGGTCATTAATTAAAAGTCTATGACATGGTGAAAACTAAATTAATTAAGGGAATTTATGCAACATTACGTTGCAAGTTCGAATCTGTTGATAAGTTCCCTATGGTTGTATAATTCATGTTATAAGAATAATTTTCCAATCGATAAATGACTTGGTTGGATTTTTGATGCGTATATTTCCGTTATAATGTAATGGCGAATATATTTGTTTATTTTAAATCAAATCGATGTGATCAGAATGATTTCCGGTTTGTCGATTTTCAGGTTGGATTGATTTTATTTGTTAATACTAAATTTTCTCATTTTAGTACTTTAGCCAATTTTATGCGATTCTCAACACTTGGAAATGAGCGGCGATATTTCATTAGGGTAAGTTCATATTCCATGTTTACATTATTTACAGTTTGTTTGAGAAAATTACGAGATTCGGCGTAGGAAAATTTGACGAAATCTGAGTTTACGCTACATTGGTATTAGTTTTAGTAGGTTATGAGTTTAACTACTTCATATAATTTTTATCAACTCTTTAGGAAATGTTTGGGAACTCTACTGAGGATTTTGGAGTAGGATCTTTCTTAACGAAGACTTTCGCGATCGAATACATTGGAATTTTATAATGTTTAACTTAGTGGATTTTGCAAGTAACAACTATTCCTCGTCGATTACAAGGGTATTTGAAATGCGCTTCCGGAGTTATTTTAATTCGATTTCGGTGGTAAGCCTGTTCTTGCAGTTTTTCAGATTTTTTGTAATATTAATGTAAACTCATGGTCGTTTTATTATTACTTTAATCGATTTCTGTAATATTAATACACATTTATGGTATTTTGTTTTGATTTTTTATCGGTTTTATAGGGCATTAGTCACATTGAATCTCGGGTTTAGGGTCATCTTTGGGGTTTTATTGGTAGTTTGTGCTATATCGATTTTTAATTAAAACATTATAGTCAAATTAGATTTAACACGCACATGCATATCACAAATTTTAAATTCATTTCATAATATTTAGTTTATTTATCCATATCAACGATTTCAGGTTAATCTATTCCCGTACTCTTTCACTTTAATAAGCCTTAAACGCATATTATGTTTATATTATAGTTAATGAGTGCCCACTGGACTACTCGGTGTGATGATTTTGAGCCGTGTGTAAAATAATTTAGGTCGATTTTACAGAAATGAGAAACGAGGAAGCAGCCAAAAGACCTCTTCCTTATTTCTTGTCTCTTTTATATGAGGTAATATTGACGTTACGACCCCTGCGTTCAGCACGCTGGGTCTTCACGGGTACAGATCATTGGCGATTTTCCACGCGCTTACACGAATCTGCACTGTATATATTTTACTAACTTGCGATATGTGTTGGCTGTAGGCCGGAAAAATTTCGACAAATGATTAATTTAATGCATATAAAATAATTTTTAGACATTAGAAATATTTCATAATGTATATTAAAAGTAAAATACAAATTACTTGACCCAAACATAATTCATAAAAGCATAAAAAATGCATCTCCCCCCACGCCATCATCCAAGCAGAGCTCTACCGAGGTTGCGAGGACGTGACGTGGAGAGAGAGTTCCAAATAAAACTACTTCTCACCTAAAAATAAAAGGCTTCACGATAGATTTTCAAACAAAATTCACAAAATTTGAGTTCAAACAAAAATGGTTTTTTTAGTTTTAAAACTGGTTAAATTTTATGTGAAAATGAATCGGTATTTATACCTATTTTTTGTCACTAACCTCGCATGTTTTTTTGATGTAGTAAAACAAAATTCGACCTTGTTATTTTCTAGTGTATTCTATTCTTTATTTTTATTATTTTTATTTATTTTAATAATTTTTCATTTAGAATTTTATTGAATTATTTCTGATTCAAATTTTTTGATTTAAATTTCATTTTCATGAACTTTTATTAATTTATCAATTTTCGGTCGAATTTGTTGGGTTTTCATGTTATATTTGTATTTGTATCGTGCGGATCTTGTTGCGTTTTGTTATTATTTTAATTTATTTTTATGTTTATCATTTTATATTTAATTCTCTTTTTTCTCATATTTGGTAGGGTTTAATTGGTGTTTTAATAGGTTTATTTTAAATTTGCATGTTATGTTTGCATGTGTGTTACCGATTCATTCGAACATTTTCCAAGGCTGTTTGTGTTCTGGCCCAACATAAAACACTTGGGGGTCCATAAAATTGCGACCCGCAATTTAGATTGATAATATATACATTTTATTTCGACATTCTAATTCATAAAAGTATCTACGGTAGGGTTAATCATCAAGGTAAAGATGTACTTAAGGTCCGGCTACTGTACATAATCAAAAAACATTGGCAGTTCAGTTTTAATATCAATGTGAATCAATGTAAGTTAGTAAGATCAGTTCAAATCAATGATAATCAATGTAAATCAATTATATTTGGTTTCGAACGAATCACTGACGGCCTGGGTTTCACTTTCGAGCTGTATTGATCTTGAAGGGTGATTGATAGAAATATGCGAGAGTTTCGATATTTTGCTGGTTCTTCTGCTATTTCGGATTTGGTTGAGCATTCTTCTGAATTTCTGAGTTGGGGTATTTTGCCTTGGTTGGTTCTTCGTTAGGCCGAGGATGAGACAGCATATTAGGAGTATCATATTAGATGTTATACTAAGTGGTAGGATGAGGTTTATCAATAGGATTGTTGTACTGGGTTCACTTTTCTGCTCAACTTGTTTTTCTGGTTGCTTTTTGATTGACAGGACGATTTTTTGAATTTCTTGGATTGGTTTGTTATTGAGATTTGCTTTAGCTTTTCTTTGGATTTGTCTGGTGATGATTTCTAGGGTTTTCTTTATCTCTCGGCCCTTTTTACTTTTTCTCTTTTCCCATGATTGAGTGTATCTAGCACTCCTCTTTAGTCCTGTTCTCTGAGAATCTCATTATCAGGACTTGGGCTTTTATTAATCGCTCGGTTAGTTTTGGGAGTTCTTTTAGTCGTTCTTTGTTTTCTTTAATTATCCTTTGTTGGTTGTGGATTTTCATTTGGAGGTTTCTTTCTTTTGTTTGTTTTCTTTTGAGTTTGCGCTTACCATTTATTCGTTTAGCTGTTTGTTTTTCCCACTTTCGTTTCGCTTCCTGGAGCTGTTCTGTTAACGCTTTGATTTCATCCTGGGTTTGTTGATGACTTTCTTTTATCTCTCTGGCTTCTTTACAACTATCTTCTAGCTGTATTACGTATCTTTGTTCGCTTTTTCTGCTGTCTCTCATCCTTTCTGCTTCGGTTTTCCAATAATCTTCCAGGATTACACGAGTTTTTATCTCAGTTAATTCCCGTCTCAACCGCTCATTTTCTCTCTTTTGATCCCTGTTTTCTCCCATGCTGGATGTTAGTTTTCGTTTCACTACATTGGCTAGCTGTTTTGATTGTATTAGCTGTTGATTTATCCGGGCGATTTCTGATTCTTGTTCCTCCACTACCTCTTGCCACTCTTTTCTTTCGGCTCTCCACCTTTTACTATAATACTTTAGTGGATCTTGTTCGATTGGTTGTACTAGTTGAATTAGACTTGGTATACCTTCTCCGTCTTCTAGATTCATTCGGATTTCTGTTTTATTCGAATTCATGCTAAATATACATCGATTACAATTTTTCTTTATCATTTTTATTATTTTTATCATCTTTTTACACTTTTTACAATTTCTTCCTTTTTAATTCATACTACCGTTTCGTCCGTCTCCTCGAATCCTTCGTCGGGTTCGGCAGGTATTTGGGTTGGTGTTTCCGTTGGGTATAACTGCATGAGCAGGATTGGTGGTCGGTTCTGCAAAGTATGTACCTCTTTACGCAGGGTATTTGTTATTTGTATCTCTTCGTCTAGGAGATAGGTGAGATATTCGACGTTTTCTGTCAGTTCTTCCACTTGCGTTTCTAATTAGGTTATCCTGTTTGTCTTGCTCTAACATTCGGATTTCTTTTCTTTGATTTATGATTCTAGTTTAATTTTGGATGGCTTCTTTTGTTAGTTCTTCCTTTCGTCTTTGGTATGGTTCATTGTTTCTTCTATCATCCATCGTTTGTTGTTCCAATTCCTCTCTTATCATTTTTATCTTTATCGTATCTTTCAGTAGTTCTCCTTCTACTGTTATTAGCATCTCTTTTAATCGCATTGACCTTTGTTGCCATTGCTCTGCTCCTTCTTTCGTCTCTTTTAATTGTTCGGGTTGGTTTTCGATTGTTATCCTTGCCTCTTTGTTCTCCTTTTCAACTTCTTCTACTCTTTGATTTATCATCTCGCTTTGGTTCATTATAATTCTGAATATTAATATCGATTATTCTCTCTTCTCAATCACATTAAATTTTATCATAATTTACATCAAATTTACATCGTATCTCGTATTTTTGTGATTTTTGATTTTTATAATTTTTGTTTTTACGTTTATGTTTATTTACATTTTTACACATTGGTTCCTTTCTATTTACTGATCAGCGAAACGGAATCCTTTGATCCGCCCGTTGATCGGCTTTCTACATACCGGACATATGTCAACTTTTAACCCACATGTTTCACATGTGACCATGTGTCCACAGGGTGTATAAATTATTTCGACATGTTTTTGCCAACATGTTACACATTGATGCTGCTCCAAAATAGCTTCTTTTATTCTTGATTTGTCGCGATTCTCTTTAGGTTTCTCTTGGTATCGTTTGATTGCTCGGATTACTGCTTGTGTCGAGTCGTACCATTCCAAATTATTAGCTAACCTTTCCTTGATTATTTTTCTCATTTTTTGAGTATCTACTCCTGATAATAGCATTATGGTTCTCGTTTTTGGTCGATCTAAAATATCTTCCACTTGTTGGTTTGTAATTATTACTTCTATGTTCTTTGACTTTTTCCTGTTTGTACATACACTTTCTTTTATGCTTTAGCTTTTTGGTATTCTGATCTGGTATTGGTTGTTGATTTTTGCATCCTTCACACATTATTCCTCTTGCTGTTTGGCAGTATCCTTGACTTGCAAATTCTGCTGCTCTTGGATTTCCTTTGAAAGTTCTAATCCTCTCCTCGAATGTTCTTTTTATGGTTTCTCTTTCCCATATTAGTTCTGCTGGATCTTCGAAGCTCTTTATTATCGTTATCTTTTTCTCTCCACCCTTTTCATCCTTGTCCACTTCCAATTGTTGGAATCCTTCTAGTCTGTTTATTGCTTGGTTTCTGACATCGATATTAATTCTAAATGGACAGGTTGAAAATTTCCTCAGGTGTTCTCGTTTCGCTGTCTCTCCCTTTTCCCATTTTGCCAGTTTTCCTTTGCAGTAGATGCATGTTACTTCATCTGGTAGTTCTGGTGTTCCCGTAAAGTAAAATCCTAGTGCGGCCATCTCTTTGCTTTGCCGGTCGGTAAATACTTTATTATCTTTAAACGTTAAATATCTTTGTTCCTCTTTTCTCAGCCGCTCGTCTCTCACTCTCATTGGTGGGTACACTTTTGTCCTGATTTGTTGTGGTATTTCCTCCACATCAAAGTCCGCATAGTATGTTATTGCTGCTGTTAATATATTGGTTTTTTCCTCTTCTTCTGGTTTTTTCCATAGTCTCGTCCATATCGAATCTGGTCCTTCTCTCATCTGTATTGTTATCTTTTCGCTGGTTCCGCTTGCCATCTAAATATCATCATTATTTTTGAATTTTTGTTTTTCTGATTTTTCTGGTTATTTCTATTTTTGATTTTTATGTGATTTTTTTTATTATTTTATTTACATATTATTTACGCTTTCCTTTTCTCTTTACAACGTCTTGTCCGGGTTCTCCACTTCTAATTTTATGTACAAATTATCTTCTCGCAAGAATCCTTCTCCTCTTAGTCGTTGTTGCGCATAGAAACGTGGTGTACCAATTGCCGTATTCCAGTCGGTTGTTGGTCTTCCCATCTGTGGTTCATTTCCTGTTCTGATTGAGTTACGATAATCATCTTATCCTTTCATTGTTAGTATCATGTTTTGTTTGAAAGGCCATGTTAATAACTCATCATAATCTCCTCTTCCTACTCTGACGAAGACACTGATATGGGTGCCTGTTGGGTTTCCATCTCCATTTGGATACAGTCTAATGACCAATTTATATCCGTTTTCCCAACTATATATTGGTGGACTATCTAAAATTCTCTGTGTTCCATCTTTCGCTCTCTGGAGTTTTTCTGCGAATTCGGTTATTTTCCATATAAATGGTGTTGTGAGACATTCTCTGGCTACTGAGTTGGTTGTCTCTAGTTCCTTTATGCTGTTGGTCATCTGTTGCATTTTCTTTTCCATTTCGACCATTTTCTTGAGTGTATTTCCTTGGCTTTTCTCGAAATTCTTTCTGGATTCCAATATTTCTTTCATTAGTGCCTTTTGTGCCTCTATTTCTGTTCGTAGGTTTTTTACTTCCCATGCCAACATTCCTATCGTTTTCATCATGATTTCGGTATGTTCGATACTGTTCTCCATCATATGCTTTTGCATCTCCGCAATTGGTAGTTGTGCTTGACAATTGAATAATTCTAACGGGCATTTGACTGGTTTGCCGGTGCATTCGTTCCAATGTTCTTTTAATTTGACTTTGTCTTTCTTGTCGCAGTTGTTTGCGCATATTCCTTCGTATAGATCGCATATCTGTTCCTCTTTTGGATTCCGATGTTCCTTTTCTATTTTTACCCATTCGTCGATAACTCCACAGAATTCGCATCTTTCCTCTCTCTTGATGCACATTTTATGGTGTTCTTTCATAACCTTTTTCGTTGTGATGGTTTGACATTTTTCGCATAGTATCTCGTTAAATTCACATTCATTTGTGTGACTTTCGGCTTCCTTCATCAGTCCTTTCAATTCGCATTCGGTTGCTCGGCATTGGACTAATAGATTATTGATTTCTTTGTTGGTGGCTTTATCCATTGTTGTAGGATCTTCATCTCCTTCAAACGTTTCGTCGCATCCAGGGCATTTTTCCGATTTTGTTTCTATCACCTTTATCGTACAATCTGTACATATTCTGCATCCAGATTTCGTCTGTCTCGCTCCAATCAGTAATCTTTTACATTTACAACATTTTAGTCTTTCTTTTATATCGTTCACCACTCTAATTTTGTCCTTCATTATTCGTCTCGTAGCTTCGGATGGATTCCCGCTTCCTCTGATTCTTTCGATAATTGTCTGCATATCTACAAAAATTTCCTGATTACTCGACGTTGTTTTACTTCTATCGTTTCATTTATACATATTTACAAAGTACGCTTATTTTTACTCCACTGTTGAATCCGGTTCTGGGGTGAATTCTGGCATCGATGATATCCATTCTACCCAACTTGATGGATCTACGTGTTGTTGGTTGTTACGTAATCTTCTAATTTCGTCAGCTTGCCATCTAATTTGATCGGTTAATTGTTCATTTATTCTCTGTAATTGTAGTATTGTTCTTTGTTGCTCTTCTAGTCTTATAACTTGTTGTAAACCTCTGTTCACGCTTTCCGTTAATACTAGATGAGTATTTGTCCATTGAGTTTGCGCGTTGTTTGTTATTAGTGTCATTAATTCGCATTGTCGTCTCCATGTTGCCTCGATTCCTTGATCTTGGTATATTCCCTGATCCAATTCTACAATCTCTATGGGTACATTGGCAGCTGTAGGTTGTTGAATTCCTTCTACGAACGGTGGTATTCTGACTTGGTTTTGTTGATTCACGTTATTCGGATCCATCTGTTGATTACAATACATCATTAATTCATCGGCATTCTCTCTGTTTGATTATTGTCTCTGACGCATTTTGTACAATATTTATACATAACTATACATGCTATTACTACTATTATACTACATAATATTTTACACTATATACAACGTCCTTTTCTATCTTATACCATCGTCTCCGGGGATTTGATACGCAATGTCCGTATATCCCCGTATTTCTCGTTCGTTATCTGATATACATCAAATTCATTTGACCATTGTTGTGTTTCGATAATACGCGGTTCCTTTAATCAGAGTCCGCTTGTACTGGAATTTCCTATGATTTCATATTCCTCGGTTCTTTCTGCATCGTATTGTCCTAATTCGATATCGTAGTTGAATTTTTCTACTGCTGGCTATAATCTTTTCTTCGTTGGTTTCTTTCTGCATTTAGTAGTTCTTACCAGTTGAATTATTATCAGCATTACTACGCTGCTTACTACCGCTGTTGTTATCCAAATCATCTTTATCATGTAACTCGTTTCGTTTCAATGAGATACATTAATTTGGCTTAAGATTTGTTTTAATTACTGGTTTTTAATTGATGATAATTTTACTCAAAATTCATTTACTGATACTCAATAATTTACAATATATTAAGGTAATTTTACTCAATAAAAACTCTACTTTTAATTATAATGATTTAATGAATTACTTTAATCTTTCTTTATTTTCAATCAATAGCTACTTTAATTTTAATTAAATCAAGGAATTACTTATTTAATAATCACTACTAATTTATTCGAATTGTAAATTTAATTTATTTCAACATATTAATCCAAATTAGTTATAACAACGATTTCCATCTAATTTATTCCCCGTACCATTCCCCTTTAATAGGCCTTAGGCGCATATTGTGTTTACATTATATTTACTGAGTGCCCACTGGACTACTCGGTGTGATGATTTTGAGCCGTGTGTAGTATGATTTTAGGTCGATTTTACAGAAATGAGAAACGAGGAAGCAGCCAAGAGACTTCTTCCTTATTTCTCGTTTCATCTATATGGGATAGTATTGACGTTCCAACCCTGCGTTCCGCACGCCGGGTCTTCACAGACACAGATCATTGGCGATATTCCACGCACTTACACGAATCTGAATTGTGTGTAGAGTTTATTTACTTGCGATAGGTGTCGGCTGTGGGCCGGAAAAATCTCGACAAAGGTTTAATTAATTTTAAGAAAACAAAATTTTAAACATCATAAATATATATTAATATCAATTAAAAATAAAATACAGAATTACTTGACCCATTCAATCAAAATTTCATAAAAATACATCTTTCCCCACGCCGACATCCAAGCAGAGCTCTACCGAGGTTGCGAGTTGGTGACGTGGAGAAAGAGTTCCAAATAAAACAAATTCTCACTTAAGAATAATAGATTTTTAATCAAAATTCGAAATAGTTTGAAAAAACAGTCTTTGTTTTACCAATGGTGTTTTTTAATGTGAAAATGGATCAGTATTTATACCTATTTTCTGTCCCTAACCTCGCATGTTAAATTTGATGCAGTAAAACAAAATTCGACCTTGTTATTTTCTAGTGAATTCTATTCTTCAATTTTATTATTTTTGGTTTATTTTAATAATTTTTTATTTAGAATTTTTATTGAATTATTACTAATTCAAATTTTTTGATTTAATTTTCATTTTCATGAACTTTTATCAATTTTTTCGATTTTTTCGAATTTGTTGTGTTTTCTTGTTATATTTGTGTTGGTATCGTGCGGATCTTGGTGCGTTTTGTTATTATTTTAATTTATTTTTATGTTTATTAATTTATATTTAATTCTCTTTTTTCTTATATTTGATAGGGTTTAATTGATGTTTCAATAGGTTTATTTAAATTTGCATGTTATATTTGCGTGTGTGTTACTGATCCATTAAAACATTCCTCAAGGTCGTTTACGTTCTGGCCCAACATAAAACACTCGGGGGTCCGTAAAATTGCGACCCGCAATTTCAATTGTCTTTTTCAAATTGATATCTACATTTCATTTTCTACATTCACATTCATAAAAATATCTACGGTAAGTTAATCATCAAGATAAAGATGGACTTAAGGTCCGGCTACGGTACATAATCAAATAAAATTGTATAGTTCAATATCAATGTGAATCAGTCTAAGTTAATCAGTGTAAATCAGTATGAGCTAGTGAAATCAGTTCAAATCAATAGTAGTTACTGTAATTCAGTTATATTTAGTTTCGAATGAATCGCTGACGGCTTGGGTTTCACTTTTGAGCTGGATTTCTCTTTGGGTTGATCTTGAAGGGTGATTGATGGAAATATGCGAGAGTTTTGAAGTTTCGTTGGTTTGATTGCTTTTTCGGATTTGGATGAACATTCTTCTGAATTTCTGAATTGGGGTATTTTGTCTTTGTTTGTTTTTTGTTAGACCGAGGATGAGACAACATATTAGGAGTATCATGTTGGATATTATACTAATTGGTAGTATAAGTTCTATTGATAGGGTTGTTGTACTGGGTTCATTTTTCTGTCCCACTTGTTTTCCTGGTTGCTTTTTGATTGACAAGACGATTTTTTGAATTTCTTGGATTGGTTTGTTATTGGGATTCGCTTTGGCTTTTCATTGAATTTGTCTGGTGATGGTTTCTAGGGTTTTCTTTATCTCTCGGTTCTCATTTTTTATATTGGTTATTTCTTCATTATTTTTCAATAGGATTTGTATCATTGCTTGGGTTTTTTCGATTTTCTGTTTCAATTCGTCCTTGTTCTCTTTTGTGGGGCATTGTATACACTGGAGGTTTATCTGTTGACATTCCTCATTTTCGGGGTTTCTGCAAATTTCTTTGAAATCAGCACAAGTGCTGTCTTCTCTTCTGAAAGGTTGGGTTTTCTCGCATTTCTCTAACGGGTTTTCAGTATTACACTTTCTCATCATTATCATCATCATTATCCAGAGGTTTGGGTTCATAACTTCTATTTTTTATACATAATCAATTTTATATTTATTTACAAGATTATTTCATTTATTTACAGTGGAGTTTAGCCCTTTTTACTCTTTCTCTTTTTCCATAGTTGGGTGTACCTCGCACTCCTCTTTAATTCTGTTTTCTGAAAATCTCATTATTAAGACTTGGGCTCTTATTAATCGCTCGGTTATTTTTGGGAGTTCTTTTAATCGTTCTTTGTTTTCTTTAATTATCCTTTGTTGATTGTGGATTTTCATTTGGAGATTTCTTTCTTTTGTTTGTTTTCTTTTGAGTTTGCGCTTACCATTTATTCGTTTAGCTGTTTGTTTTTCCCACTTTCGTTTCGCTTCCTGGAGCTGTTCTGTTAACGCTTTGATTTCATCCTGGGTTTGTTGATGACTTTCTTTTATCTCTCTGGCTTCTTTACAACTATCTTCTAGCTGTATTACGTATCTTTGTTCGCTTTTTCTGCTGTCTCTCATCCTTTCTGCTTCGGTTTTCCAATAATCTTCCAGGACTACACGAGTTTTTATCTCGACTAATTCTCGTGTTAACCGTTCATTTTCTCTCTTTTGATCTCTGTTTTCTCCAATGCTGGAGGTTAGTCTTCGTTTCATCACATTGACTAGCTGTTTTGATTGTATTAACTGTTGATTCATCAGGGCGGTTTCTGATACTTGTTCCTCCACTAACTCTTGCCATTCTTTTCTTTCGGCTCTCCACCTTTTACTATAATACCTCAGTGGGTCTTGTTCGATTGGTTCCACTAATTGAATTGGGCTTGGTATGCATTCTCCGTCTTCTAGATTCATTCGGATTTCTGTTTTATTCGAATTCATACTAAATATACATCGATTACAATTTTTGTTTTTATTATTTTTATTATCTTTTTACACTTTTTACAATTTTCTCTTTAAATTTATACTATCGTTTCGTCCGTCTCCCCGAATCCTTCATCGGGTTCGGCGGGTATTTGATTTGGTATCTCCGTTGGATATAACGGCATGAGCAGGATTGGTGGTCGATTTTGTAAAGTGTTTATCTCTTCACGCAAGGTATTTGATATTTGTATCTCTTCGTCCAAGAGAGATATTCGAGGTTTTCCGTCAGTTCTTCTACTTGCGTTTCCAATCGATGCGTATTTTCCAACGCTTTTAATTTTTCAATCTCTTTTCTCAGATTCTGCTCATTTTCCTCGTACCCTTGCTTCATCGTTTTTATCTCTGCTTCAACTTGTCCTTTCAACTGTTCGTTGACTTCGAGTTGATGTCTCAACTGAATCTCTTTAAATACTGAAACTCCTCGGTGTCCGTTCACCTCCTGCTGGAGTTCTGTTATCCTCTCCTCTAATTGTTGTTTCTGTCGTCTTTCATCAGTTTGTTCGTTTAGGGTTTCTAATATTTTCTGATTCAACTGATCAATCCATTTTCTGTGGTCTTTTTCGGTTTTTCTGAGCCTTCTTATTGTGTTTTGTCTGGCTCGTTCATGGTATTCCATTGCTTGGATTTGTTCGTTCAGTTCCTCAATTGTTTCTTTCTGCACTTCGACTTGTTTCCATAGCTCCCAATCTTCCATATTTAAAATCTTTTTGGGTAACAGTCTTATCTCTTTCTTGGCTTCTTGGTACTGGTCCTTCCATTTTCTTGCTTCTAATTTGATCCACTTTTCTTTGTCTTCCGTTTTTATTTGTTGTATTTGTCTCTGTTTAAGAGTTTTTTCTTGTTCTATTAGCATCTCCTTTATTCTAGTTTGTTGCCATACTATTTCGTGATCTTGTTTTTGTATGTGTTCCCATTGCATCGCATTCTTGATTCTTGACAACTTATACTTGTCTTTCCACTTGCTTCTCCTGTCGTTTGGATCACCATTCTTTCTTGTCTGTCGTCTTTGGGCTCTCTAATTTTCTTTGATGGTTTTGGCCCTTGATTTCTCAGTTTATTGATTTCTATCTTCGCGTTCTCCCATTTGGCTTTGTAAGCTCTTGCTCTATCTTCCTCTTCGGCTATTTGTTGAATGTAATGTCTAATCCGTGCTTTCAAGTTACTTCTTGAGTGTTCTCTGTCTTCTGTCCATTTGGCTTTCCAATGGAGTGCTTGACGTTTTGCCCATTCTTTGGCTTGTTCCATACTCGTCCTCTTGGTCTTCTCTGTTCGATATTGAGTGCTAATTTGTCCAATTTCTTCTTGCATTTGCTGTATGATTTTTATAGTCTCCTCTCCTTCTTCTTGTATCTCTGCTTCTTTATCCTTTATTACTTCTCGCAATCTTTCGATTTCACTTTGTTGATCCTGCTTCTCTTGCTCTTTGGCTCGTATCTCTTTCATTTGGTTTTTGAATCTGGTTTGGTTCTGCATAAACTCCTTCATCAGTTCCTCTTCTCGCTCTTGGTACGTTTTCTCCTTTCCTTCCGGGTAAGTTTTTTTTTGTTCTAGTTGTTTTTCCCACTTTTCTTTCATCATTTTCGTTTTTAGAGTCTCTTGTACTAATTCCTCTTCTGCGATTAGTAGCATTTCCTTCAATTGCAACGTTCTTTGTCTCCATAGTTCTACTTCTTCACTTGTTACTGTTATTGATTCTGGTTGATCTTTGATTGTTGGTTTTGACTCTTCAGCCTCTTTTGTCGGTTGTTTTTCTGTCTCGTTTGGATTCATAATTGTTTTCTGAATATTAATATTGATTATTCTCTCTTTTTAATCATATCAAAATTTTATCATAATTTTACATTGTCATTTACATCGTATCTCGTATTTGTGATTTTTGATTTTTATAATTTTTTGTTTTTACATTTATCTTTATTTACATCTTTACACATTTGCTCTCGTTTTTCTTTATTGATCAGCGAAACGGAATCCTTTGATCCGCCCGTTGATCGGCTTTCTACATACTGGACATATGTCAACTTTTAACCCACATGTTTCACATGTGACCATATGTCCACAAGGAATATAAATTATTTCGACATGTTTTTGCCAACATGTCACACATTGATACTGTTCTAAAATAGCTTCTTTTATCATTGATTTGTCACGATTCTCTTTTGGTTTTTCTTGGTATCGCTTGATTGCTCGGATTACTGCTTGTGTCGAGTCGTACCATTCCAAATTATTAGCTAATCTTTCTTTGATTATTTTTCACATTTTTTGAGTTTCTACTCCTGATAATAACATTATGGTTCTCGTTTTTGGCCGATCTAAGATATCTTCCACTTGCTGGTTGGTAATTATTATTTCTATATTCTTCGACTCTTTTTCCTGTTTATACATACACTTTCCTTTATGCTTTAGCCTTTTAACATTCTGATCTGGTATTGGTTGTTGATTTTTGCATTCTTCACACATTATTCCTCTTGCTGTTTGGCAATATCCTTGACTCGCAAATTCTGCTGCTCTTGGATTTCCTTTGAAAGTTTTAATTCTTTCCTCGAATGTTCTTTTTATGGTCTCTTTTTCCCATGTTAGTTCCGTTGGATCCTCGAAACTCTTTATTACTGTTATCTTTTTCTCGCCTCCCTTTTCATCTTTGTCTACTTCCGATTGTCGAAGTCCTTCTAATCTGTTCATCGCTTGGTTTCCGACGTCAATGTTAATTCTAAATGGGCAGGTTGAAAATTTCCTCAGGTGTTCTCGTTTTGCTGTTTCTCCTTTTTCCCAATGCGAGAGTCTTCCTTGACAATAAATGCAGGTAATTTCATCTGGTAGTTCGGGGGTTCCTGAGAAAAAGAATCCTTGTGCTGCCATCTCTTTACTTTGTCGGTCAGTGAATACTTTGTTGTCTTTGAATGTTAGGTATCTTTGCTCCTCTTTTCTCAACTGTTCGTATCTTACTCTCATTGTTGAGTAAATCACTTGCCTCATTTTCCAAGGTCGTCCGGCTGTGCTAAAGTGGGAATAATGCTGAATTGCGCTTGCTAATGTTTTGATTTTTTCCTCTTCCTCTGGTTTTTTCCATAGTCTCGTCCATATCGAATCTGGTCCTTCTCTCATCTGTATTGTTATCTCTTCGCTGATTCCGCTTGCCATCTAAATATCGTCATTATATTTGAATTTTTGTTTTTCTGATTTTTCTGGTGATTTGTAATTTTTGATTTTTATTTGATTTTTATTTTATTTACATATATTTACACTTTCTTTTTCTCTTTACAACGTCCTATCCGGCTTCTCTACTTCCAATTTTATGTACAAATTATCTTCTCGCAAGAATCCTTCTCCTCTTAGTCGTTGTTGCGCATAGAAACGTGGTGTACCAATTGCTGTATTCCAGTCGGTTGTTGGTCTTCCCATCTGTGGTTCATTTCCTGTTCTGATTGGGTTACGATAATCCTCTTGTCCTTTCATTGTTAATATCATATTTTGTTTGAAAGGCCATGTTAATAATTCATCATAATCTCCTCTTCCTACTCTGACGAAGACACTGATATGGGTGCCTGTTGCATTTCCATCCCCATTTGGATATAGTCTAATGCCCAATTTATATCCGTTTTCCCAACTGTATATTGGTGGACTATCTAGAATTCTCTGTGTTCCATCTTTCGCTCTCTGGAGTTTTTCTGCGAATTCGGTTATTTTCCATATAAATGGTGATGTAGGATGTTTTCTGGCTACTGAGTTGGTTGTCTCTAGTTCCTTTATGCTGTTGGTCATTTGTTGCATTTTCTTTTCCATTTCGACCATTTTCTTGAGTGTATTTCCTTGGCATTTCTCAAAGTTCTTTCTGGATTCCAGTATTTCTCTCAGTATTGTCTTTTTCGCATCCATTTCTGTTCGTAAACGTTTTACTTCCCATGCTATCATTCCTATCGTTTTCATCATGATTTCTGTGTGCTCGATATTGTTTTCTATCATATGCTTTTGCATTTCCACAATTGGTAGTCGCGTTTGGCAATTGAATAGTTCTAACGGGCATTTGACTGGTTTGCCAATACATTCATTCCAGTGTTCTTTTAGTTTGACTTTATCCTTCCTGTTGCAGTTGTTGGCACATATTCCTTCGTAGAAGTCACATATTAGTTCCTCACTTGGATTTCGATGCTCCTTTTCTATTTTTATCCATTCGTCGGTAGCTCCACAGAATTCGCATTTTTCCTCTCTCCTGATGCACACTTTATGATGTTCCTACATATTCTTTTTCGTTGTGATGGTTTGACATTTTTCGCATGGTATCTTTTTATACTCACATTCTTTGGTATGGTTTTCGGCTTCCTTCAGAGGTCTTTCCCATTCACACTCCTCTACTCTGCATTGGACCATTAAGTTGTTTATTTCCTTGTTTGTGGCTTTATCTACTGTTGTAGGGTCTTCGTCTCCTTCAAATTTCTCATCGCATCCAGGGCATATTATTATTTTTGTTTCTATTACTTCTATCGTACAATCCGTATATATTCTGCATCCGCACTTCGTCTGTCTCGCTCTAATCAGTAATCTTTTACATTTGCAACATTTTAATCTTTCTTCTGTATCGTTCACCATTATAATCTTGTCTTTCATTATTCGTCTCGTAGCTTCGGATGGATTCTCGCTTCCTCTGATTCCCTCGATAATTGTCTGCATATCTACAATAATTTTCTGATTACTTGACGTCATTTACTTTTATCGGTTTATTTACATATATTTGCATAGTACGCTCTATTTTACTCCACTGTTGAATCCGGTTCTGGGGTGAATTCTGGCATCGATGATATCCATTCCACCCAACTTGCTGGATCTACATTTTGTTGGTTACTACGTAATCTTCTGATTTCATCAGCTTGCCGTCTGACTTGATCGTTTAGTTGTTCATTAATTCTTTGTAGTTGTAATATGGTCCTTTGCTGATCTTCTATTCTTGCTGCTTGATGTATCCCCGATTTATATTTTCTGTCAGTACCATATGAGTATTCGTCCACTGAGTTTGCATTGTTGGTTATTTGCGCCATTAACTTGCATTGTTGTCTCCATATTGCTTCGACTCCTTGATCTTGATATATCCCTCGATCTAATTCTACGATCTCTATAGGTACGTTGGCAGCTGTAGGTTGTTGTATTACTTCTATGAACGGTGGTATTCCGCCTTGATTTTGTCGGTTATCGTTATTCGGATCCATCTATCGATTATAATACACGGTTAATTCATCTGCATTCTTTTCAGTTTGATTATTTTCTCTAGCGCATTTTATACAATATTTATACACAATATCCATACTATTACTACTATTATACTACATAATATTCTACACTATATACATTGTCTCCATCTAATCTTATACCATTGTCTCTGGAGCTCTACACTTAGAGTTCGTATATCCCGTATCTCTCATCTGTTATCTGATATACATCAAATTTGTTTGACCATTCCTGTGGTGTTTCAATAATGGGCGATTCTTTTAACCAGAGTCCGTTTGTACTTGAATTTCCTATGACTTCATATTCCTCTGTTCTTTCTGCATCGTATTGTTCCAATTCGATGTTGTAGTTGAATATTTCTACTACTGGCCATAGTTTTTTTTTGTTTTTTGGCTTCTGTTTGATTTATTGGTGGTTCTCACAAGTTGGATTATTATCAGCATTATCACGATACTTGTTACTGCCGTTGTTATTCAGATCATTTTTGTCATGTAGTTCGTTTCATTAGGCTGTGTTGTTGTTGTTACTCTTGAGTTAGTTGTTTCCATTATTCTTTCTTTTGGTTGCACGTTTTTAAGTGCTTTTTGAAGTTGTAACGCTTCATGGATTGAAAGATGACTGTCGTCCACGGTCATTTCTTTTTTTCGTTTATCTTTTGTGACGTTTTTTGATTAGTTCTTTCTCTGGTTGCTCTGTTGTGGCCTGATCTGTTGCAACTGACTTGGATGGTTTTCTTGTTACTGTCCCCCAATATTCATGAGTTCCTTTTTTAATATAAACCATATATTTCCCGAGTTTTCTTTTAATTGGGATGCGGTATTTCTGATTCTTTATAGTTTTGTTTGATTCGCATTGAATTCTTTTGTTCACCGTCCCGTTTCCTTTGGTTTCATATACACAGACCCTTGTGATGGGTTCCTTACCCATGTTTTCGACTATTACTTCTTCTTCATTTGCTGCGTTTAACTCTACTTTTATTATTACCGCTTTATTCTCTCTAATTTGACGTTTGTATGGTTCTTCTCTTCTTTCTTTGTTTTCTTTGGTTTGTCGTAATTAGCCTTCGTGGTTTTCTTGTTGTTCCGGGCTTTCTCCTAATGTTCTGGCTATGGTGCAAGTTATTATCATGTTATCATTGGCACATATTATATATTCCGTATCACTTTTTATGCTGTCCCATTCGCATTTTTTCCTTATTCCTAGGTACATTTTCCAACAGTCGGTGATTTGGTTTTGCACGCATACTTGCTTAATTGCTTCTGTCCCTATGTTTGTTATTCGTAGGTTGCATATCCCTGGGTCTACTTGGATTCTTATGCTTCCATCCCCTTTTTCTGCATCTCTACATATGTCTTTGGTGGTATGACATGATGATGAATCTTCAGGCTGTATTTCTATCTTTTATGTTCTTCCTAATGATTCGAATTGACAGCTTATGCTTGTATTTGTTGTCAGATGTAGGCATATTCCTTTAGATGGGATTCCTTTCTCGTCTATTGTTCGTATTCTGAACGATTTCGGCTGTTTTTGCGTATCATTGTCGGCTTCCGTTAATTTGATTGACGTGATCAATATCATCAGTTTTTATAGTAGAGACGGTCGGTTTTGATTTTCTCTTGGTTGTTGTACATTTTTACTATGTAGCAGTGTCCCTCGTTTTCGTTTCCTCTCATTGTTGTCGTTGCTGTCCGTTCCTTTCCTTTTTCTTTTTCTTGAGGGGTGTTCCTATTTTCATCATCAGGTGGTTCTCTTTTTCGTTGTTGTGCGGTTTTATTCTCGTCTTCCATATCTGGCCTGGTTTCTTGGTCGTCTCAGCCTTCGTTATTGTTATTATTTCCTTCTCCGTTATAATTTCCATCCGGGGTTTCCTTTGGAATGTCGTCCTCGACATTTATTGCTTCGATTATTTCCTCATAGACCTTTATTATTCTTGCTTTTAGATCGTCCATTTCTTTATTTCTTGTTTACTCTTTGGAATCTTATTTGTTTTCGATGCCATCTATGTATTATTGTTAGTAGCTGTTCCTTTCTGTCTCCGATTCGTATTGCTTCCATTGGATGGTTTGTGAATTTCAGTCTTTCCCATTTCAACATTGCTTTTATCGTCTTTGGGAATGGATAGCAAGCGTATATAGTTTCTTTTAATAAGACATTATATTTCTCACCATGTAATTTAAATCAAATACTTTAAGTAATGAGCCTTCATAAGTCCATTTCATTAGATTGGCTGCTGCTTCATCTTGTTTGGCGTCGATTGTTTCCCATAATGTTTGCATCGTTTTACCCATTATTTCTCTTTCTCTTTTTGTCGCGTTGCTGGTTATGAATTTCACTGCACTTGCTTGTCTTGATTTCAGTGCATAATGTAGTACGTTATTCTCCTCGTTGTCTTTTTCTCTAAAGGATGATCCAGTCTTTAATAGTTCTCTCAGAACTGTAGTAGAAGCATCTGCTGCTACCGTAAACATTAATGGTGTTTGTCCCTCCTCATTTGGTATGTTCGAGGTTTGTCCACATTCCTGCATGAATTGGATTTTGTATATTGTTCTTTGAATGCTTCTATGTTGCACTGCAAAATGTAGGGGTACGTTTCCTTCTACATCAGCCATGGTGAAGATTATGGGTATCTTTTCTTTTATGAGGTCCATTTCTGGTGGGTTTCTAGCTCCCTTTGCATAACCCATCGCGATTTTTCCCGCTTTGTTTACTATCCTCATCCAACCTTTTCCTTCTACCCATTCTGGCATTATTTGAGTTACACAGTTATGGTCGCAATCTTTGATTTACTGGCTAACGATATTTTGGGCGAGACAAGGTTGGGTAATATTTTACGTGAGTAGGTAACTATGTTCAGTTAAGCTTAATTTCTTTTCAATTAGGAGGGACTCTAAAACATGATAACTGTGGTCATTTATTGGAGTTAATGAACCTAACATTGACTCGATATTACCGAGTAGTTGTTGTTAAATCTTTGTTGGTATTCACTGAATCGTTCATCACAATCGATTGTCCGGAGAACTGATTCTTTATGGATATCGGTGGCGTAAGCGCATTATTTTTTACACACAATTGTCAAACCGAGTTGAAAATCGTAGCGTTGGGTTCTCTCACCTAGGTCTACGCGTAATCAGGTAACCTTACAAGTTTATAAAGCATAATTGCTATTGATTAGATATTCGAAATGTTTGTTCTAAATGGCAAACGCCTTCACCTTACGATGGTTATAGGGTCCTTCCTAAATTTAATTGGTTGTGCTTTTATAGGGCAATCTGGCCTTATTAGGCTTCGTTGCTCATCTACTGGGGAATATTTATTCATCATGTTTGGAATTACTTTGATTTCCTATGTATTGTATTTGGATAGATGCCTTTGTTATCAATTCAATTATACTTTTCTCGTTACTTGTTATATTTGTGATCAAATTACTTTGGATTTATTATACTTTAGTTATAATTTATTTTATTGGGAATCTCTAAATTTACTTATTATATCTATAAGTAAGTTACCTTTGGATTTATTACACTTTAGTAACGGTTTATTTTACTGGGGATCTTCTCAAATTTAGAACTATTAGTATGAAGGTTTATAAGTCGAATCTTTATTTCCATAATTTTTAAACGTATGGAGTATTTCTTTACATTAAATTCTTAAGAGATTTACGCTAATTCCATTTCTTCTATGAATTTATTTTTAACTAAAATTTTATTTAAGACATAATAATTGAAAGCTATAGCAACGATTTTATTTTCAATTTGCCCGTCACCTTCCCCTTTACTTGGCCTTAGGCGCATTGTGTTTATATTATCAATTAATGAGTGCCCACTGGACTACTCGTGTAGTGATTTTGAGCCGTATGTGAATATAGTTTAGGTCGAGTTTATGGAAACTGGGAGACCGGGAAACAGTCAAAAGGCTGTTTCTCTTTCCCCCTCTTCCACTATACGGATTGATATTGACGTTCCAGCTCCTGCATTCCACACGCCAGGGCTTCCACGGGCACGAATCATTGGCGGTATTCCACGCACTTACACGATCTCAAATAGTATGTTGGATTTTAATGACTTGTAGTGTGTTTCGGCTGTGGGCCGGAAAAATGTCGACAATATAAAACAAATTTATGCCATTAAAATATTTTATTAAAAGAAAAATATAATTTACCCGATACATTAATCATAAAAATTTAGAAATCATAAATACACCGCTCTCCCACGCCGACACCCAAGCAGAGCTCAATTGAGGTTGCGAGGATGCGACGTGGAGAGAGTTTCCAAATAAAAACTCCCACTTACATCGTGAAAATAACGTTCAAGTTTTGAAAAACTGTTTTACGAATTAAAACGATGATTAAAATTGTGCAAAAATGAATCGGTATATATACCTATTGTACGACCCTAACCTTGCGTGTTCTTTTTGATTTAATAAAACAAAATTTGACCTTGGAATTTTCTGGTATATTCTAATCTTTAATTTTATTAATTTGAGATTTTATTTTACAATTTTTCTTTAGATTTTTAATTGAATTAATTCTAATTCGAATTATTTGATTTTTATTTCATTTTCATGAAATTTCGCATTTTGATAAATTGTCAAATTTTTGGTCAAATTTTTGAGTTTTCTTGTTATGTTTATATTTATTTCGTGCGGATCTTGTTGCACTTTGTCATTATTTTAATTTATTTTTGTGTTTATAATTTTATGTTTAACTGTTTTCTCTCTCATATATTGGTAGGGTTAATTGATGTTTTAATAGGTTCGATTTTAAATCTGCATGTTATATTTGCATGTGTGTTACCGATTCATTTAAACATTTAAAAGGCCGTTTGTGTTTTGGCCCAACAATAATCATCCATCTTTCACAATTTTCAGTCTTACTTTTCAATCTTTTGCTATAAATTTTTAGGTGCTGTGTGTAACACTTTGAGAGCAGTGTATTCAGGCAATAACACTAGTAAGTGTTTTGTCTGATCACAAAAACTCTCAGTTTGTGTGAGCATTGAGTCATGAATTGAAATGAATATGTAAATGACTTCACGATGACTTTTATGATTATGCGAATTGACAATGTTTATGTGAATCAGAGATGTTACATGCCGAATAAATATTATGATTGAAATTTTATATAGAAACTGTTATCGGACTGAAACTTAAATTGTAAGTAGCATTTTGTTTTTCAATCTCCAGCTTACAGCTGAAGCACATCTCAAGTAAGTTAAATCAAATATACCTAATCGAGATATGTAAGGCTGGTTTCTCCGACAATAGATCGTGTCCGTGAAGGTCTGGTCGTAAGAAACGACGATCACAAAAGTCAATTAAAACAATTTATATGGTTTGTGGGAAGTTTGAGAACGAGTCTTTTGGGTTAGGGTTAAAATCTTTAACAGCGAGTAGTTTAGTGGGCATTCCTTAAATACAGCGTAAACACAAATACATCCTAAAACCAAAGAAAGGGAAAGAATAGAAAGGAAATCGTGAAATCGTTGCAACAATTAAAATGACAAAGCAGTTGGAAAACGTTTAATCCGAACGACCATAATCATGAAAAATGAGTAATTTAAGTAATATTAAAGAACTAAATAAATTGTTTTGAATTGAGAACCTTTTTTATTACAATTATAAAATAGAGAGAAAGAATAACTAACATTTTCATCAACTCAAAGTCATAATAATGAAATGATAACAATAATAACAGTTACGTGTCAAATTTATAAAATAAAATACAAGTATGAATATCATACCCATAACAACAGGTTTTAGACATAATTGAAGTCCTATATAAATGATTGGAATATGTACAAAAGCATTTCAACCCAAAAAATAGCGAAAATTGAAACCAAATTATCAAAGTCACATGTTAACGTTTGGTTACTCATTCACGATCCTGTCGACCAGAGCTCGACATATTGATGATTTTAAAGATTGGTTATAAAAGATTTGATATAACCCGGGTGTAGATGGGTCAAATTGCAACAAAACCATAGCTTAAATTCCGAAGAAATGTTAAAATTAATAAAAGGTAGAGGAAATTCTAATTAAATTTCAGCAAAGAATTTATCTGAGTAAAGGATGTTTTTCCTTCTGGAGTCCTTTTTCATAATGACGACTTCCATTTCCTTATAAACTTTTTATTTGAAACTAGTCTTAAGTCGTTTGCAACGTTCAATAGAAGTAGTTGGATCAATTGTCTGTGAAATGGAATAGAATTTCCAGAAGTTGATTTAAAACTGATCTGTTAAGAAATCATCGTCCCATTGAGATCTTGAGTATTCGATGCTTCATTATTCTCATGAGATTTGATTAAGGATATGCAGTCCTGTTTAAATATGAAATTAGAACCGAGATTTTCGAAATCACAATATCAAAACATAATATCATTCTCATTTAATTAATGATATGTGCTGTTGAATGGCCAAGAACAATGCCACGGGAGAAAATCGATAGTAGCCTAATTTATGTCAATACTACCTAAATAAAATTTACTTTTCTTATTTAGAAATTGAATGAAGCTTACGCTGCAAGTGACTGGACATTCATTGAAAATTGGATATGTCACGTATAAATTTTACTGACTTCCTAGAAAAAAAGGCCTCTAAAATCTCTGGATTGAGACATATTTGTGACAACAGGCTTCCTTCGTTAATCTTTGGACTGTTGGTGTACTGGGTGTAATTAAATCGGTAGCAAATATACTTTACTTACACTACTCAACCGACGCATTCATTTTTCTAGGGTCAACTCTGTCTCACTCTGACGCCCCACAATTTTGATCCTACCGCTATATACCCATGAACAAACTCATGTTTGTACAATATATATAGTAGCCGAAAATTAAGGAGGAGGTGAACACCATTTCTAAGACTACTCCTTGTGATATTTCCGCTTTTGGGTTATTGACTGCCGATAGAAGGACTTACGTCTCCTAACTCCTTATGATTTCATCAATATCCCTATTTGACTTTTTCTCCAGCATCGTCACCTGCTTTTTGCATACCTCTGATATCGTTCTTCTCTCATTTCCTTTGGCTGACCTCTTATTACAATCCTTTATTTCTTGTGACTGAGTCAAGATTAAAATTCGGTTACTAAATTAACCTTAAATTACATTTCAAAATGGACCTTATTTAGTACTTAATCGATTTCTTCAAATTCTATATTTTAGTAATTCTCTGAATGGAAATCTCAACTATTAAAGTTTTTAGATTTTACTCATTCTATTTATTAAAATTTAAGTTACTTTGGTCCTAATTATTTCGTAAATTCTGTTGCATTGATGACCTCGAAAATTTGTTTTAATTTTTTAATTGTCGTAATAACATAACATGCAATAATATAAAAATTGACCTAAATTATATAATCCGCTGTTAAATCAGCTGTTCCAAAATTATAAAATTTAATATTTTTAATTAATTAAATTTATAACTTCCCCAAGTGCACTCTTAATACTTATTTTAGTGCCTGTAATATTTAGTTTCAATTAATTTCATTAAATTTTAATTAAAATTACAAATGTGTTATTAAAAATAACACATTTAATTATTGTTTAAATATTAATATTAAAACGACATCTTTATATCCTATTCGAAACTTAGCAATCAAGCAAAGAAAATTTTCAATCATCTTTCTTTGAAGCACTGCACCACAATTCAATCAATTAAATTGATGATCGTTAGTTTATTTCTATCGCCTCAAATCTGGACCATTTCAATTTAAGTTCGAAAACGTTGGAATTTATTCTGAAGTAATATAAAATCATCATATCAAAAACATTGTTATCAACCGACAAACAAAAGAACACAATCATCGATTGTTCCAATCCTTTTTCCTAATGTATTTGCAATATATGTTTTGTGTTCCTACACTTATTTGCTTATTTATCGGAATCAGTGAAATTTCCACAATATTAAACTTTTAATTTCTAGAACATTTACTTTATCATCCTCGAACTTCGTACATTAGATATAAAATATATTAAACAAAGCCTCAAAACCATTCATCGTCATGATATTTACTACAATCATTCTTAAAATGTAAGAAAACACATAAAATCATTCATTGAGACATTTATTCTAATTATATTCATTTAAATTTTGAATAAAATTTTGAGATTGAGGAGATTGTCGAAAACTAATCTTTGAAAAATCTTCATGGATTTCCAAATCAGTTGAGCAATTCCTTTAATTTGACGATGAGGTTACTTTCGTCTTCATCTATGTCTACTGGGAATTTCATGCGGCGAGTGATACTAAACCGGGATGTCCTGATCTGAGGGAGGGAGTGGCAGATCTCATCCCGTTCTAACGCGTTCAATATCCGAACGAATCTTGGGCTTCCATGGCCTCCTGCTGTCAAGACTAATGTTCCTCTCCCAGATGTAGACTGATATGCATCTAATCGTCTTTATTGGCTTGAATGTGGTAGACTGGTGAATCCGTTTTACAAACTCTGGGTGCTGTTCTGCGACCTGAGCCGTGACCTTTTCTAATACTTTTGCGGCATTCGCCAGTATAATAGCCCCCTCAGCTGGACGACGTTCACGTCGCCTATTTTTACTGGGGTGATGCTTCTTGCTGGTCCGTGGAGTTTTGTCGGGACAGATAGTGATTTTCTCCTGGACATGGTTTGCCGATAATAAATTCAGTTTCGTGGCCAGATTGCAACCGGCTAATCGTTTGGTTAGTTCGGCCTCCGTGAATGAGGCTATTGGTACAAAGCTCTGGTCATTTATGATGATTCTCTGAGCCCGGGTATCCATTATGAGATCGTCCCGACATCTCACTAAACGACGGAACTTTTGTTGCAGTGCCTTCACGGCTTCCGGGGCAAACCACGTACCCAATGTACGCTCGTGTTCAGCATAGAGTTTCTGCTAAATTGACCGACACTGAGAATGCAGCCTATTCTCTGTAGAGGCATTGAGTTTGACTGGATTGGCTTCTACAATGTTGCATAATGTTTCAGAGTTTTTGTTTCTTGGAAAATTGATTTGATATTTGACACTAGAAGAATACCGGTAAATGGAAATTGGATTAAAATTTGAATTAATTCGTTACTTGTAAATAATAATTTTAATTTTGGTTTTTATTAAATGTCTCAATGGGTGCAGTTTATTGTCCTCCATGCTACGCTCGCGCACGCATACGTGTAAATAACATTGGGCCAATCAGCAGTAGTAAAGTAATAATCGTGTGCACAGTTCTATCATCTGCTTATCTTATTCCCGCATAACGAGTACTCTTGACTCTCGACCTCACTAAACGTTTCAAAATTAATGTGGTTAGACTTAGCGGTTAGATTATTGATAAGTATTTCTACGAATATGAAATTTAGAGAAAAATGGTCCGAAGTTTCTACTATGAAATTTGTTTCATATGTGGTCTTTCCGAGTTCGGCTCTTAACTCAAATTTTGTCATTAAGTGCTGTGTTGTTTCTTTTGTCGTCACCTGGACCTAGTCTAGTGTATTTGTCGACTAATAGTTTGTCAATAGTATTATGTTATGATTAAATCAGTTAGATACTGTTATCAAAACCGAATTCACAGAAATTTGTGGTTGTTTGAAGATTGATAGTTCAATAACAAATCGTAACTTATTAATGACTTATAACGCAACGGTTATTGCAGTTTGTCTGCAGCCGATGTTTTAATAACAATTTGTGGGTATTCAATTCTTTGTGATCTGAAGATAATTGATAGTTCAACAATGAGTAGCAGTTTGGTATCAGATTTTTGATGCCGTTTCTACTGTGCTCTTCTTTGGTCGATATAGTCATGGATTTTATCCATGCAAAACAAAAATTATAGAAATTTAGTTCAAACTTCCTACTAGATACTTATCCATAGTCGTAAACATAGTGCATTTAATGAATGGACAGGATTTAAAACATCAAATTTTCTACTTAAACATTACTCCTGAATGTTGTAACCCCTATAGTCAAAACGATCTTCCAGTGATTTTACTTCAGTTACCGCTCTATTACATTATAGTTATAATAATATTAATAATACATTATTTTTGACTTATTTTTATATTCATTAATATGTTTCGTGAGTGTTTGATAATTCTCGACAATTTTTTATATGTTTGGTGACAGTGTAGTTCTATATATTGCTTAGTTGTTGCATTATCTCGGTTCTTGGGTGTTGGAGATTCGAGATGTTATGTCCACCCATATCTATATATCCTCCAATTTGCTTATTTTTCCTTCGACTTTGTGCTCAGTTATTTTTATTTCCTCTTTTAATTTTTTGATTTCATTTTCAAGGATAATAATTGATTCTGGTTACTTGGCGTTAAAGATCTTGTATCCATTCACGTCAATATCTCCGCGCATTCGATCTCCTGTCTCATTCAAAAAATTAGCCTCGACTTTCTCGAGGAGTTGGGAAGTATTCACCGCTAATGTTCCTCCGGCAATATTAACAAAAACCATTTATTACTCAAGAATTTCACACATAACAACATCTTCGAAATGCATTCCATTCTCGAGATTCATAAGAACATAAACACTCAATTTTCCACAAATCGATGTTTGAGGATCTTGGATTTGATAGGTGTTGTACGTGTACACATCTTTAAAGTATTGGTGCATTTTGCGAATGCGAATGATTCCGTACGAGTCGAAATACACGCGATGTTTCTTCGAGCACAAGACCCAATGACTCCCTGATTCGTTTGTGGTTTGTAATTTGAAAATAATATTATTTTTCTCGATGTAGTTCTTGATTTCATCAAGCTTTCTTTTATTACAGTTCTTTAAATTAAGATCTCTGAGAATATTCCGTAAGAAGAAATTTGAGGTTGGTTCGCGTCCGTATTTATTCAGGAAGGTATTCAAATTATTATTTATTTATTTATTTATTCATTAAAGGTTCATTCCATTCACTCCATTTGCTGGAGCTCATTCCGTTCATTCCGTTCACCGGCATTCTGTTTACCGGAATTTCGTTCATGTCAAACCTGCCGTAAATCCAAACAAAATGAAATCGTCTCGTTGTTGAAATTAAGGGTATTATCATCCTGATCAACGATTCTAAAACCAATATTCGAAATGGTTTTGGTTTTATTACAGGAACGTAAATCAGTAAGGAAATTTTTTAGATTATCCTGTATCCACGAGGAACAGTTCCGTAAGGCAGGCTATAAACACAATTATCCTGTTTCCCATTTTGATACGTTCCTTCAGTCAAATCCCAAAGGAAATTGGTGGACGTAATGCTCATGACGTTGATATTCTTTTCTCCGAAACTACTTTTTGAGTATTACTGCTTCGTGAATCCTAGAAACTCATTTAATTTATTTTTTAAAAGAAAAGAATATCCCTGCTTGATTTTCAATAAAACCTTCGCTGTGGGCAGATCGATTTTGAATTCAATTGGGTTTTTTTCCTTGAATTTATTTTTAATCAAATCAATCATTATTGGAAATACTGAATGATGCTCATACGCGCCAGGAGTAATTATCATTAAAACATGTCCGGCTGCAACTCCAACGTTGGTGGGCCTCGAACTCCAAATTCACTGTTATTCATTGTTATTCATTTTATACCCCGGGTCATTATACCCATCAGGAACCCTGCCGCTCATTTCTCCATGATGGTTCTTGAAATCCCAATCTGTCATATGAAATTTAATAAGGATGAAGTTGAACCAGGACTCTTGATTCTTTCAATTTCGAAAGGACCTATTTTTATAGTGGTATCGTTGAAGAAATTCAGGAACTAATTATGTTCCACTGCAAATAGATCCGCGTAAACAGCAGCAACATTCCCTGCAGCAACAACACCCGCTTGATATCTTGAGATCTTAACTTTATAATATATTTCATCATTATAAATATCCAGGGGATTCGAGGATTGGTTGATAATAAAATACATTTTTCCGACATTATTAACAGCTTTAGCACTCGCAGTTGATGGAAATACTTCTAGAATATCTTTATTTCGAACATCATGGTTGAATTTCAAGAGTTTGTCAAAATTAAACGAAGTCATTTCTTTCTGAATTTTTAGTTAATAGTGTTTCTTGAGTATTTTATAATATTTCTATTGGATGATTAATTTCAAAGTCAGAAGTTTATTCAGAACTGAATTAACTTGGTTCCACGTATTATTTTTGCGAGAGGTAGATACAGCAACAATTAGTGTGTCTTCCTCTCGTGAAGTGAGACTCCATAATTTCTTGGTTCTTGTTGTTGATGCAATCGTCAAATATAATTATGTTTTTTGGGATTTATTAAGATCCTCACAGGCAATTATATTAGAGAGTTTATTGCTCATTGTCACGGTAATTTCATTTTTAGTATCACGAGGAAAACATTCACACAAGTCTGAGATCTTCATATCCGCGGGAATTTTATCCTGGTTCTTGAAAATATTCAGGATATTTTCTTTACTTAAATGGTTTTTGAATCCATGATACAGTTATTGTAATTCCGGCTACTAAATGGTTTTGCTGAATATTATGAGATTATTATAATCCAGGTAATTAGGATATAATGACATCTTCAATAACAAAACGCTTTTCCAGCACCCAGAGGCTCCAACAATCAACATTCGAAATGAGTTGGTGAGAATGGGATTATGATTGAATTTCTTCAGATTGTTATTCCAAATATGGAGAATGTCAGTCATTTTATATCGTGAGGATTTAAGAATATTTCATTCCGGGCTTTTATTACATCAATGGAGCTTTTCCAAAAAACTTTCAAAAGATCATTCAATATTCCATTTCCGGTAACACTTCGCAAATATTTCGTGAGGGCTTTCGATTGGGTTTTTATCTAAAACAATTCCCTCGCCAGTGGCACCAGTTGTGGTGGTATCAATTTGTGGAGTTTTAGATTTAATGAATTCAGATTCTGCTTTTACTTTCTCTTTTTCCTCATCGGTCTTTTAAGATTCTTTAACATTTTTGACTACAGCTGTGACTCCTGCTGCAGTTAAGCCTCCAAAAATCAAAATTTATAAAGCCACTAAGGGATAAATTGCTCCTTGTTTGGATTCTATATCTTTTATTTCCTTTATTTTTTCTTTTGTGACAAATGCTTTCTTGCCTTTGTATTTAACAGACTTGGGTTTATTGGAATCAACAATGGATTTTAGTTTCGATTGAAAATCATCTTCATCAATTGCATTTTTAAATCTTATAAAATAGTTATTAAATTCGAAATCGAAAATAAAAAGAAAAAGAAATTTTCTGGTGCTGGTATTTTCATTTACCCGAAAAGTGGGAAAATATACTATAATAGTGATTATGAAGATAGTGATGAAGATTTACAAGATGATAGAGAGTATGAAGGAGAAGGATTGGTTGATACTTTATTAACAGCTAAAAAACCAGAGGTTGATAGGACTAATTTTCTAAGAGCTATAAATACAATACCCGAACAAAAGACCTCTTAAAACATAAATTATAAAATAAAAAATATAGAATAATTCGATTTGAAGAAATATTTGATGGTTTGGATGTATACAAGAAAAAGATGCACGAGTTTTTTGATGCTTATTCTGAATTATACAAATAGTCAATATTGGAAATATAGAGAAGCTGCGTTATGTATGATGGGTAGTTTTACAGGTTTTATTAGACCTAAAAATAGTTTTTTTCTTTTTTTTATTCCGAATATTTCTTAAAACATAAGTAAAATAAAATAATAATAATAATGGAAGCGAGAAGTGCAACGGTTGTTGAGGATCTAAATGGAGAGAAATGAAGATATTTATTTGATTCATACACGTTGGACGAGCATAAGAAACAATTAGATGATTTGATTGAAAAAGTATCTAAATTGCCTTTTAATATTTCCGAGCAAGATTGGGATGAATTCGAATGTATATTATGCGAGGTATTTCATATGTTGAAATATGGATTAAAAGATATAATTTCTAAAATCCCTGCAGCTTCTGAAAAAACTTAAAAATTAGTTTTCTGGAGCTCTCTTTGGTACATTCTTCCTAGGATTTCTTCTCCTTTTTAAATCGTATAGCTTATAGGTAACAGGTTTTGTAACATAGATTTTTTAAATGACAAAGATTTCTTTACTCCATGAATGCGTTATTCCTTTTTCAAATTTATTCTTCCATTTGAATATTCTTACTAGATCTCCAATATTGAATTTGTGCTTTTCAATTAAATTTTTATTTGCATTATTATTTTCATTTGTAATTTCTCGAATTGAATCTGGATTGTTACTTGCTTCCGTTGGAGTTGTTTTTATCATTCGGTGCATTTAATTATTATAAAAATAAATTAGACTTTTTAGATTCTAGAACATCTATCCAAATTCGATTTCCTTTTTCTGTAAATTTTGTATACATTAAGTATTTAAGTGTTCTGTTGAATCGTTCAATAATAGGATTGTGTGATGGACCTTGTGTTCTTTCGTCTGGTTGATTGAATATCGAATAGATTTTTATGTGTTTTATATAACTTTGAAGAAAAAACCGAGGAAATCACGATTTTTAGATTTCATCGAATTTATTCTATTGTTTTCGAATTATGATCTTTTCTTTGTAAATTCAATCACAACTAGTTGCTCGTTTTTATTTTATTATTTGGCTACCAAGATGGATTTCTGATTCAAGATGGTGATGTTTGTAGATTGTAGTATTTTATAACAAATAAATTTTTGTGTTTTCATGCAATTATAATTTATTTAAATGTGTTTTATTCATTATTTAAACTGTGTTACTTTGCTTCATTTGGTATGTAATAATGAATTTTAAATAAAATTGGTGCAATTTTCAAGTTGTTGGGTTATTATAGTAAGTCGTTTTTTATTTCTTACTCTTTGGTGTCTTTATTTAATCAAATCTAACAACTAAACACAATAACGTTTATTCGATTTATAACAATTGATTAAAAAATCTCCACAATATCTACAAAATCATAGCTTTCAATGTAAATCTGCACAATTTTCACTAATGATTTGATTCAATTGATTTCTGTTTAGCGCTGGGATAAGTCTTCTCAATGGAAGATCTACTTTATTATACGCTACTATTGAATAAAAGCTTTCGTAACTTTGTTCTAATCTTTGTATAATTTTAACTTAATTTATTTTCTACCAAACTGGCAATTCTGTTGACTTTCCTACTCTTTTTAAACTTATCCTCTGATTCGATTCTTAAAACAATGCCGAGGTTCCAATTTCTCAACTTTGGTCACTTATATAAGTAAAGAAAGATAACTCAGATAGTTTATATAATAAAATGTTTTGTTTTCGTAGACACTTTAGTGTATTTTTCGTGCACTTGATGACACCTCGCGTCAATTTTTATTATTATTAAAGCACTTGAGTGCAGTCTGCTGTTTCTCAGCCACTCAAAGTGTGGTGAACGAAGTTTTGATATCTTATATGGCACTAGAGTGAAGTTGAGGAGTGTCGATTAAATATTATTTTGGTCATTATACAATTTTAATATCAATCTGCTATTTTTAGATGGCACCTGATTTATTTATTGTTTACGCTATGGGGTTTTTTTCATTTCTCGGGTTTCTGTTTGCCTCTAGTTTCCCATTGGCTGTGGCTTTCCATTAGCCATTAATTAATTTTTAATTTTATTTGTTTTTATCCTATTTGATTTCCCGGGACACCTCGCTAAATTTTAATTATTATTTCTGGACTCGCCTCTGGATTTGGCGTTTAACCATATATAATTCCACTGATCAATACTATTTTCAAATTTATGTAAATTATTTTTGCACTTTTGCTATTTTGTTGTCTTATTGATTTTACTATGCTTTTTCGTAATACCCAAACAGTAATATAAATAAAAAGTAATTAACTCCTAAAGGGAATTTTTATAAATAGTTTTACTTGCACTTTACCATAGTTACAACTCAATCCGATTTTTTTCAACGTTTAGTAATTACAATTTGTAATTTATTTGCACCCTTCAACTACCGAATAATTTGATTATCTTAAGGTAGATTATCCAATGGATAATCACCTTTTCTGATAGATAAAGTTTGACTTTACTTTGGTTTATACTCTTTTACTGATCTGACTAGACTACTCATTTGTTTCGACCACTTGCCATTTCGTGTTTTTCCTTTTTCCTTTTATACTCCTGCTCAGACGGTTTTAAGACAATTGTCAACAACATTTTCTACATTATTAAATTATTAAAAATAATTACTTTCCACAGACCACCTTAGCCTACATTTGTCAACAACGTTTGCTACATTACTAAATTACAATTTAGGAAATAATTACCTCCCTATAGATCATTGGCGCCCATTTAATATTGTTTAGGCCAATTTACCCTTTTCTATTATTCTGTCTACACGCTCGGTTTTTTATCTCTCTGGTTTCCAATTGCGTGAACTTACCCTTTTCTATTATTCTGTCTATACGCTGGGTTTTTCTTATCTCTCTGGTTTCACATTGCGTCGGACTTCCCATTAGTAATTAATTTTTTTAAATTAATTTGGTTTTTGTCTTATATTATTTTTTAAGGACCCCTCACTAAATTCTATTTATTATTTCTAGACTCGTCTCTCAATTTGGCGTTCATCCATACCAATTTCCCCCGATGAATACTACTTTAGAATTTTTCTAAATTTTTAATTAATATTGCACTTTTATCATTTTTCTGTTTAATTGATTTTACTGTGCTTTTTCGTAATACCCCAACAAGATTAATATTTTAGTAATGTTTATCTACGCAATTATTAACCTAGGTATGTAGTTTTCTGATTTTATTTCGACCTAATAGTTTAGCTCTCCACCTCTTTTCTCATTCTATCATTACTCTTATTTCTTTTTTGGGTGTTATCATAGACACAGAAATTTATTATTAATAGTCTAAGTGTAATTGCAATTGTTTAATTATAACGTTAAAAAAATATACGTGTTATATTATCAAAAAATAACAATCATCACATCCACCACTGATCCTTCTACTGAGGTTTGATTTTTTGAATCCTCATATATCTGAAAATGCTTCATTTATGAAAGCATTACATGGCCTTCCCAACGATAATATTAGATCGACTAATTTAAAGACTCAACTTTGCTCTCCTTGAACACCTTTAGCTATGATACTATCTTTCCACCTTTTGCTCTCAAACATTCAGTAGCTCTTCACGATTGTTATTACTAATTTGCATTGTAATCTTTAGCTATGATTCAATTTCTCATATTGTAATTTAATAATTCGATGATTTCGAATAAGACACAAAATTTATTTTCATCGTCTTCTAGCGTGATTCCGAGCGAATATCATAACTTCATTAATTCACCAAAATCAGAACCTCTTTACTGTAATTCATCCATAGGCTAGTATCAAACCGACAGAATGACATTCTCTTGGCGTGATCATAGGTTCACCGATCTTGCTGCTATGTCCCCTGATCTTCTTTTCCTGCATCGAACTCCTACTAACCCGACTATCGTTTCATAGTCTTCATAATCACATCATTCGCCTCAGGCGAGCATAGCAACATCATAAGTTCAATCCGTGCTTCTGATTTGCATTTCGTCTTTTTAGGTGACCTTTAGCTCTCCACGCGTTCTAGGAGCTCATCATCTCTCATCAAAAAATGCTCTTTGGCCTACATCTTGTGTAACTTAAGTTCCCCTTAGCATATGGTACTCATATGAAAATTATTGAATAATATTATCACCTGTCGATATCGGATATTTAGCTTCATTCCTGTGCAGCTTTGATAATTTCAAAATAAAGAGGAGAAACGATTAGTGACAAGACGAACTCGTGATATTTTTCTGCCTTAATCCAAGAAATTTGGCATTTAAAACAGTGATTTTTGTATGAATACACGATGGTTTTGGTGTTACAGTAAAGATTCAGAAAAAGAAACTTTTATGAAACATCTTTTGATAAAAAAATTCTTTTTCTGAATAAAGTTTCTTTTTTATGAATATAGTATGCAATTACTTATTTTTTACTAAACCCAGAAAATGCTGAACAATAGTTTATAATTATAGGTTTATAACATATTTTAAAGAACAATTTAATATCAACAAAACAAATCAATTTTCTGTAATCTTCTTTAGGATTACATCTTCGCTAATCTTTCGAAGGTTTAAAATATCCAAAATATCTAAATTACTCTCGGCCCAAATTATTAACATATTGAAGAGCTTCATCTATGTCCTGAGTCGAACATACATTGTTGTTGTCTTCAGCATCGAAAACCGGATTAACAACTATATCATCTTCAGTTATTAATGACCTGATATTTTCGTTGCTTTCACTAACCCAATTTATTATTTGATCATAATCCGAGTTATTGTCTGGAAGTACGCGGCGGTATAGTTCTATTAATGGTATATTGTTTCTTACAGGAAATGATTAAGAGGCAAATAAATATTTAATTCTTCATCTGAACCAAATAACTGTTTAAAAGCGCTTATAATTGTATCATTTTTAATTGCATATCATGACTCTACTATCATAAAAACTACATCTTTCAGGGTAATATTTTTTAACCTTTCTTCCAAGGTGTCGCCACTGTATGACACTAAACTGAGTAACAATTTTTTTCAAATACTTTTGTTGGGCCAGAACACAAATAGCCTTGAGAATTGTTTAAATGCACCAGTAATACAGCACGAAAACCAGCACCAAGATAACTTAAAATATAACATACAACACCAACTAAACATTTTAAAATCTAAGAGAATATAAATAAATAAAATAAATATAAATAAAAATAAATAAATATAAATAAAAAAACATTTTCTAGTATACCTCAAGTTAGTGTGCATAACTAGCTGAGAGCCGTGCATTCAGCCAATTAACACTGATAAGTGTTTTGATTGAACACGTTAACTCTCAGATAGTGCACGGGTATTTATTTACATGATGTTATGAATTAATGACAAGATGATTTTATGCCAATTTATGATTGCTACTTTGCGAATTTACGAAGGGTTATCAATTAATGACATGAATTGTGATCAAGATGATTTTATGCCAATTTGCACGATGAATTTATGTATGCCAAATAAATATTTTAAAGCCACAATTTTGTGCATTGAAACTTTTACCCAACTGATACGGTAAAACTTATTTATTATTTCTTTTTTCAGCCCACAGCCAAAACATCGCAATACAGTAAAATAAAACACACTATCGAACTGTGTAAGTGCGTGTATAATCGTCAATAGTTCGTGCCCGTGAAGGCTCCGGCGTGAGAACGCAGGAGCTGCAACGTCAATATTATCCATATATAGGGGATATTGGAAGATAAGGGAGTAGTCTTTTGGCTGCTCCTTCATCATTCGTTTCCTGAAAAATAGACCTAAAATCACTAATAACAATCGGCTAACACTGAGTAGTCCAGTGGGCACTCATTAACTATGAAATGAACATACATAGATCTTAGGGACAAAGAGAGGGAATGGGTAGCGGGGAAAATTGCGAAATCGTTGCAACAGTTAAAATGAATAGCCATCGGAAAAAGATTAATCCGAACGACCAAAATCATGAAAAATAATTTTTTTAAATAATATATAAGAATTAAATAAATTATGTTGAATTGAAACGGAAAATATGGGCAGAACGCTGCGCAAATTTTCGGAAATAGTTAAATCATTTATCATAAAAACTGTAAAATAATTAGAAATAAGTAGAATACGGCTCAATAATTGATAGAATATCCGGATAAGACCGTAAAATAAGGGCGCAACGCTGCTCAAAGTTTCCGAATTAATTAAAATACTTTGTCGAAAGGATGGATTACGGCTAAATTTTTATATAAGAAAATATTTTATAAAGCTGAGGAATCAGGAAGGACCCCTACAAAATACTTAATAATGATAATGATAATAGTAAGGATAATGGTAATTATAATAATAGTAATAATAAGGGTAATAATCGTAATAATAATAATAATAATAATAATAATAATAGTAATAAAAAAATAGTAATAATAATAATAAATATAATGGTAATTATAGTAATAAGAATAATAATAAAGGTAATAGTAGTAACAATTAATGAAGGTAATACATATAATAGTAACAATGACAATACTAGTATCAATAATAGAGAACATTGTAGTTATAACTGGGATAAGAGTAAGAGAACTAGTGTGTGAATATTTAACATAACCAAAGGTGTACGGGCCATAGAATAATCAAGAACACGGACAACGATAAGAATGACTATGAGAATGGACATAATAACGAATGACATGAGAGTATAGGTTAACATTTGAAGGAGATAGGATAATAATGGGACCTAAAAATCGAAATCAAGCACAGGCATTCTATCGGCCGCTCGTTGGACCCATGGATCGTTCGGTCAATTATAGCATTAGCAATAGCGCTCACTTTTTGCGGACGATCTACCCACTTGAACACAGTTCCAACGTTGCTTAGCAAGGGGTGCCGAGTGATAAGCGAAGGATTTGTATGGGGTTGTCTGGGTAACAACCATATAGTTTCAAAATATCAACACCCAGAAACACACCACTTTATAATACCCTGATCGAGTAGTTGCAGTATCGCAGTAGTGTTCGGCGGAAAGAACATGACTGAAATGTTGCCATCGTTGAAATTAATTCGGTACTCAAAGAATGAGCACTAGCATTGTATAATAACAATATGGCCAGTCGCATTTACAAACCCCATTACTGTAATCCTCTCCTTACTATTTTTTCTACCAGTTGCGTTCTTTTCTCCATTTGAAACTAACGTTTTTGAATTAAGGTTTTTAAATACTAGCCCAGTTTCGTCTGTATTATAAATCTGTTTGGACAGAATTTTTAGCTCCTCTAGTTTCCTATTAAACATTTCAATAAATGCAGGCATAGTGGAATGATTTGCTGATAGTTTTTCACCACAAATTTTAAGAAGTCGAATTAAGTGCCTTCTTTTAAATATTTGAATCCAACCATGACTGGTCATAAATAAGACATTACAATTTAAATTTCTATGTAGTTCTAGAGCTTTAATTTCCAGGATTTCATCGGTGACAATCTTATGATTAAGTCGCTCATTCAAAAACCACAGATAAAGATCTTTTTCAACTTCAGGAACTTTGACGACGGAAATTCTCTTAATTTCTTTGCAGACTGTATCATCTCCTTTGTGCAATTTCTTATGTTTTCGTTCAAGAATTCAATACGTATCTTCGAAATTGTACATTTGTTTACTCTATGAAGTTTGCAAAGATTTTTGGGTTTCTCATTATCTTCTAATGCATCCAACATTTTACATTTTTCACCCAGAGATAATTTTGGTTTTCTTTTACTCATAGTGACTGGGATATAATAAATTTAAAAAATATATTTGACAAATTAATTGTAAAAAAACTGCAGTTTGCGAAGGTTGCTTGTACTGAATAAAATTGCTCCGGCAGAATCAATTTTGTTGGCGCGGTCATATGTAGCAATTTCGGGTCGTCCAGTTCAAACGAAACCCCATAGTCTGGAGCGAATCCGTCGGTACTTGAAATCAGGCCGCTCGCGATGTCTTGGTTTACACGTGCTAATCGCTGCCTGGCCAGTTTCGCCTTCCTTTGATATTTTCTTTCCAGATTCTCCATTTTCATCAAAGTGAATTCCTCTCGTTGACGAGCCTCTCGTGCCGGATTTAAATAAATTTTATTTCATGAAAACTGACTCCGAAGAGTCAGTGCGTCCTTTTAAGGGGACTAGTCCGACCATTAGTAGGTCAGACTCGATCAGGTTTTCTTTTGCTTTTTATTCTTAAAATCTAGTCATCTGTCCGGTTGAAATAACCAGGCAAGCACGGTTCGCTTTCCATCTCGGGTTCCTTCCTCAGCTCAGGTCCAGCTCCATCGCCATCGCCATCTCAGTATTGTTATTTGGATTCATCCACATTATATCAAAAATTTGGCATATTGGCCTTCGATTCATTTTTCTTGGCATCATTAGTTATAATTGATTTCAATATTCGAGTTTTTTGATTTTTTTTTCAGCATTAGTATTTCATCAACATTTATTATTGGATAGTAGAAACAATATCAGAATAACACACAATACCCCAATAAAATATTCAATCAGTAAAATATTAAGAACACATCGTTCTAATAAAAGGTTATTAATTATTAAAACACTCAAATTAATAATAATACTCAAAAACCATAATCAACATATAAATAAATCCTAAACATAATACTCAAAAGACATAACCGACAGTAAATATGAAGCCACTCTAGCAATAAAAATATAACTTTTTATAATTAATATAGATAATAGATATAATAGTAGTTATTTGTTATTAGTTACATGATTCATAAAGATCATGTAACTTGCCTCTATAGCCGATTTAATGCACATTCTCGCCATCACTCCTATTTCATTCACTCCTAATCCTAACTTTTGAAGATCCTTATTATTCTCTTTATCCCAGGATCCCAACGATCCAACTATAATAGTGTATACTGCTGTTTGCAGTTGTTAACTTTACCAGTTTCAATTGCAAAATTTGTCTCGTTATCATATGACATTTTAATATCGACTAATGATAGTTTTATTTTATTTTTGTCAGTTGTCTTAATAATAAGATCAGGTCTTAAGGTTGTATCAACATTAGGAGGCGATTTTTCTATTTCTATGTCCTAATTTTTACTTGCAAAAAAATTGTGTACAATTTCAAGTACATGGTTATGTTTATTTCTCCTCGCATTTTGAGATAGGGTACAGTGGTTTAGTATATGGGCCTGTGTTTCCCATTGTATTCGACATAATCTACAATTAATCTTTTTTATCTTTATGGTTAGAGGGGTTAGAATTTAAGTTTAAGCTGTTATTCCTAGCTTTTATTAAAAAGAAGTATTGATTATCTCCTAATGTTGAATTTAATCAAGTTTTTAGAGAACTGGCTTTTTCCTACTGTTTCAGCTATGTGACCCTGATGTGTCATCTTGTACCATTCGAGGGCATACCACTCGCCGGTGAGGATGTGCATTATTTTGGAGGCATTCTCAATATTTTCATTATTTATCCCTATTTTGAAATCATTTTTACTAATTTCAAGACTAAATACATTATCATTATATGTTAATTTGCATATAACAGCGAATTTAATTCTAAGTCTATATACAGACATTTAAAATTTTAAAAACATACAAGGCTTACCAACTTTTTCATCATCAATATCCCCATTCAGCCATTTCATCGCCATTTCAATTTCATTTTCTAAATAATTAAATCGGGTCCTTACACATTCTATAAGTTCCCGAATAATAAAATCTCTCATTTTTACATCGCTTGACATAAGCAATCTGGTAAGTTGAATAGTGCTTTGGATTAGGTACTCATCAATACTAGGGACTATTCCTAAGCCCCCCATAGAGCAGTGTGCATATATAAAGTTATTACTAATATTCTGAAATATATCCCCTATAGAATTTTTTATGAGTCTCTTAATCTTTTGGTCAAATCCAAGTTGCTTAGTTCTATTGTCTAAATGTTTCACTCCATTGGTAATTGGGATGGTTTTAGTAGTGGTATTTCCGCATTCATAATAAGTGTTATTATTATACATATTTTTAAAAAGTTTTATAGTATGATTATTAATTCCCATATTGGTAAGTACCTGCCAAATAAGGTCATGAGGTATACTGCCAAAGGCATCAGCAAGGTCCAACCATACAATATTTATATTAGTCCCCATGCGCACTGCTCTTTCGTTTAATAATAATAAAACTGAGTTGTGCTCCGCGCACCCATCAGGACATCCTATAGCTTTTTGGTTTATATTAATAAGGTTATTTAATTTTATCCATTCAAGAAGTCTACGGTTTATAAGAGTTTCGAAAAGACGATAAGAGGTATCTAAGATTGCCAGTGGTCTCCAAGAAGAAAGATCATGACTGCTATTTTCTTTCCCTGGCATAATTATTAACTTAGTTTTAAAGGTTTTCCATGTTAAAGGGGTGATAGATTTAAATAATATATTGTTAAAGAGAGAGCAAAGGATTGAATTATCAGGGTCTATTTCTTTCCAGTCAAGATAAGTTATTTGGTCTTTACCAGGTGATGAAGATAAGTCAACAATTTTAAAGGTATTTGTTATTTCGTCAATAGTAGTAAGTTTATGTATGAAGTTTTCAGGGTAATATGGCAGTTTATATTTAAATTTAATATCATTAATCATAATAATTTCTCTCTCGAAGTTCAATATTATCCTGTCTGGGTGCGGAGACATAGTATCAATAGAGTTATTAAATATTTTATTAATTGTACTTTTATAATTAATATTAAAATTAAATCTTAGTTTGTACGTTAATTCAATTTTTTTTGATAGTAGTAGGTGGTGATTTTAAGACTGATTTTTTAATCTTATGTTTAAGAGGAAAAATACTTTCGTGAATACGGATAATTTCAGCTAAACCCTCATCAGCAAGTTTTTCTCTTATGTTTCTTGGCTATGTGCTTTTCTATTTGTTCATAAGTCGATTTATATGTAAGGTCGTTTTGACACGGTTTTTTTATGTTTGTGAAGTTACAGATAATTATTCTCTCATGGTTTATAGGTAGGTCGAGTACTTTGTTTTTATTATTAAGCTCTTCTCGTGAGCACGGAAAATGTTTGTCAGATTGGAAAATCTCTGTGTGTTCTACAATTTTATTAAGTGCTATTGTCCTACGTTTTACTGTCCCTTCACATATTAGACATAAAAAGGTAGTCCTGTTGTTAAGGGTGTCGGAGTGGTTGGTCTTTTATGTTCAATAATATTGTCTGTATTGTGTATCCCTATTTTATTTTTTTCGCATTTACCCGCAATGCACATTAGATACCCATCTTTACGTAAGTTACACATCGTTTTATTTATTTTATTTAATCTAAAAAAGTTTTTTTTAATTGGTTCTGAATTGGTGGACTCGATGTCCGAAAAGTCATTTGTAACTAAATCTTCGACAGATTCATTAGTTAATAAGATATTTTGGAAAATTAATTTATTATTATTTTTATTATTTATAATACATTGTTCACTTATAGGGGACTCCGTTCTGAGGATATCCTCTTCAATTATTATTTCGACCCTCTTCTTCGCTATGTCAAGGTTTATACACTGTAAAAATCTCTTTAGTTTCAGCGTTTGGGATTTCAAAAGATTGTAGTGATTGGGAAAAGAGGTCGATGTCCGAGCTTATTTGGTTAATTACAATTTGTGACTGCGTTAATATTGATTCGTCGGTTGGAGTATAGGGTAATGGTCTATATGATATCGTTTGATCTGAGGTTGTTTTAGTGGTATTTATCGTTTGGTTATCAGTAGCTTCCTCTTGGTTTGTCAGTACGGCGTAATTGGGAAAGAAAAGATTAGGTTCAGGTTTGAGGTTAAAGTTAATGCTAGGCGTGTAAGTTTTCTGGGATTCCTTATCTATGTCGACTTCAAGATAAACAGGTTTTGGTGTAATGGTTCTAGGGTGAGAGTTGAGGTGTGGTTCTGGTGAATTGGGAAGTTGCATGTTAAGGTGCGGTTGTGATGATTTTGGAGGTTGAATTGGCATCTAAAAATGTGGTCTTTTAGAGGTATTTATATTTCGTGTACTATAGGCATTAGATGTTTTGAAGATGTAAATTTTTTTCTGGGTCGGCATAGTGGTAGTTACTGCTGGTTTTTCAGTTTGGGCCCTAGCTGTTTTTGGTTTCAGATTGGAGAGGTCAAGTGGTTTGTTTTGGTCTAAGAAAAGTTTATACCTGTTGTTCTTATAAAGGTCTGACTCTTTAGTTGGAATGATGGTTGTAGTTATATCAGATGGTTTTTTCTACGAAGATATTTTTAATAAAAATATCTTCTTATTTTGTTTTTTTAAAAATTAATCTAAACTTTTTAATTTTTAAAATTTTCAATTTAAAAATTTCTTCATCATAAAACTTCCTCATATCCCCCTTCTTAAGAAATTTTTAAGTTTTTCCACATTTCTTTCGATCCTTTTTCCATCTTCATTTCTTAAGATGTATCGTCTGTCATGCACTTTCTCTATCACTTTGTACGGACCTTCATACCTGTCCTGGCCTTTGTGCCGTGTTTCTACTTTTACTAATACTTCTTCTCCTACATTGAATTTTCTCCTTGTTTGTTCTTCTAGTTCTTCCTTTATCGGTATTTCTTTGGACCCGTACCATTTTTCCCTGCTAATCTTTTTTCCAAAAACTATCTCTGCCGGGCTTTTCCCTGTCGTTTTTTGTTTGGTTGCATTTAAAGTGAATTCGACTTCTGGTAATATCTCTGCCCAATCCGTCTTCTTTCTATCCTGTAAAGTAGCATTTATCAAATCCCGTATTGTCCTGAATTGTCTTTCTATCTGACCGTTTGTTTGGTGATGGTATGGACTCGAAAAACATAATTAAATCTCTAACATCTTTGTGAATTCTCTCATCATTCCTGATTCAAACGCCTTTCCGCAATCAACTCTTATCTCTTTTGGGCATCCAAATCTTAAAATCCACTTTTCTAAAATAGTTTTCTTTATTGTTTCTTCGTCTTGTTTTGTTATCGCTGTCAAGACTTGATACTTACTATACTGATCTATTATGCCCAATATATACTTCTTACGTCCTTTTGTTTCTGCCAACGGTCCACATATATCTACGAATATGATTTCGAACATTTCCTTCGAATCTTGTCTTTTTACTGGTTCTTTCGTTGTTATTGTTAAAGCCTTGGTTTTTTGACAAATCTCACAACTTCGAACAATCTCCTGAATCTTACTCCACCGGTGTTTTCCAACATATCTATCTTTCATATAATCGGCTATCTTCTCGACTCCAGCATGACACAATAGTCTATGTATTTCCTTTATTGTTTCTTGTAACTCATTTTCAGGTATCATCGTTTTCTTTCGTACTTCTTCTACAATTCCATGTTGGATGTTGCTTCTTCCCTCTTCTCTGATCGAGTCTAGTAATCTTGTTTTTATCTTTCCTTTCTTAGCTTCTTCGTGGGCCATTTGACATTGAACACACGTGTCACATTTAGTTCTCGACACCATGTCTGCATTTTGGTGATTAATACCCTTTCTGTATTCTACTCTTATATCTAAACTGCTCAAATAATTGATCCATGTTTGGAATTGTGAAGTAATCGGCTTCTTGGTTGTCATCATAAACGTGATTGCCTTGTGGTCTGTCCTGAGCGTGAATCTTCTTCCGTAGAGATAGTGCTTAAAATGAATGCAAAAATAATATACCGCCAATAGTTTCTTTCTTGTAATACAATATCCTTTCTCGTGGTTCGTCATCGAGTGTGATCCATACGCAATTACTCTTTCCTTTCCATCTTTATCTCTTTGTGAAAGTACTGCTCCAATGGTATCGAAACTAGCGTCGGTATCTAAAATGAATTCTTTTTTCAGATCCGGAAAACATAAGATTGGCGCCGTCGTGAGTGCTAGTTTCAATCCCTCAAACACGCTATTCGTTCCTTCACTCCATTCTAATTTTTTGTTACTTGGTCCGCTACATAATTGTTCTAACATCCTTGCCTTCTTTGCATAATCACTGATGAATCTTCTATAATAATTGCAAATACCTAAAAAGCTTCGGAGTTTCTTTACGCAGTTAGGCTTCCCAAAGTTCTGTATGGCCTGAATTTTAGATGGATCTGTCTGTACTCCTTCCTTGCTGATTATGTGTCCTAAGAATCTGATTTCTTCCTTTATTATTTGGCATTTTTCTGGATTAATCCTTAGGCCTGCTTCCTCAATCGCCTTTAACACTTCTCCGAGTATTGTATAGTGTTTCTCTTTACTGCTTGAATAAATCAAGATGTCGTCCAAATACACCATTGCTCCCTTTATTTTGCCTAATACTTTTGTCATCATTTCTTGGAACGTACCTGGTGCTGCTGCAATTCCAAACGGCATTCTGTTGAAACAATATTGTCCGTTCTTTGTTGAGAAAGCTGTTTTCTCCTGTGATTCTTCTTCTAGTTCCACTTGGTAATATGCATTACCTAGATCGATTGAGCTGAAAAAGACGGATCCTCCTAACAAATCCAACATCTCGTCTATGTTTGGCATTGGAAATGCCTGCCTCTCTGTTACCGCGTTCAGCTGTCTAAAGTCCAAGCATAGTCTAATATCCTTTTTCTCTTTTTCCATACACATATTAGCGGTGTATTCCATGGAGAGTTACATTTCCGTATAATTCCATTTTCGTACAAATTTTGTATTGCTTCTTCAATCTTTGATTCCAATTTAGTGGTTGGCGATATGGTTTTATGTTTATCGGCTCACCTCTTGTAACTATCTTGTGTTTTACCAAATGTGTGCGACCCACATCCCATTTATCTGCCATAAACACGTTTCCACTGTTTGTTATAATTTCCTTTAATTTGCTATCTTCATTGATCTTTAACTGCTCCAACGCTCGTATCAATCGTTCTTCATCCTTTATTTTTCTGCCAAATTTTGCTTCAATGTTACAAATATAGTTCTTGTCTTTTTCACTAGCCTCGATATCTTTAATTTTTAACAGTCTAAATCCAAATGTTTCTTGTAATTCGATTCCTCCAATCACGTCTGGTGTCACTTTCTCCGCCACAATGAATATAACTTCCTTCGAAACATTTCCAATGGTTACTTGCACCTTCGTTTTTCCTATTGTCTCGATCGTACTCTCGTTTGCGCATCGTAACTTATCGTCACTTTTCGTCAATTGTTGTCCTCGTAGCTTGTTGAAACAGTTCACACTCATTACATTGATTCTTGCCCCAGTGTCTAATAAACAGTCGAAATTTTCCCCATTCATCCTTACTGTTATACTAGGCCTTCCTTGCATTCTGTTATACAGAATTTCAACAACCTGCTCCGTTTCGATGGTTCCAATTCTCTCCACTTCCTCTTCAAACATTTCTCTCTTTAGGAACCTGTATACTTTCTCGCTTACCCTTCCAACATTCTCCCACTTTTCTGCCCCTTGAGGATATCCTATCAAATTTTCTGTTAGAATATGGCTCCAACCAACTCCTCTACTGGTGGAGCCCTGTTGTTTGGGTACGTCTTCCTAAAATTATCTTCATTTGTCTCTACACACGATTCCCTTTCTTCTTCTTCCTCGATACCATTTATTCGACTGTATCTGTTTCCCGTGAATCTTTGTCTCTCCGTCGCTTGCCCGTACCTCATCTTTGTATAACACTCCTCGGATCTATGACCATTTCTGCTACATCTTTCACAGCGTATTTCCTGACACAATCTTCTTATATGACCTTCTTTCCCACACCCAAAACATCTTGGAGCTTTTTTATCTGGACAGTTTCTACTTATATGTCCGCTTCTATGACATGTCCAGCATTCTATTTTACCTTTTATTGGACAATCAATTTTCGTGTGTCCTATTTTGTGGCATAACCAGCATTCTGGCATTTCTCTTCGGATACTTTCTTCTCTCTGTTCTTTCTTCTTGTATTGTACTCTTCCCTGTGGTTCCTGATAGACCACTCTGGCGTAACTTTTCATACTGTTTATCTGTTCTCTTTGCTTTTCTACTTTGTCCATCAGAGTTAGTGTTTCCTTTATTTCTTCTGTGCTTTTTATCTTCCGTAGTATCACTTCTTTCTCAACTTCTTTATTCTCCGCACATACTATTAACATCCTTGCTGTTAATTTCTCTTTGCTAAATTCTTTATTTTCGAACAACCTATCAACAAGGTCCTCCACCTTTTTAAAATACGTTTCTATTTCTTCACCCTTCCGCTTGTAATTCAACAAGTTTTGTAGATCCTTTAAAACATCTCTTTCACGATCGAATGCCAATCGCAACCTAGCCTGGAATCCTTCGGCTTTTTTCAGTGTTTTGGCGTACACTTCCAGGAGATCCTCATCAATCATGCAAGATGTTAATCTTTCCTGGTCTTTCTTCTGCGTGATTCCCTTGGCGTCGAAATAAATTTCGCATCTTTTAATGAACTTTTCCAAATCGTCCCCTTGGCAGAATACCTTTGGTAGCAGTCTTTCGGTGATTGCGTCCGTGTTTACCGCTGCCACCATATTAGGAGGTTCATCCTGTAAAACATTAAAATCAGTTTTTGTTTCCATAAATTTTATTTCAATAAATATTACACTCAAAACTTATCTGCTTTAATCTTCCTTATTTAAACAAATTTTCTACGAAGATATTTTTAATTAAAATATCTTCTTATTTTGTTTTTTTAAAAATTAAAAAGTTTAGATTAATTTTTAAAAAAACAAAATAAGAAGATATTTTAATTAAAAATATCTTCGTAGAAAATTTGTTTAAATAAGGAAGATTAAAGCAGATAAGTTTTGAGTGTAATATTTATTGAAATAAAATTTATGGAAACAAAAACTGATTTTAATGTTTTACAGGATGAACCTCCTAATACTCTTCAATTATTATTTCGACCCTCTTCTTCGCTATGTCAAGGTTTATACACTGTAAAAATCTCTTTAGTTTCAGCGTTTGGGATTTCAAAAGATTGTAGTGATTGGGAAAAGAGGTCGATGTCCGAGCTTATTTGGTTAATTACAATTTGTGACTGCGTTAATATTGATTCGTCGGTTGGAGTATAGGGTAATGGTCTATATGATATCGTTTGATCTGAGGTTGTTTTAGTGGTATTTATCGTTTGGTTATCAGTAGCTTCCTCTTGGTTTGTCAGTACGGCGTAATTGGGAAAGAAAAGATTAGGTTCAGGTTTGAGGTTAAAGTTAATGCTAGGCGTGTAAGTTTTCTGGGATTCCTTATCTATGTCGACTTCAAGATAAACAGGTTTTGGTGTAATGGTTCTAGGGTGAGAGTTGAGGTGTGGTTCTGGTGAATTGGGAAGTTGCATGTTAAGGTGCGGTTGTGATGATTTTGGAGGTTGAATTGGCATCTAAAAATGTGGTCTTTTAGAGGTATTTATATTTCGTGTACTATAGGCATTAGATGTTTTGAAGATGTAAATTTTTTCTGGGTCGGCATAGTGGTAGTTACTGCTGGTTTTTCAGTTTGGGCCCTAGCTGTTTTTGGTTTCAGATTGGAGAGGTCAAGTGGTTTGTTTTGGTCTAAGAAAAGTTTATACCTGTTGTTCTTATAAAGGTCTGACTCTTTAGTTGGAATGATGGTTGTAGTTATATCAGATGGTTTGGAGTTAGTGGGAGTCTTAAGGTTGTGTTTTATAGTTTTTACAGTAAGATCTAGCGAAGAAGAGGGTGTAACCGCAAGTGCGAGTCGGCCGGAGGCCGACGAGCTGCGTACACTAGTTTTTTCATGCTTATTTTTTAAATTTAAGTTTTGAAATTTAGAATATTTAAACAATAAAAGGTTTATTTTAAGTTTTAAAATAAATGGGAAGTCATTTAAAAATAGATTAATATTACGTTTAGTTTTAATTTTCAAAAAATAGTTTTCAATATTAATAAAGAAATCATTAGTAAGGCTGGATATTTATTAAAATAGAGGAATATTATTCGGAAAAGTCTGGATCAAAGATGCCAGTTGAATTAATTTCTTTCCAATGGCCAATAGCAATGTTTAATGGGATCTTCTTTGATCCATTAAGAAATACGTGTATTTTGTAGCAGAGTTCCAACAGGTGGGGATCGATATTCCTCTTGGATATTAGACGCAATTCATGTAAACTTTTCTCAAAAATAGGATCCGTACTAGGATGTCGAGACAAATTAAATCGAATATCAGAGGATCCAGGATGTTGTTCAATAGGAGTATAGGTAGGAGATTTCAAATCAATGTTATTTGGAATATAAAGTAATGGTTGTTTTGAATAAAATAACTTATCATAACCGGATTTCTGCTCGGTGCTATTCTGAATGTCATTTGAAAATTTTTTCAGGCTTATTTTTTAAATTTCTACCTGGTTCCCGCTTGATTGCTACACTGGATAGCTCGATTTCATCCCCACGATCGTTTGGTTGTCGGGGCCAACTGGATTCTCCATAAGCGGCCTGGGTATATCCTTGATCCCATAGTGCTTGTCTGTATTGTGCGGCAGACTTAATCGGTACTTGCAACGTTAGTCGGGAGTCATCACTCCATCCTCCGTGTGGATCTCTGCGGTCTAAATAATTCATATAATTATTATTAAATTGTAAAATTTCATTTTTAGAATTTATTTGTTAAATATGGTGTAGTCATGAAATTAAGGTTCATCGTCTCCAGTCATTTGGGTGAAAATAAATCGTAATTACATAGGAGAACGTATTGTTACACAAAAGATGTAGTACCTCGCTGTAGTTCGATAGCGTCCATCTCGATGCCTACATCATTTGGTGATAGCCGGGTTTCCAATACGTTTCCAATCCGTTTCTTTATATCTCGTCTATTTTCAGAGTGTAATTGCCGTTGGTTGGACATGATATTATATGTTAATTATTAAATTTGAGCTCTGTATTTATGTCTGAAGGTTATCAGTTCATCGCCGCTTGATTGGTCGATTTTTCCTCGTTATTTCAGGTATAATTATTTATCTTAATTCGGTATGCTACAATTTTTTATTCTTATTTATTAAGTTGGCAGAATTTATTTCCAGTTATTGTCTATTTATTTTTATTCATTTAATCAATTCTCTGGTTGACTGAAGAAAAACAACTATTGGATTTTTCTGCAGAAGGCGTCGCTGTTCTTGCAATCAGGTTTATGGGAAGTGGACTAGTGTGTGGTTTATTATTTTTCTGTTATGACATTAATTTCAGTGGATTGGTATTCTTATCAAGGATATTTTGTACACAATTAAGAGGTTTTCTTCTCACTATATCAATGGAGTATCACGCTTCTCAACTCATAAAAATTATATGTGCGATTCTATTCCAGATTTTCTCTGATATTTCTGGTTATTTATTTCTGGGTTTTTTATGTCGTTTTTGGTGTTACTCCGACAGAATCGAAAATCGTGCTCGTTGGTTCCTTATCTCAGAGTTCTCTCCCTTCTCAGTTGATTCCCGAATACTGGATCCTTTTTCATCCCTCTACTACTCTGGATTTACAGGAGTCTCCATTTCCTACCGGATTTTGCTGTTGCACAGAAGTTCATTACCCGTTCTCAAACACAATTCAATCAACAAGTTCTTACGCTTTCGCTATCTCTGGTAGTGTTCGTTGGGAGAATCACACACGCGTTATCGTTATTGGTTAATCCACTCCTTTATGATCAAACCCTCGATGGTTCTCTTCATGTTTCGTGGTATTTTCCTTCAGGAATGGATATTCGTGTTGATCTAATTTTATTTAGAAGTTCTTTATGGTTATATCTCGATCATTATGGATATGTCATGTATCCTAATTCCAGTGCAAAGGTATTGGGTCACTTTATTCGATGGTTTCTCTGAGTAATTCTTAGCCGTTCATTATATATATATATCCAGTTTTGGTGTTACGAATTTAAGTTCGCTATGAAAGTGTTGTCACGACTCTACTGCGAGTGTTCTAATTCGAATTACTCTATTGAAGTTTGTGGCTTTTTATTTCTGCGAGAATATCATGTTTACTTTGTCATTTGTGTTTTATTGTTATAAATTTTTTTCAAGATATTGGTAGTTTAACGGGGATTTTAGCTATTATTTTTAATATTTTTCTTTATCATAATGCTATAGTACTTAATTAACGGCGGTTGTTCACTGCTACCTGGGGAACTATATCGTTTGTCAACTTTAATCTTTTGGTCTTAGCATGGGGCGTAATTTACTACCAACAAAAATAAATTAATAGATTTTCCCTAAATCTGAAATGATATGAATCAATGGTATAAAATTTGCTTCCAACAAAAAATAAATTAATAGATTTTCCCTAAATCTGAAACTATATTAATCAGTCAAACATATGAAGTAACTTACTAGGTAATTGAAGAGATTTGATTTCCGTGATAGATCGACCATCTGATTAATAGAAATTTCCCCGCGAAAACTAAAATATCTAAAAATCAAAGGTCATTGGTAAACTCACCCGAAGTAAGAAAAACTAGATCTTTCCGTGAAATGCCAAATCGATATCCAGTGTGCCGAAATCCCAGTTATCATAACTAAGAGCGAATTGAAAACCTCCCCTGAGTGTGTGTGACTACGAAATTTCGACCCCAGCCTACACACACGCCAACATAAAACCTGCCGATAATAGTCTACTAATTAGAAAACCAAAAAATCAGACTTAGACAGGAAAATCGCTCACCATCAGACCTATTCAATAATCATAAAATCATGAACGAATCGAGGTAAATTATTAATCTATGAATATTTAAAATGTATTTCCAACCGGATAGATTGAATAGAAACGCTCCAGTAACGCTCCAAGTGGAAGCTATGCCTTCGGAACCCCGAACCAACGATACCGGTAAATCCATTCTTATATTCAAATTTCCTCCTAACTGGTGGGTTTCTGGGTTTTGATATTTTGAAACTATATGGTTGTTACCCAGACAACCCCATACAAATATTCTTCGCTTACCACTCGGCACCCGTTGCTATGCAACGTTGGAACTGTGTTCGAGTGGGTAGATCGTCCGCAAAAAGTGAACGCTATTGCTAATGCTTTAATTGACCGAACGATCCATAGGTCCAACGAGCTGCCGATAGAAGGCCTGTGCTCGATTTCGATTCTTAGGTCCCATTATTCTCCTATCTCTTTCTAATGTTAACCTATACTCTCATATCATTTATCTTTATGTCCATTCGCTTGGTCCTTCTTATTATTGTCCATGTTGATGATTTTTTATGGTCTGTAAACCCTTGGTTATGTTAAGTAAACACAGTACCTCTCTTACCCTTATCCCTATTATAACTACAATGTTCCCTATTATCATTACTAGCATCATCATTGTTACTATTATATATATTACCTTTCTTAATTGTTACTACTATTACCTTTATTATTATTTTTATTACTATAACTACCATTATATTTATTGTTATTACTACTATGATTATTAGCACTATTATTATAATCATAATTATTATCATCATTACTGCAAATACCATGATTATTATTATTATTATCACTATTATTATTATTATTATTATTATTATTATTATTATTATTATTATAATTACCATTACTCTTATCATTATCGTTATTATTATTAAGATTTTGTAGGGATCCGTCCTTATTCTTCAGCGTTAAATTTTTTATTGGTAAACAACATTAGCCGTAATCCATCTGTATTTTTCGGTTTTTGATAAAGTATTTTTGTAAATTCGAAAATTTTAGCAGCGTTCCGCCCTTATTTTACGGTTCATCACTATTCTACCGTTTTCGACAAAGTATTTTCATTGACTCGGAAAATTTGAGCAGCGTTCCGCCCTTATTTTACACGTTCCTTTTTTACGTTATTATTTTTGTTAAGTATTTGAATTAATTCGGAAAATTTGAGCAGCGTCCCGCCCATATTTTCCGCCTCAACTCAAATTAATTTATTTAATTCTTATTTAAAAACATTATTTTTCATGATTTCGGTCGTTCGGATTAATCTTTTTCCGATGGCTATTCATTTTAACTGTTGCAACGATTTCGTAATTTTCCCCGCTACCCATTCCCTCTTTTGTCCTTAAGATCTATTTATGTTCATATTATATTTAATGAGTGCCCACTGGACTACTCGGTGTTAGAGATTTTGAGCCGAATGTTGTTGAAAATTTATGTTAATTTTACAGGAAACGGATGATATTGACGTTTCGGCTCCTGCGTTCCGCACGCCGGGGCCTTCACGGGCACGAACTATTGGCGATTTTACACGCACTTACACAGTTCGATAGTGTGTTTTATTTTTCTATCTTGCGTTATGTTTTGGCTGTGGGCCACCAAAAATAAAATAATAGAAAAAATAAATTACCACATGAATTAGGCAAAAGTCTCGACGCATAAACTGTATATTTGGCATTCATATAAACAAATTTTAAATTGGGCATCGATGTACATAATCCAAAATAACATAACTGTAGATTAACAATCTGAAAATATTGCTGCAAAACATAACTGTAGATTAATAACCTGAAAATATTGCTACAAAACATAACTGTAGATTAATAACCTGAAAATATTGCTACAAAACATAACTGTAGATTAATAACCTGAAAATATTGCTACAAAACATAACTGAAAATATCGATAACTGTAGATTAATGATCTGAAAATATCTAAAAACAAAATCACACAACAAAGTAAGATTTATAAAAAATGTGCATCTTAAATTTGGTTGAAATTAATACTACAAAGTAGTAGTTGAAAATTTGGGAAAACACATCAGTATTTATACCTATGATTTGACCTTAACCTTGCATGTTAGTTTTATTGCGATTATTTCTTAATTTAAATTGGTAAATTAATTTTAACATCTTTAAATAAATTTATTCAGCTAAAAATATTATATTTTTATTCATTTAATTCATTAATTTTTACTTTTATATAAATGGTCATTTTACGGTCAAAATTTCTTGTTATTATGTTATATTTTATGTAAATTTCGTGCGGTTCATGATGCATTTTGTATTTATTTTATTTTACTTTTATGTTTTTGATTTTATATTTATTTATATTCTCACAGATTTTAAAGTGTTTAGTTGGTGTTGTATATTATATTTTAAGTTATCTTGGTGCTAGGTTTTCGTGTTGTATTACTGATACATTTAAACAATTTTCAAGGCTATTTGTGTCATGGCCCAACATAAAACACTCCAGGGCCCGTAACATTGCGGCCCGCAATTTCTAAAAGATCTAAGCTATGAACTATGCAGAGTTTACATTTTCCATTCAATTGGGTCTACGAGTTACATGGTCGTGACCTTAAAACCCACATGCATAAAAATAATCATACAGTATACATCAATATACGGATTCCAAGATGAAGTGAAAGAGGACATACAGTCCGGTCATGATCACACATAAAGAATAGTTAATAGTCTAAGAATCATTAGTTCATTGTTAATCATGAGTTCAATATTCTGTCACTTGGGTATTCGTCTCGCTGATGCCTTGAGTTTCTTGGTTTCTGATTGATTACTTTCTTCAGCAGGTTCTGATATTTTGACGATTCGATATCTGTTGTGCGATTTGACTTTGAGATTTTGTTTGGTTTGGGGAATTGACTTCATTAGATGCCGATTGTTTGGAAGATTGGCAGGCTTAGTGAATCTCAGATAAGAAGAATAGATAGAATGTTTAGTTCAAGACTCCTTTGTTGCTGGTTTATTTAGGGTTTTGAGTTGTAAATTGACATTCTAGCTTTCGTTTGTTGATTTTTTCTTTGCATCTTGAACTGGGTGTTGTTCAATTGGATTCTGTGGATAGCTGACCCTTTATCATATTATCCAGTCTCGATTGTTTGATGATAATTGATCGGTTCGGGATTATTCATGATTCTTTGAGGTTGGTTTGAGTTTCTTCTTGTCAGTTATCAATTTTGGCTGTTTGTTCTCGATTTTCGGTTCTTTTTGTTATTTTGTAGGGTTTCTAAAGAGCATCCATGATTATTTTAATATTGTTTCCTTGATGGGTGTTTCCTTTTTCTATTGACTTTCGATTTGATTTTCTAGAGTTCTGAGGGTTTGAACGATCTGTTTTTCTTGTTTTAATCCTTTGACCATTGGGTATAATAAGAATTGATCCGTCCGTAATTGGTATCCTTTGGCTTCTCATATATCGGCATATTTGCTACAGTTAATTTTTGCATCGATTGATTGATTGTGGGGTTTTTCGACATCTTTCTAAGGGATACTAGGTTGTATATATGAGTTTATTACTGCCATCTTCTTCCTCATCGCCAATATCATGCTGCTTTCGCATTTCACCGATTTCGAGCTATTTTACTAAGAGTCGTTATCATTCCTCTTGATTTTAGGTAGCGATCTGAATTTTCTGTTTCTCTTCTTTTTTTATCTCTGTTGCATTTATTATCATGTCTGGTTTCTCGTTTCTGTGATTGGTATTAACTTTATTTTGACATCGTTTATTTTCTTTGTTTGCCTTTACTACAATTTGCAAGATTCCTTCGATACTCCATTTTGATTGAGCGCATTTTGTAGTTCAGTCTCATCATCCTTTGTCTTGTCGTTTATTGGCATTGCCCTTTGCCTTCTTTCTTTATTGATTTGATTTATCTTTCTTGTTGTCGGGTTTTTGATTGTTGAGTTGTTTTTTGATTTTTTCTCTGGTCCGTTCTATTTTTGTATCCGGTGTTGAACTTCAGTCATGTTTGAAATTGCTATTTCCGTAACATCTAGTTTCACTTGCAATTGTACGTTTTTCTTGCTCTTTTCCTGGCTTTAATTTTGAGTCTCTTCCACTCCTTTGCTACATTTATTTCTTTGTCTTTTTAGTTTTTCCATTTAATTCAATCACCAACAAATTTCGTTTCTCAGTTAGCTGTCCTTTGTTGTTATTCGCCAGTTTCTCATTACTTGATTCAGTTTTTTGTTAAATTATTATCCCTCGTCTTTTTTATTGACTGACTTGGTATTTCATCTATTTCTTCAATGCTTTAGTTTCGTGTTGATACTTCCTTTACTGTTTTGCTGCTTTATCTTGCTCGGATCGTGACTTTGTTTTCGTTGTTCCTGATTTTCGTCTCTCATCTGATTGTACTGGATTTTCCAGGTTTTAATTTGCTCTCCAAGTTTACTCTTGTTTCTGATTTTCTTGACGGCTTCGGTATCTCTTAGTCGGTTTATTTCAATTTCTGATCCTGATCTGATTCTTGTTTTACACTCATCTATCTAACTAAGCTTTACTGCTTGATATTTGATTGGCTTCCATTTGATTTGTTTCTCCATTTTAACATAATATCGCATCACCTGTCTTTCTCATTCCGCTTTATTCTTTATCCCATCGTCTGATTTCTAATTTGTTTTCTCTATTTGACTATAAAGAAGGCCAGATCATTGTATCAAAGGCTTACTGCGGCCCAGAAGGGATGGGCAGAAGAAAAGCAACTGATCCAGAGCTTAAAGACCCAAATAAAGGGGCCGGAGGTTGCGCTGTCGGCCTGTCAAGAAGGGGCAGCTGTAACCTATTCACTCGTCTTCGCTCCTGCCCAATTAGCCTACCGAGAGGTGATAGCAACCCCAACTACAACACCAACGCCGAACAGCTACCGGCCAGGGCAAAAGGAGCGGGCTAAACGTCGAGCCGCTCGTTTACTAAATAAACCTTACTTAACTCACATAATATGGTTGCTTGTAAATTATGTTTATGTCAAAAAATTATATATCTCCTTGTTATTTAAACGATATCTACGAACCTTTAATAGGAATATTAGATAAGTGTCGAAAACCCGCCACCAACACGCTAAGATGCACATTACGACATGCAACCGCTTGTTCTATATCATTAGCACAATTTTAGTTGTTCACCGATGAACCTAAACGATAAAACCTATGACATAAAAGGGACCTAATAATCTAAAGCGGGCACAAGTCTTCTAACGGCAGCTCGTTGGACCCAGAGATCGTCCGAGCAATTATAGTATTAGTAATAACACTCACTTTTTGCGGACGATCTACCCACTCGAACACAGTTCCAACGTTGCCCAGCAACGGGTGCCGAGTGGTAGCAAAGAAATATTTATTTGGAGTTACCGGGGTAATCGACTTCGGTGGGAAACAATTCCGCTTCTAATCTCGATAAGAGATGCGCTCGATCCATAATCTTTCCTTCTTTTTCTTAATGTAGCTTTTGAGCTGATTCTGAACAAAACCATGTTTGGGTCAGTCGTCTGCAGCGCTGCATCATGAGTTCTGTGCGTTGAGGGTGTTTCGTGAATTTGTCGTAATGTCACCATATCCTGACGAAACTTATCATATGTCTTCGATTCTGAATTCACTAAAAGCACATTATGTTTAATTTAAATTATGAGTTAATATTAAACTAAATTATTAAAATCGAGGGTGGGTTACATTAAGCAAGTTATATCCAATGTCATGTCACAGATATAATCGACAGAACAAAGGTATCTAAAGATATGAGAAAAATAAAGGGAAAACTTATGTTACATTATTTTTATATTAAATCATATCCATCATGCATTTTATAATATTCTTATTATGTAAATAAATGTTTTCTGTATTTACTCAGCGTTTTATGATTCTTGGACAACTTGAATTTAATCATAACTTGACCGAATTTATTTTGTTAAAATGAATTTGTGGCCGACTAAACTTGGGATATATTATGCACGTACCTGATCTGTAGTCAGGTCGAATCGGCTCATCTTTTAGTGATGACCACCTATAAGGGTTAGGGTCAAACACATTCCCAACGTTATATGTGACTGTTATCTTATGGTTATCATTTCATAAATGCGTATTTGATAGGAACCCCTTGAAGGTGTATGTGGTAAATATTATCTGTCCAATCAGATCATCGGCAGTTTCAATTGAATGTATAAATATAATTTCAATTTTTTCTTTACCAGAAACGTACGTATAAGTTTCTTATATATGGATTCAATGAACAAAGAACATGTATATCCGATGAGTTTTTACGGTTATTTGACGATACATGTATATTTCCTTTATTCAATTCTTTTACGAGCGTACGTTTCCATTGTTAAATCATGTTAAGTGTTAACTTTTAAAATAGCCCGTAATGAAAGGATTCATGATTGGCAGTTGGTACTAAAATTATGATAATAATTATCATAAATATCAAAATGAAAAATATTGATTGAAATATTAATTTGCAAAATAATACAACAAAATTCCGCTGAGAATATCAAAATTTATATTATTTCCGCCTAAAAGATGAAAGAAACTTTAAAAGAAATTTATCATTTTTCCGAATGTTAATTCCGTTCCATAATTTATCTGTTATCAAATTAAAAATGTATGAAGCATTTTCACGCTCTAAAGAGAAAATTGTAGTTTGTGAAATCAAAAACGAAAAAAATTCTAACATAAACAATATTACTAAATTTTATGAAATGACAAGCACAGATCTGACAAAGGTTTTGCCAAATGAAAAGCAACGGAAATTAAGATTTTCTTCAATGAACAAAATTAAACAAATAAATTTCAATATCAATCGTCCAAGTGTCTCAATAGGATGTCGAAATCCCAACCAATTAAGTTTGTTAGATAAATTTCTCAAAACCTTAAAATCTTTGGACGAGAACTCGATTCAATGTATTAAGTCGAAACATTTAAAGAGTTTCAGTTTGTCTTTTAATTCATATCGAGAAGTATCAAACAGATTACTAACGGAAATATTAAACGTGTGCATCAATGAAAATACAACGGAAATTTCAACCAATAGAAACACAGATCGAATCGAAATGAGCAATCAAACTACCAACCAATTCCTTACGTTTGACTTAAATTATAGGCAAATTGTCCCATCAATGTGTTTAACAAATCAAGTTCAGTTTGTGAGCGAAAAAGTAAACGACTTTTCAAGAGACAGAGAAATCTTTAGTCAGAGTATTCTAACTTTTGTACATTATTACCGAAAAGCATTAGTCGTCGTCTCATATTTCAATGATTCAGAACAGAAATTAACTTGTGAATATCAATTTTATCGCTGTAAGTCTTTGGACATAAATTTTAAATTATTTCAATCATTGAAAAATCAAGAATTTCCAGGCATTGAATCGTATTTGAAAAGTTTAGAGTTTCAGAAATATTTTAATTCTTTGCAAAACTTCGATTATTTTACTACTTCACCCGAAAGCGCAACATTGACCAATGAGATTAAATTAAAATATAAAGCGGAAAATTTTCAATTCATTATTTCTTTAATAAAATGGATTTTATCGAAAAAGTAATTAATTTCCGGGTTTGGTTACATTTATTATTTTTATTTATTATACCAATTATTTAGTTAATTTACGAATTTCATTTAATAAATGTTTTTATTCTCACGTTTAATATAATTATATTTAAATTTTATTGTCGTTGCCACTAATCAAGATCTATCAATAAAACACTGAAGATTTATTATTTTTGATGTCTTACATTTTGATTTCACATTTTAATTTTTTTCTAAAAAAAGTAACGAAAAATAGACAATAAACATTACTGAAAAATAAAAGAAAATATTGTTCATAACTATTCATAGTTAAAAATCTAATATTTGGGGTTATAAATATATTATTCGGGGTTAAAAATTTATTATTGAAGACTATAAATCTATTATTCAAAGTTATAAATTTTATTTTTCAAATATAAAACTAAAGTGAATATAAAAATAAAATATATTTAAATTAGAAATATCCCGACATTTTTTATTAAATAAAATGTTGTCTTCTTAAGGCTTTTTCTAGCCATCTTTGCATAGATCTCCAAAACCCAAGCCACTGTTCAACATACATATTATTCTCTGATAGGATATCAGATAATGCTTCTTCCATTGTTATTCCATTATTGTGTGGGATTTATGGTTTCAATAACCTTGACCCCAGATGAAGATTTCTTTCTTACTCCCAGTGGTTACCCGTTGCTAGGCAACTTTGGAAATGTAACCATGGGTTTTGAGGTCGCCAAAGGTGAGCGCCACGTGGGAACTGCTCTGGCCCGACCTCAAACTGGGTCCAACGCACTACCGTTAGAAGGTCTTTGTGCGATTTATCATCTCCGTCCCTCATTGATGATAACTGGTTTTACTCGCGTCTTTGACTCGCTGGGTGATCGAAGCTATTCGCATGAAACTAATTTTAGCCACCGTAGATCTAACAAGATTCAAATCATTACGGAAACACGACACTCAACAAATTTTATTTAATAAAAACACTCTAGACTAATTCCTTGCTTTTAGGTCCTTTACTTGCACGGCTCGTCGTTTGGCCTGTTCAGCTCGACCAGGGCGGTGTTTAACTAGTTTGGTAGCAGGTTTTGAAGTCGATGTGGCCTCTCGATATGCTAGCTGCGCCGGGCCAAAAACCAGGGGGTAGGTCACTGCCACTCCTTCCTGACGTGCGGACAGCGCTACCTCCAAGCCTCTAAGTTGCGTCTTTAGACTTTGGTTGAGCTGTTTCTCCTCAGCCCAACCCTTCTGCATCGCTGTTAATTTTTGATATAGGCGTTTGGCCTTGCCCGGTTCCACCCAAGTACTTTTTGTCAGCTGAACTTCGGTTGTCAGTTGCACGATTTGTTGGTGAAAATCTTTAATTGTCGTTTGCGCCTTCGACAGCTCTTGTTGCAGAATCTTGTGGGGATTCATATCTACAATAGAAGGGTAAAATCAATTCATCGTTAATAGGTGTTGGTTAATTTTATGGTGGATCTTATATCTTATGACATCGAATTGTGACTGTTATTCCTTTTCCTTTTAGATTGAATTTATTTAGCAATATAAAGCACAACCTAACTAAACACATGTATTTAATGCATAATGTTGGGCCAGAACACAAACGGCCTTGTAAATGTTTAAATGAATCGGTAACACGCATGCAAACATAACATGCAGATTCAAACTCAAACCTATTAAAACACCAATTAACCCTACTAAAATGCGAGAAAGAAAACAATTAAATATAAAATTATAAAACACAAAAATAAATTAAAATAATAACAAAGTGCAACAAGATCCGCACGAAATAAACATAAACATAACATGAAAACCTAGCAGTTTGACCGAAATTTGACAATTTACCAAAAAATGCGAAATTTCATAAAAAATGGAATAAAAGTCAAATAATTTGAATTGGAAACGATTCAATTAAAAAATGCAAAAGAAAAATTGTCAAATAAAATTACAAAATAATAAAATTAAGAATAGAATATACTAAAAAATCGCAAGGTTAAATTTTGTTTTACTAAATCAAAAATAACACGCAAGGTTAGGGTCGTGCAATAGGTATATATGCCGATTCATTTTCACATAATTTTAATCGAATTTGGATCGAACTTTTGAATCGAAACCATCGTCTAATCAGTTTTAATCAGTTTGGAAATCTAGAAACTTTGATGTGAGTGAGAGAATGTCTAATTTTAATTTTCTCACTTTCTTGCATTGAATAGATAATTTTTTTAATTTATGTTTTAATTGAATATTTCCGATTTGAAATATTATATTTAAACAGTTTTATTCGTTAACTTTGCTCATTTTTATAAATTGATTTATTTTCGGACAAATTCTCATATTCTCGTGTTGTTTCTGTGTTAATTTTGTGCGATTCATGGTGCATTTGTCTATAATTTTGTTTACTTTTGTGTTTTTCGATTTTATATTTAATTTTGTTTCTTTGATCTTTTAGAGCTATTTACTTGGTGTTAATAGATCTTATTTGCGTTGCTGTATTTTCGAGTTGTTTCCGATCCATTTAAACAAATCTTTGTATTGTTTAGTGCCCAACATTAGTACCAAAAAATATATACATTTTTTATGTTCATATTTCCACTAACCTAAATGAATGTAAATAAATTTTTTTTTCTTTGAAAACCGAAATTTCGAATTGTTATATTTACATTTTTAAGTATCTAAATAAATAAATCTACGAAATATTTTTTTGGAAAAGTTAAGAAAAAGTCATAAATAATTGTATTTATAAAATTAAAATTAAATCACCTGGAGCAGAATTCATAAATTTAAGGCAATGAAAATAGGAAAAATTCATTAAAAATTAGAAAATCTCTAAATAAATAAATAAATAATAAGAGTAAGAAATTAAAATGCTCACCTTGAGTTGGCATGTAGAAGTCTAAATTCCGATCTAAAAATAGAACGGAATTAAGCGATAAAAACAATGATTTTTGAAACATTGTTCTAGGGTTATAAAGGAGGGCCAGCACACAAATAGCCTTGAAAATTGTTTAAATGCATCAGTAATACAGCACGAAAACCCAGCACCAAGATAACTTAAAATACAATATACAAAATCAACTAAACACTTTAAAATCTGAGAGAATATAAATAAATATAAAATCAAAAACATAAAAATTAAAATAAAATAAATACAAAATGCATCAAGAACCGCACGAAATTTACATAAAAAATAACATAATAACAAGAAAATTCGACCGTAAAATGACCATTTATATAAAATTAAAAAATAAATGAATTAAATGAATAAAAATAAAATATTTTTGGATGAATAAATTTAATTAAAAATGTTAAAAATAAATTACCAATTTAAATTAAGAAATAAATAAAAATTTAATGTAGATAACATAAATAATTTCAAAGTCGAATTTTGTTTAATCGCAGTAAAACTAACACGCAAGGTTAAGGCAAAATTATAGGTATAAATACCGATCTGTTTTCAAAAATTTTCAGTCTTATTTTTCGGAGAAAAAATTTCATTACAGAACTGTATAACTGGTTGTATAACTGGTTGAGAGCCGTGCATTCAGGCAATTAACACGGGTAAGTGTTTTGCCTGAACACGATCACTCTCAACTGGTGCAATATTATTAATTGATTTTTTCGAAGGGAATTGATGGGTAATTTTTCAATTGAATTTATGGATGACTTTTCAGATCGAATTTATGGATGATTTTTGTTTTTCAAATTGAATTTATGGATAATTTTGTTTTTCCAATTGAATTTATGGATGATTTTTCGAATCGAGTTTTTGGGTGATTTTTCTTAATTGAATTTATGGATGATTTTTCAAATCGAATTTATGGATGATTTATCGAATTAAATTTATGGGATTTTCGAAGTAAATTTTATGGAATGGATACAATGAATTTCAAATGTATGTGGCCAATGTAATATGCTGAATAAATATTTTCTATCTACAGCCTTAGTGCATCGAAACTTTTATTCCAAATGCTATGGTAAAATATTATTTGTTATTCCTTTTCCGGCCCACAGCCAAAGACACATCACAAGTTAATAAAATCAAACATATTATTCGAACCATGTAAGTGCGTGGAATATCGCCAATGATTCGTGCCCGTGAAGGCTCCGGCGTGCGGACCGCAGGAGTTGGAACGTCAATATTATCTGTAGATAGGGAAATTGGAGGGTAAATGAGTAGCCCTTTGGCTGCTCCTTCATCATCCGTTTCCTGTAAAATTGACATAAATTTTAACAACAATCGGCTCAAAATCTCTAACACCGAGTAGTCCAGTGGGCACTCATTAACTATAATATGAACATAAATAGATCTTAAGGACAAAAGGAGGGAATGGGTAGCGGGGAAAATTGCGAAATCGTTGCAACCGTTAAAATGAAAAGCCATCGGAAAAAGATTAATCCGAACGACCAAAATCATGAAAAATAATGTTTTTAAATAAAAATTAAATAAATTAATTTGAGTTGAGGCGGAAAATATGGGCGGGACGCTGCTCAAATTTTCCGAATTAATTCAAATACTTAACATAAATAGTAACGTAAAAATGGAACGTGTAAAATAAGGACGGAACGCTGCCCAAATTTTTCGACTCAACAAAAATACTTTACCGAAAACCAGGGAAATACAAATGGATTACGGCTAAATTGTTATATAAGAAAAATATTTCTTAAAGCTGAGGAATAAGGACGAATCCCTACACAAAATTTTGTTAATAATATTGATAATAATTATAATAATTGTAATAATAATAATAATCATGGTATTTGTAGTAATGATGATAATAATAATAATAATAATAATAATAATAATAATAATAATAATAATAATAATAATAATAATAATAATAATAATAATAATAATAATAATAATAATAATAATAATAATAATAATAATAATAATAATAATAATAATAATAATAATAATAATAATAATAATAATAATAATAATAATAATAATAATAATGGTAATAATAATAATAATCATGGTATTTGTAGTAATGATGATAATAATTATGATAATAATAATAATAATAGTAATAATCATAGTGGTAATAACAATAAATATAATGGTAGTTATAGTAATAAAAATATTAATAAAGGTAATACATATTATGGCAACAATAATAATGCTGGTAATAATAATGGGAAACATTGTAGTTATAATAGGGATAAGGGTGAAAGATATAATGTGGGTGTATTTAACATAACAAAGGGTGTAAAGGCCAAAGAATAATCATCAGCATGGACAATAATAAGAAGGACTAAGCAAATGGACATAAAGATAGATGATATGAGAGTATAGGTTAACATTTGAAAGAGATAGGAGAATAATGGGACCTAAGAATCAAAAGCGAGCACAGGTCTTCTATCGACAGCTCGTTGGACCCAGAGATCGTTCGGTCAATTATAGTATTAGCAATAACGCTCACTTTTTCGGACGATCTACCCACTCGAACACAGTTCCAACGTTGCTTAGCAACGGGTGCCGAGTGGTAAGCGAAAGAATTTTTGTATGGGGTTGTCTGGGTAACAACCATATAGTTTCAAAATGTTGGGCTCAGAGCCACCATTTAAACAAAAATAAGGATAAAAATTAAAGTTAAAGAGCAGAAATAATGAAAGGAATCACTGCACATAAACATGCACCGCACCAAGATATTAAAAATCAATAAATAACATAATAATTAAAACAAAATAAAAACATAACAAAAATTAAATAAAACAAATAATTAATTAAAAATTTGAAAATGCCTACAGAAGCAAAAAAGAAAACATAAAGAAATAAAATAAACTGCCAAAACCTTGCAAAATAAGGTTTAGAAAAAACACAGGCAGAAGAGGCGACCAGAAAACAAAATATTGGGGCTTAAAAACAATATTGTAAGAAAATAATAATAAAAATAAAATCTAACAATAAAATATTAATATATCAAAAAATAAAGAAAAATATATAAAAAATTAGAAAAATATTTTAAAATAAATAAAATAATTAAAAAGCTCTAAAAATGGCGAAAAATCGCCCATTGGTCGCACACATGCACGAAAATACTATAAATACAGTGATGAATTTCATTAAATCTAATCTTATGCTTTATTAAAAATTTTCAATTTACACTCTGAAACTTCACGAAACTTAGTAAGGAATTTTTCATTGTTGTGTATTATAATTGTAACTTTTATGAAACCTTAAAGTTTTATCTTTATTAAACTGTATTGATGTTATTTTCATTTCATTTCTTTGATAACTCTAATTATGTAATATTTATAATGTTCGGACCCTCTAAAATATTATGTTATGTATTGTAATAGATGGTTCATGGGACCGACCGTGTGCCGGCTAGTGGGTGAAAACCCTTAGTTGTACTCGTGGGTCATGCCTCGTGAACCCCTTGGCAGTTCGCAGTCGGTTCCGGCTTTGTGCACGGGACCGCTACGCAGGGCGCCATTGTATATTCGAGGCGGCTGCTGAAAATGTGGCCGCAGCGAATCGTTAAAATATCGGGAAGAGTGGAGAAACTGCAGTTAAGGGAAGCTAAGATGGACCATACATTGGTCAGAAACATTTTTGACATTCCGAACAGAATGGGGGACATATAACTGAGTAGTACGGATAGAATTTAGATGCTAGAAAACGTTTTTTTTTCGTTGTGTGATTTAATTGAAAATCTACCCGATAACTAGTCAAATTAATATAAACGACAATTTTCACAAAAGTTACCTTGTCGAAAATGCTCCACCGGAGGGCAGCACATATAACCACTCTGCAGTTGTTTTTAATATCCTCTGAGAACCGGATTGTGAAAAATTCCACGAAACCGAAAACGCCGTTTGACAAACAATTTTTCCTTCTCCGTAGAACTTATAGACCCAGCACGGATAGAGGCAGACGCCGATACGAATGACGTTTAGGAAACCCGCGACTAGTAGGGTAAACGACGAGCGAAAATGGGTTAAAGCGAGAAAACCAAGAATACGAATGCATAATAATCCGTTCATGGTCCGATGAATAGAAATTTTGCAAAAATTGATTATTGATTGCACCTACTAGTATGTGGTACGGTAGGCTGCACAAAGTCAATTCAGGCGATCAATAGAAAATTTGTTTATTTTGGCAAATCAAATAGAAATTAAATTGATTTTACTAATGTTAAAATTTATTTACTACAGTAGGGCGTCTCGAAGGAGAAAGGGAAGATGCGAACTAATTTATTTATCATACCCATAACATAGAAAGTAACCCCGAGCGAAAACCTAAATGACAGGTCTGTAAATTACCCATTGACCGCTCCATTAAATATCTGATAAATGTAGACGTTGAGTTTTAATCATGCTAGTAAGGTAATAACGCTCATGAACACATAATTGGTCATTGAAATAATTTAATATGATGTCGCGGGAGATAACGACGAGTGGGTTACCCAATAACTCATACTTATGTAGGGAAGCGGGGTTCCGGCAAGAGAAAACAGACCTAAATTCTCGCCGATACTCCAAATTTTGATATCACGTAAACTCCCTTTAAATTTCCCTTTATTTTTTTTTTGTTTATTTTGATTAAAATTTTAAACATTTTCTTCTCCTTCTTTAATAGCATGTCCAATAACGAAAATGTGAACGCTCCGATGAGGATCCCTCGCCTACCCCCGTCAATCGTGGCAATCCGCCACAAGTATGAAGATCTAAAAATACAGCATCGGGATCTTCAAATGAAGCACGAACGAGTCAAAGGGACCTGGGTTCCACCAGAAGTCGTTGGGGAGCTCAGGCAGAAGATCTCTCGCCTTACCCAGGCGCGCGACGAATTAATCGTCGAATCACGCGCCCAGCGGCTGCTGATCCGTGAGCAGTCGACGGCACTATATCAGGCATATACGGAAACTGAACTCCGGATCAAGGTCCCTGGAAGTGTTCGGGCGGAGAGGCTATATATCGTCCCCGCTCACCACCTCCCCGATAACGAAGACCTAGCCCACACCACGACGACTACTCCTATCTCAAGTACGAATGTCCCACAATTGTTGCCTTCCGGGACTACCGAAAACTGGGCAAATCCTTCTGCCCTTACGACCCGTCATCGGCCCAATCGAAATAAGCGGCGCCGAGACCGTCGCCGACAGGAAGAGGCCCGCCTCCGGGAAGCTCAGTCGATGGGAGGGGTGGGCCAATTGGATGACCTACCACCTCCTTACCAGGAGTTCGAAGACTCTGAGATGGACCCAGATATCCGTTACGCTCCGCGGATCTTATTCTCCTCTCCGCCAGCTTCCATCCACATAAACTTGGTGGATGAGGAGAGCGAATCACATCCACTGATTCACTCCCTAAGCGATCTCGAGTTGGATCTTGAGGAGATCGCTATCCTCACGGGAGAGGTGCCCAATATCGGTCCCCGTGGCGAAATAGCTGGGCCGTCTTCACGAAGAGACGAGGATCCTCGAGGTGACCCTCCGTCATACAGACCACCCAAGAGGAGATGCCTCCCAACGGATATGGACGCCGAAGAAGATTAACTCTCGACGAATCTCCTCATCCTATCGATTGATGTGACATTGATGAACCTTTGAACCGCTTATAATAATTTTTTTTGTCTCTTAGTGTTTATTTCTTATTAAAAATTGTTTGGCTTAATTTTCATTAAACATTAATAATCTAATTTCTCATATTTTCTATCATTCAAAAATCGGAGTATCAAGGGCGAGGGAAATTATAAAGGCGCGTGAACGCGAAAGTGGTAATTCCCCATGATTCCTCTCACTGGAATGAGGTGTAATTCTGAGATGGTTAAAAGGGTTTTGGGAATAGGAGCGTAAGTCCTTCTATCGGCAGCTATAATCCGGGAAGACGAAGGTCCTTCGGGGAGTAGTGCTAGCGATGGCGCTCACCTGCTCGAATGGCATTCGGCTATTGTGCACAATTCCAACGTGATCTCCAGTCACGGGTGCATTATAGTAATTAAAATTATGTGGCGTACGGAGGAGCTACCCCTAGTGATGGACAGTGACGGCATGAGATTAAAGTGACTCAAGGGTCGGATTTCCAACACTCCCCTACGACCAACATGATTTTTGGGGGCTCAGCCGGGATGATTTTAATTAAGACCTCTCGCAATTGGGAAGACAAAACCCAGGGAAATTGAAATAAAGAAAACATAAACAAAACCCTAACCGAGATTGGAATAAAAATCACACTAATAAAAGAAAAGGAGATAACGTAAATCGAAGAGGAGACCATGGAAATTGCCGAGATAAACGGGTTAGCTATAATACGACATTACGAAACCAAACAAATAGAAACATATGATAAAATAATATAACTAATTGTAAAATAAAGATAATGAGATAAACCAGTAAAATAATAAAAGTATTAATAATTTACATAGGGAATAATAAAATTAGAAAAAATAAATAGAGAAAAGTAACAACCCCATGTATTAATAAAGGAAAATAACAAAATAATGTAGAAATAGAATCGATAAAGTAAATATTAATTTTTGAAATAATAAAACTAATAATTAAAAATTGAATATTTGTAGAAAAATGAACTACTATAATGAGAAATTAAACCAACTACAAACCTTTTTGAGTATTGAGACCGACTCAGTAGAACAACTAGCCGAAAAAATGGAGCGAATAAACGTAGCAAGACAGAGCAACCCACAAACAATAAGCCGTGAAATCACCCGAACAACATTAGGATTAATGCAAACGACAGAAACAGAAAACCAATGTGACTGGTACCGAGAGAGGATAAATAACCCGGAGCTGAATATAAAATATCATCTAATAGAAAAACAAGTCGAAACGATACCTGACGCCTTACAGAACATAATACGCCGAGAAGTAGCACCATTACATCAATGTTGCATCTGTCAAACAGAACGGATAAAAGTACTGATTCTCCCCTGTGGACATTTTTGTTACTGCCAAGGATGTGCAGAATTATTAACAATTTGTATATTATGTAAAACTGATATTGATGAGAAAGTAATAGTCTATTACGAATAAAATTGTCATAAAATAAAGGATTAGTCAGTTACCTTCCTTTCCTACCCCTATATCTATATATATAAAATGATAATGATTAGTTATATATTTAAAAGTAAAAAGCAAAAAATACAAAGAAGTGAAATGAAATTTTATGAACATCGAAAAGTAAAGCATAAGGGAAAATACCGTGAGCTACCTTCAGGTAGTACGACTAAAGCCAAATCGGGAGGGGATAACCGATCACCCAGAAGAGAGATATAGGACGAACTGTCGACAAGTTTTGCCCAGTTGAAAACCTTACCGTTGCAGTAGTGAATCAACAAAGCCGTTTTGTATTTCAAATCTGGGGGGTAGGCGAAGAGCTCTCGAAAAAGGCAAGAATGTGAAGCGCGCGTGTAAGAAATAAACAAAAGAATAGATAGGATAAATAAAAAACAACAATAAAAGGAAGATAATTAAGAGCTCAAATAAGGGATAAATAAAATATGAATAGAATTGTGGTGTGTGGTGGCTGTGGGCCGGAAAAATTTGATGCATTTAATAAATAACGTGAATATTAAACTTATTAAATACATTGGCATAAACATTCAAATCGACATATGATGCACATAAAACAAGAAATAGTCGAACTTAGTCAGAAACACTTATTGACGTTTATTTGACTGTAATTCGATTATTTTGGTAATTTTCAAATCTAAAAAATTAAGATTTTGGCGCGGAAACACTAATAGCAATTTTAGAAAATTCGGACAACAATATGAAAGTTTTTCATGTCTACTGCCATCTGCTTTAATACCTAAAACGAGACCTTAACATTGAGTGTTTTTTTGTTATTGTGGGGTTTATGGTTTCGATAACCTTGACGCCAGATGTAAATATTTGCTTGGCCCCCAATGGTTAATCGTCGCTACTCAACGTTGGTGATGTAACCATTGTTTTTTGAGATCGCCAAAGGTGAGCGCCCTTTTGGAACTACTCTGGTCCGATCCAAAACTGGGTTCAACGCACTACCGTTAGAAGGTCTGCGTGCGATTTTCTTTTCCGGTCCCTTACTGTTGAATCTGATGTCGTCTAACTTATCTTTGGGTAGATTTGCGATTTTAATGAAATTAATTTAACAACACAAGACATACAAATAGTGGAAGTCGACTCAAAGTTTTTTATTTAATAACAGGCGGATCATTATTGTTTTACTCCTTATTCAATTGTGCAGCGCGACGTTTTGCCCGCTCAGATTTCCCCGGTTGGTGCCGAGTTGGTTTGGTGGCCGATTTTGTGACCGGCATTGCCTCTCGATAGGCCAATTACAACGGGACGAAGACTAACGGGTAGGTTACCACCGCACCCTCTTGGCACGCCGATAACGCTACCCCTCCAGACCTCTAATTTGAGTCTTCTGATTCTGATTGAGCTGTTTTTCTTCAGCCCAACCCTTTTGCTCCGCCGTCATCTTTTGGTAGATGCGTTTTGCTCTATTTGGCTCCACCCATGTGGGCTTAGTCTGTTGTATCTCCTTAGTTAGCTGTAGGATTTGCTGGTGGAGTATGAAGTTGGATTTTTGCAATCGTCCAGATTCTCGTTGTAAAATTTGATGAGAGTCCATGTCTATAATAGTAACACATTATCAATTCCAATATAGTGGTATGTATAATAAAGTTTTATTATCGTTATATGGATATAGGGCCCTTTCATGAATGATAATCTTAAGTTTCTACATAAAATTGCTGATTAAACTGTACGCGGCCTGATAGGTTTATACCTTTTTAGTGATTTTGCTTAAAATTTTCTCAACGTTTTGAATCGCAAATTAAACGAGGAACTCGATAAGATTATATTTCTATCACAAATTTCTATCATCCATACTAGACCTCTACCTTGGCCCTGGATACTCCCGAGCGTATGGATGCTCCCGATGTTTACTCGATTCCGAATCCCTGTTCCGCATCCCTCTTGGCAATATCTTCTTTGGGACCACTACATTGATAGCAGTGATGTATTGTACGGAGGGGCGTACCCGTCCGTACTCGGGATCCGACCGGCTGCTATATCACGATTCACTTCCTCTAGGTACCTCCGGGCTTTATCTACTTGCCGATCCATCCGCCGCTGATGCTCTTTCAATCGAGCGAGCAGATATTCGGCTTGGCCCCGAATTTCCCGTACCGGATTTCGGCAGGGCTTCCGTTTAATCGCAACGAATGGGAGGTCGCTGTCGTCGTTGCCCGTTTGACTTCCCGTTCGGGATTTCTTGACTGGCGAGATCGTGAATCCCGCGTCCCACATTGCTTGCCGACACCGAGCTGCTGAGTGTGCCGGAAAGCGTAATGTGACCCGGGACGCGTCGATCCAGGAGTCATCTAAATAAATTAGGGTATGGATTATTCTTGAGTTTATCTAATAAAATCTCTACAGGTGGCGGATCGGGTCATTTTTAACTCAGTTAATATATATTTTAATCGGTGTGTCCAGAACACGTCAGACCTATCGTCCTAATGTTGCGAGATAGTCTCGTTTGTATATTTTTATCGTTGCTGGACCTTTTACTAATCTTGTAAGCCTTAAGCGATCTTCAATTCTCATACCACCAGTTATGCCGTCTTATGAGGGTATTCGCTATGTAGCATATCATTTTATAATAAAACATACAATTTTAAAATGATTTACAAATTCGCGACTGCCATCCTGACAGGGCTCGCTTCAAGTCTTCAATGCGCTTCATAATCATATTAAGGAGAGTTATTTGCAGAAAATTTATGCTTATATTTTAAATTATTTGTTCGTTTTGGGGTCGTTAATTTCCCTAAAATTTCAAGCTACGATTAATAATAGTCCTAATTAGATTCATTATTCATCACAAAGCCTTTGATTATAAGTACAATATTCCAGTTTAAAAAATAGATTCATTGACTACCAAAGATTTAAGTTATCATCAATCATATCCATAATCAAAATTAGGTTGCTATCTACCATAAGAGTTGAAATCATTATTAATTATATTTATAATCAAAATCAGATTTATTATCTACTATAGAACTTAAATTATTGTTAACCATAATCAAAATCAGATTTATTATCTACCATATAACTTAAATTATCATTAACCATATTTATAATAAAAATCGGATTTCTTATCTACCATAGAACTTAAATTATCATTAACCATATTTATAATAAAAATAGGATTTATCATCTACCATAAGATTTAAATCATGGTCAACATCAATCATATTTGAAATTAGATTTATCAATTTCTAGCAACAAATATACTAAACAAATCCAAACTACAAACGGATTGTCCGCGTTAATTAATCCATAACCAATTCAAAATTATATAACCGATATTTTGTTATTTCGGTTCCAGTACACGTCATAAGTGCTGGTGGTCTATGGAATTAAAGTCCGTTCTTCTCTAGAGTGGTAAGTTGGGATGTAGGAGTCATTGGAGAATCATTACGGTTTACTACTCGCAAATGTTGGTGTCATAAAAAGTGTGGATTTTTCTCGAACAGATTAGAAAAGCAATTAACTTGTCATAATTTATTTAATCAACATGTTGAGTATCTCAACGTTTAGTCATTATTGTCTTCAAAGTCCGCACATTGTTATCGTGTCTGATTCCTAGGGGCCAATCCTCGGATGTAATAATTAAGACTTTTCAATTTAATAAATTGTAAATTACCATCTCTCGGCCTTTCTGAAGCTCTCATGGAGGTCAATCTGCCCTCGATCTCCGTGGAATATTCGCAGAGTAATCTCGATTTTTATTCGCCATCAGTATAGTTAAAAATGACTATTTACTTCCTATCGTCTCCTTCTATTGAGTGAGAAAGTAACGGTGTGTTGACTTTCTCTGGCAACGTTCTATTCACAAATAGAGATTATGTGCCTAAATACTTTTACCGGGAGTGGGTGCATCGGATTATGTCATTTGATGTATGCATTGGTGGGATTGGGAATGGATTTTATCCACTAATGTTGCCTGTGTGTCTTCATTTTTATTAAAAAGTTTCATAAATGTCAGATCGTATTCCATGTATGCCGATTGCCATCGCCGACACACATTGGATTTCGGGAATTTACCAGACCTCACCAGAATTTACGCATGTATTCGTTCATTCGTTATTCAATATCCGTTATAAGTTCAATCGGCTGAAATTTATTATGGAATTCATTTCCGAAATTCATTATTATCTCAGCATCGGCCAATAATTTACTATTTTGAAAGGTAGTTTTCCTAATTATTGGAGATTATTACTTAACTTTTAGTCTAAAGGATTTCTCTTAACGTTTACTCAGGATTCAATGGCTTGAAACAAATGGATGATCTTATGAGGGTTCTACTATAAATGTATTTCCCGTTACCGCCTCCTACCACTCGAAATGTTTAATTGGGTTCATGGCGAGAAGAGATTTAGAGTGGGCGATTTAGTGAACAAATAAATGAAGCTAAATTTAGTTTTTTAAAGTAAGGAAGAACCTCAGAGACCAGTGACTATAGTTCACATCCGCCGATGGATTTGGTTAAATCAGCTGCAATACCATCAAATTCCCCCATCTCTCCGGAACAGTTCACATGCAAACATTTTGATTTTTGGAATTTGATGTTTCTTTTTTATTTAAATAGTGATTTGGAAATTTGATTTTTCTTTGTGTTTATTTAAAATAGAAAAATTGTTTGGTTCCTTTCCTGTACTTGTTGGATTTATAATAATAGTTGACCAACGTGTTGCTTCTGGTGTACTGTTCTAACAAACTCATGAATTATACATGGATTATGTGGACTCGTATTTATGAATTTTTCAGTTGTCATTACTGTTATAATTGTTGGGCCAGCACACAAATAGCCTTGAGAATTGTTTAAATGCATCAGTAATACACCACGAAAACCCAGCACTACAACACCAACTAAACATTTTAAAATCTTAGAGAATATAAATAAATAAAAAAATAAAAAACATAAAAGTAAAATAAAATAAATACAAAATGTATCAAGAACCGCACGAAATAACAAGAAAATTTGACCGTAAAATGACCATTTATATAAAAGTAAAAATTAATGAATTAAATGAATAAAAATAAAATATTTTTAGCTGAATAAATTTAATTAAAAATGTTAAAAATAAATTACCAATTTAAATTAATAAATAAATAAAAATTTAATTTAGATAACACAAGTAATTTCAAGGTCGAATTTTGTTTAATCACAATAAAATTAACACACAAGATTAAGGCCAAATCATAGGTATATATACTGATGTAATTAAACAGATTTCAATCTTGTTTTCAGTATTGATTTAAAATCTTAATTTTCATTGGTGTACACAACCGGCTGAGAGCCGTGGTAAGTGTTGTGCCTAAGCACGACGGCTGATAGTTAGTGTGTGATTATGATATTGTAAACTAATGCCAGATGAATTAATGGAGTACTGATTATGATATTGTGAACTAATGTCAGATGAATTGATGAAATATTTATTATGATTTTGTGGTTAATGCCGGATGAATTAATGATTAGTTCATGACGATTGTTTTTTTGAATTCTCATTGTCGGATTTGACTAAACGAATGTAGTATGCCAAATAAAAATTTAAAGCCAACAATCTTTATGCATCGAGACTTTTATGGTAAATTTATTTATTTTCTTTTCCGGTGCACAGCTGATACAGCACCGCAAGTAATTAAAATTACACACAACTATCGACTGTGTAAGTGCGTGTACAATCGCCAACAGTCGTGCCCGTGAAGGTTCCGGCGTGAGAACGCAGGAACCCAAACGTCAAATCATTGAATTAAATAGCGAAAGAGAGAAGCTTGAAAGTGGGTCTTTTGGCTCAACTTTCTTGAACTTAATTCCGATAAAATCGACATAAATATTTTAACAACATTCGGCTCAAAATCTCTAACACTGAGTAGTCCAGTGGGCACTCAATAAATATAATATGAACATAAATAGATCATAAGAACAAAGAGAATGAAAGGTAGCGGGGAAAATAGCGAAATCGTTGCAACAGTTAAAATGAATAGCCATCGGAAAAAGATTAATCAGAACGACTAAAAGCATGAAAAATAATGTTTTTAAATAATATGTAAGACTTAAATAAATTATGTTGAATCGAAACGGAAAATATGGGTAGAACGCTGCGTAAGTTTTCGGAAATACTTAAAACATTTATCATAAAAATCGTAAAATAAGGGCAGAACGTTGCTCAAATTTTTCGAGTTAATCAAAATACTTATCGAAAATAGTAAATTAAAAGTGAAATGCGGCTCAACTGTTTGTACAAAAGTATTATGAAACTGTAAAATAAAGGCAGAATGCTGCTCAAATTTTCCGATTTAATTCAAATACTTAACAAAGATAGTAAAGTCAAAATGGAACTCGTAAAATAAGGGTGGAACGCTGCTCAAATTTTCCGAATCGATGAAAATACTTTATCGAAAACTGCAGAATAAGGATAAACCGTAAAATAAGGGCGGAACGCTGCTAAAATTTTTCGAATTAACAAAAATACTTTATCAAAATCGGAAAAATACAGATGGATTACGGCTAAATTTTTATATAAGAAAAATTTTCCTTAAAGCTGAGGACTAAGGATGAATCCCTACACAAAAATTTGTTAATAATATTGATAATAATAATAATAATAATAATGGTGGGTCTCTGGGTGTTGATATTTTTAACTATATGGTTGTTACCCAGACAACCCCATACAAATATTCTTTCGCTTGCCACTCGGCACCCGTTGCTAAGCAACCTTGGAACTGTGTTCGAGTGGGTAGGTCGTCCGCAAAAAGTGAGCGCTATTGCTAATACTATAATTGACCAAACGATCTATGGGTCCAACGAGCTGCCGATAGAAGGCCTGTGCTCGATTTCAATTTATTTGGGTCCTTTGCTATCAGTAATACTCGTTATTGCGATTTTCAGGTTTGTACTTCAAATCTGTCAATTTGAATTGAGTCAATTAACACTACAAACTATCAACGGTATTATTTATTAACAACAAAAATTCCGTGTTCGTGGATTACAACACATTCGCTTCCTTGAGTCGCCGACGTTTTGCGCGTTCGGCTCATCCTGGCCGGTGCCGGTTAGGCTTGTCCTTGGATGTAGTTGGATCAAGCGCGTCACGGTAAGCCAATTGCGCCCTGAGTTTCACGGACCGGGGATATTAAAAATCCCGCGTCCCACATCCCCTGCCTACATCTGGCAGCCGAGTGGGCGGGAAACCCGGCTATCACTCGGGATATATCGATCCACGAGTCTTCAAGAAAACGAGAAATATTAATTGACGAAATGACATCTAACTTTCTATATGTTTTGATTCGCGAGTCTTATAACTTATCCAACACTTTACACCTTCGTCCTGCGTGACAATCTCAACCGGGGTTCTTTTTCGGTAGAGGTCTTACTATTATCGCATTTCGCCGATAGTGGCCTTTGGTTCACGTGAGGACATTAATCTACGGGGCCTCCCTTCGACAAATCACTAGGGTCGCCGTTTGTACTCACCTCGTTGTGCGTTGGTTGATAAAATTCTTATCAACTATTTTATACAATATCCCACATGAACTATACCCTACCAGAGCTGGTGCCGAGAAAATGTTCAGCCGCCTATTTTTGAAATGTATAAAAGGTTCTGGTGATATGAAACTGGAAAATAATATACATGTAATAGGAGTGTTTCCTCGCAACGGTAATGAGCAAAATCTTACTTAACAGTGATCATAGAGTAATTGCTCAAAAAATATTATAATTCTAACATACGAAAAATTGCTGAACAAGATAAATGGAAAGTTAGGTTTACTGTAGCGAAGACGAATCATAGCCTATCGCGACCTTAATCCTAATTTAATTAAAGTCTACACTAGTTTTGATAATCGATTATTTTCCTTTTATTGATTAATAATTTCATAAAATCTAAAATCGTTCCAATAGTAGGCTATTTTACTTTCAACAATTCAAAAGAAGTTTAGATAAATCTTAACAATGAACTACCTTACTTGTACGCAGTAATCAGCTGATATAAGTTGGATTTAGTTTTAATGATGAATTTCTTTACGTTTACTCATTTACAATCTAACATGAGTTTAATTTAATTCTAATTGATAAATTACATTACTTTTGTGCATTTACAATTTGACATAAATTTAATTTAATTCTAATAATAAATTATTTTACTTTTACGCATTTACAATCTAACATAAGTTTAGTTTAATTCTAATGATAAATTACATGACTTTCACATTTTTGTAATTCAATATTAGACTAATTTAACTCAAACCATAAATTACTTTATTTTCATTATGACCTGACATGGCAATGTGAGATCCTACGCAAAAAGAAATAATATGTGTCCGGCTTCATAGTGGGTTTGTTCAACTAACTCTGGCCTCTATCGACGATGTTGCGATAACAGTTTGGGTCTCGACATTCCCTATCGGCTTGGTCAATTATCAGTTGGGTATATATCACTAGTTTTGGGGAATTAGTTCGCCTTCCATTTTTACTTTTACTAGTCACTTCGTCGTGGAATGTTTCTATAAAAACCAAAACAGTACGAGGTTTCGAAATCAAATAATTTATTAATGATCTGAATGATGACTATCTGATTTTTTAGTTAGCGGACGGTTAGCAATAGTCCGTGGATTTGGGTGCAGCTGCACTAGTACTCAAAAAACGAAATTAAAATGGTGAACACAATTTCGAGGATAACTTACCCGAATATAATAGTGCATTGCTGTGAGCCGGGTTGGGTTCTTCGTGCCTGTGTTGTTCTCTGGAGATTCGTGCTCGTTTTCGGGACATGTTGAAATTTGAATTATAATGGACTAATTCTCAGTCGATCTAACTTTTATATGGGATGTATGTTGATCGGGTTAGAAAATTTAGTTGATGCACACTTTCTGGATTGTGTGTCGGTATGTGGTTAGTCGACCTCCTCACCGCTTTTTCTAATGGTGTGTGTATATGCCCTTTACATTTTAGTCGTCAGTTTACTGGTGGTATGTGTATATGCCCTTTGCAGTAAGTTGTAATGTCGATTAATCTTTGTCGATTTAATTCTCTGAGATTCAGTATGCACAAATCAGATTCGTTTCATTTAATGGCATGGGAAAAAGTTTTATATGCTTACATTTTTCGTGGATTCGCTTACAAAATTATGTGTATTTCAGGTTGAAATTAAATCTTTATATTTTAATCTAAATTTTTGGTCTTATTTATAAATTTTAGCGGAATCCTTTGCGTATTAGCATCGTATTTGGTTTTATAGCCTCTAGTTACGCTTGCGATTATTATTTTTGTTGAGTGGTATTCAAAATTGATGCCATAAAGCGAATTTGATTAAATGGTTTTATTGACTTTTAGCCAAATTCCTATATTTTATCATAGCAACGATTTTATATTGATATTCCCGTCACTTCCCTTGTTTGATCCTAGGCGCACTTGTGTTCATATTATAATTAATGAGTGCCCACTGGACTACTCGTGTGGTAATTTTGAGCCGTATGTTATCAGTGATTTTTGGTCGAGTTTATGGGAATTGGGAGACGACGAAACAGTCAAAAGACTATTTCCCCTTCCCCCTTTTCCCCTATACGGAATGATACTGACGTTACAGCTCCTGCGTTCTCACGCCGGAGCCTTCACGAGCACGAATCGTTGGCGATAATACACGCACTTACACGATTACGATCATGTGTTGGATTTTATTAACTTGTAGTATGTTTTGGCTGTGGGCCTAAAAAGGTAAAGCATTGATGGAAGAATTTAATTTTTAATAACTATATTTTGCAATATAACACATTTGTTGGGCCAGAACACAAACGGCCTTGTAAATGTTTAAATGAATCGGTAACACACATGCAAATATAACATGCAGATTTAAATTCAAACCTATTAAAACACCAATTAAACCCACCAAAATATGAGAGGAAAAAACAATAAAATATAAAATAATAAACATAAAAATAAATTAAAATAATAACAAAAAGCAACAAGATCCGCACGATATAAATATAAACATAACACGATAACCTAACAAATTCGACCGAAATTTGATAATTTAACAAAAATGGGAAATTTCATGAAAATGAAATAAAAATCAAAGAATTTGAATTAGAAATAATTCAATAAAAATTTCAAATAAAAAATTATCAAATAAAATTGCAAAATAATAAAAATTAAGATTAGAATACACTAGAAAATTCCAAGGTCGAATTTTGTTTTACTACATCAAAAAGAACACGCAAGGTTAGGGCCAAAAATAGGTATATATACCGATTCATTTTCACATAATTTTTAATCGTTTTTAAAACTCACTAAATCAGTTTTTTGAAAATCTATGTAAGTGAGAGTTTTATTTGGAAGCTCTCTCCACGTCGCATCCTCGCAACCTCGATAGAGCTCTGCTTGGGTGTCGGCGTGAGGAGAGTGATATTTTTATGATATTTTATGGATGCGTGGATTGGTAAATTTTATTATTATTTTAATAAATTATTCTTAATACATAAATTGTTTTTATTATTGTCGAAATTTTTCCGGCCAACAGCCAAAGACACATCACAAGTTAGTAAAATCAACATATTATTCGAATTTGTGTAAGTGTGTGGAATATCGCCAATGATTCGTGTCCGTGAAGGTACGGCGTGCGGAACGCAGGAGCTGGAACGTCAATATTATCCCGTATAAAAGAAAGGACAGATAAGAAAGCGGTCTTTTGGTTACTTCCTCGTCTCTCAGTTTCTTTAAATTCGACCTAAATTATTTTACATACGGCTCAAAATCACCACACGAGTAGTCCAGTGGGCACTCATTAATTATAATATGAACACAATGCGCCTAAGGTCAATTAAGGGAAGGTAACGGGGAACTATAAAATGAAATCGTTGTTATAACTCTTAAAAAATCAACTATAGATTCAACTATTACTATAAATTCAACATAATCACGAATTTTAAACGATGGATAATAATTTAAAATGATTCTAAATATTAAGCGGTTATCATGAGCATATAAATAATAACTTCAAGTAAGGTTATAAATTTAAATAAAGTCGTAGATTCGAAATAGTCGTTATAAACTTAATCCTGGACGAAAATTGTTAGAGTATTCATTATAAATTCTCATTGCTATGGCCAACCTAGATAGTCGAGAACTCATTTAAATATACCGGAATTAAGAAATTTAATCAACCGAGACCCCACTAATGTCATAAATAAAGTCAGACGTAACGTTATATTACGAAGTAGTAGAATCCAAGCACAATGCAATAAAACGAATATTGAATTTTTCGCCAATCCAATGTTTGTTAAAATTCCCAAATTATAAATATTGTTGTCCAAATACAGCCATAGGTCCGTATGGAGTCCACCGTTCACCATAATTCATCCATTAAAGAATTAAAAACTAATAATACTTCCGCAAAATATTTATTGAAAAATAACACCGAAACAATTCGAGAATTCGCACCCGTGAGGATTCCATGCCAAGATATAGGAGATAAATCTATAATGTATTCTGCAAAAATAATGAATCAATAGCACCAAATTACAATAAGGCGAATCTGCTTTGTCTTCATTCTTCCCATTTGTGTTCTAAAATCCAACAAGATCTTCTTCTCGATGTCAGTAGATAACCACAGGCCTACGTGCCCAAAAGGCGATGAGATCTCACAACAATAAACCCAACTCCATACTTCCCGCCTCAAGACTCGTCTAAGTTATGATTATATAGCTACTAGACACAAATTAAACCAGAAGACACAGATGCAAAATCTGCACTAACGATTTTCCCACGATAGTTTCCCATGTAGAATAAACGTGGATTTCAGTAACATTCGAATCTAACCTACCACCTGAAATACCAACGATTAAGCCGATCATAAATAACAAACTTAAACTACCACTAGGTACAATGAGTCCACCAAAGTTTGCGGATAGTAAAGAATAATTTTCTCCCCCAACGTTGCTTGAAAAATTAATTCCCTGTAAGAATAAAAAGATTTTGAAAATTATAGAATTTAATCCGCAAATAATACTTAAAACCTAATAAGAACAAATTGTCAACAAGCCTGAAATTATAGAAGTAATTAAAGAAAATAGAATCAGAAAAATTATAGACTTACTAAATACATCTGCTATGACGTAATCTCTGTATGGATCGATAACCTCTCATGTTTGACATTCATGTTAAGATATATCGATAATGTTGTTTATTCGTGTGCATGCACAGACGACAAATCCGATACAGATAGGGGTAGACGAAATTTTCCTGCCCTGCGCATACAACCGGTATAAGAATTACCGATCGATCCATACTAATAGAAAATTTTAGCATCTTAAAAATGAGTAGCCACCAGAACCCACTTAATGAGGATATGATAGATCGAATCCCAGACGATGACGTGATCCCGAACCCAAGGTTCCGCCCGACAAGTAAAAATTATTTTTTATTCTCATAATTTATTATTAATGATTCCGAGCCTTAACTAAGGGTACCGCAGCACAGACCCCGTCATGATCCCAGTGAATAGCAATACGAGCCAATCTTTGACAATAAATAGAATTATCCTGATTTAGTTGATGAAGTTTTTCTTTCCAATTCAATTTTAGTACTTAGGTAACTAATCAAGCAATAAAAATTGTTGGACGGAAAACGTGTTCATCCATATAAGGAATGACTACAGATCGTTACGTTAATTTTGTATGAATATTTATTACCAGGTTTCATAGATTACCAGCAACAGAGACTAATATTATGGGCAACAAATTAAGTTAAAAGTCATACTTGCAATTTAAGTTTTGTATTTTAATGTTAATGGTATTCTTATTTAAATAAAGATTTCAGTTCTTTCATGCTTCAGTTTAAAATCGGTAAGATTTATAAAATTTGTTCTATTTAAATAACAATTATTAAAATCTCTAAATGTCTTAATTCATAAATAATTTTCCTAAATCGGTCAATGTGATTGTAGTAGTTTTTTACCCATTCGATGACTTCAACCAATCTTTATGAACAAATTCTGGATATGTAAAAATATTTAATAGTAAAATTATTATTTTCGTTTTGACGCTTCCTTTCTACGTTACCCATAATTTTCGGAAATCTTTCATTATTTTCCAAATGTCAAAAAGCAAAAGGAATATGGAAAATTCATTAGATTATAATCTACATACATTTCTCCCTTTACCTTTCGAACCAATGGAAGAGTTAAAAATGACAAGGCCCTTAAAATATCCTTAAATTGCAAATTTCGCTATTGTTGGCCAGAACACAAACAGCCTTGTAAAATGTTTAAATGAATCGGAAACACACATGCAAATATAACCGACAACTTTAAAATCAAACCCATGAAAACATCAATTAAACCTAGCAAAATATGAGAGAAAAGCAACTACATATAAAATAATAAACATAAAAATAAATTAAAATAATAACAAAATGCAACAAGATCCGCACGATACATATACAAACATAACACGAAAACCCAACAAATTCGACCGAAATTTGATAATTTAACAAAAATGAAAATTTCATGAAAATGAAATTAAAAATCAAAGAATTTGAATTAGAAATAATTCAATAAAAAATTTCAAATAAAAAATTATCAAAATAAATTAGAAAATAATAAAAATTAAGATTAGAATACACTAGAAAATATCAAGGTCGAATTTTGTTTTACTAAATCAAAAAGAACACGTGAGGTTAAGGACAGGAAATAGGTATATATACCGATGCATTTTCACATAAAATTTAACCATTTTTCAAACCAATTTTAAATCGTTAAATCGTTTTTTAAAAACTATATTCTGAAATCTATTTTAGGTGAGTGAGAGTTTTATTTGGAAACTCTCTCTCCACGTCCCGTTCTCGCACCCTCGGTAGAGCTCTGCTTGGATGTCGGCGTGGGGAGAGTAGTATTTTCATTTGGTATGATGTATGCAAGTAATTTGTTATATTGCTTCTTAATATTTTAATAAATATTTGTATAACCTAAATTCAGTTTATTTTTTCATTAATTATTATTTTATTTTCGAAATTTTTCCGGCCCACAGCCAAGACACACCGCAAGATATTAAAATCAACATACTATTCAGATTCGTGTAAGTGCGTGGAATATCGCCGATGATCTGTGCCCGTGAAGACCCGGCGTGCGGAACGCAGAGATTGGAACGTCAATATTATTCCATATAGAAGAAAGGAGAAATAAGGAAAGGGTCTTTAGCTACTTCCTCGTTTCTAGCTTTCTTTAAATTTGACCTAAATTATTCTACACACGGCTCAAAATCACCACACCGAGTAGTCCAGTGGGCACTCATTAAATATAATATAAACATAAAATGCGTTTAAGGCTTATTACAGGGAAAGGTGACGGGGATTAAAATTAATATGTGAAATCACTGCTATGAAATTAAATCAATTAATTTTATGAATGCAAATTTAAACGAGAAATAATAATTTTAAATTAATATTAAACGAATTAACCTGAACTCCCAGTAAAGTAATAAATTTAACGTCTAACTCAGAGCATATCTTATCAGTATAACTAATGGAAACACCCTTTTTAATAAATAAAAGTTAGTCATTACTAGACCCAACTATTGATCGAAAGTGGTTTCCGCATAAAAATAACCTAACCTAAATAACAATTAAATTTAAGATACAAATACTGATAAAGTAAAAAAAAATTTATTATTACAATCCTCATGAGCAGCCAACTGAACCGGTGTAATAATCCATCTGTTTCCTGCCCTTTGTATCACCGTGGCATTAACGGATAACTCCACAGCACAGGCCCATCCATAGTTGATACCCATCCCACGGTTAAAATCATTTAATTTTGATCGAAAATATCCAACAAGTCTTGGACCATAAATGATGCCCAATCCCGATCACCATCACAAACAAACCCTTGAATTGCCAGAATCTTAAATCTCCAACGTTGTCCTAGCTCTGAATAATAAACTAGTAATTGTATAAAATATAACTGTGTAACATTACCGAAAAGCGAACGATAGATAAGATAATTGAATGAAGTAAATTTGCAACGCCATAAGGACCCATTCGAAAGGAGTATAACCCATAAAATAAAATCCAGTACTTGCGGACAAGAAGAGGCTCCTGATCTTTCCAGAATTATAACCTCACGAAATGTCTAATTCCAAATAAATATATTGATTAAATATTAATAAAATAAAATGAATGTCGGAAGCTGGAAGTAACATGGGAACACTCGCAGTGAAATTGTGAAGTTAGCAATAACACAATGCGGGTTTTCCGATGTTAACGTTCCAAAGAAAAACTCACCCATTTTCCAATCCAAATCATCATTCGAAAATGAATATGAATCTTTATCACGCCAGCACGAATGGAGTTGCAAATTCCAAACGGATGTTTACATGAATATAAAATCTTCGATGAAATTATTCTATCCGAATGTCGATCTTCTTACATCGGACTGACGATCAACATCCACCGTTCCGCACACCGACCGACTGTGTGCAAATCACACCCGGTCGTCCTATAAAATCAATACTTGGAATTTTTTTAATTCTACAAAATGTGTGATCACTCCCTTATTGACAATGGATTATTGTTATCTTAAGTGAAAATCGGGGAATCTACCTTGAACCGGATAAGTAAGAGCATTTTAAATTGATTCATACTAACGATATTTTCTCAAATAAATTATTAAAGTATTATGTCCTCATTTGATCATTAATAAACTGATAATTCCATTAGGATTTCCTCACCGATAATTTTCGATAAATCGGAAACGGATAAGTCTACCGAATTTTTTTTTAACCGCCTCACGCAAGTTTGCCAGTCCTGTAATCCAGAAATGCCAATTGAGAGAAATTTCAACATGAATCTAACCCTAAGTTGTCTAGGAGTTTTCGTGTGAAACATTTGTGATAACCCCAATTAACCGATTTATAAAAATGAATATTATTTAATACTTTGATGATTTTCGCAGAAGTTTCTGAGAAATGGATACCATTGACTATAACTCGTAGGTATTGATGACAAAGATGATAAATAACTTGACTATATGTAACTCTTTTTTTATTTTGTTTAGGTAATCGATTATAACTACATTTTATTTAACTATTGATTTTTTTTAATTTTCTTAAGTGTTAATAATTATCTACGATTAAACCACTATAATCATTTTGGGAAACGAGAGGCCTAACAATTCAAATATGAGCTTTTAGAGACTCTTTAAAGCGAATCGCGATCACCAATAAAGTCGTTGTTTTTTTGAATCGAAGGTAAAAAGCTCGATAGTAGTGCCGTTTCAATATATCCATTATATATTCACTTGGAAAATTATCTAATAATTGTAGGATCGATAAGTATATTCAACTTAGGATATGCTTAAAGAAAGTAATATTTGCATAACCTTCGAAATACTCTCAACCCGCACTGTTTTATAACTCGCAGATGTCAGTGATGGATATTGGCTATTTATAATATTGGTTTTCTATGCGCATCTTTTATTATATGGCCCTGTTACGAAGTATACTGTAGTTTTATTACTTATTATTTTTACTATAAACGCTATTAAAATTAACATAAACATATAATGGTATTACTGAATGTTCATAATGTAGATAAACCCAGTTCGATGGCCTACATTTCAATCCAGCTTGCAGACAGATAGAGATTGGCGTGGGAACGTTTCCGGCAGGAGAGATGCCCGGAGTTCCCCCCACCGGAGCCTCAACTAACTGACGCAACAGAGAACGACCACGACCGACGGTTGGCCGAACAAGCCCAGCATCTCCTCAAACAACTGGAGGCCCACCAACGACAGGTAGACGTACAAGTAGTCCCAGCACGCCAATACCTGGTGAATGTCGAGGAAGACATACTGGCTGGTCGGATTGCCAGCAATTATCAACACCCGCAGCGGGGCACGGTCGCACGAGTCGCCCGACCCAAAACTACACGGATCCGCGATACCAAGCGGCCAGTAATGACCGTATCGGGTTATTCGCCGGAAGAGTGGGTGGAAAAGGGTTTCCCCTCCTCCTAAACCACCTCTTCACGATAAACTGTTCCAGGATTTGATTGTTTAGAAAATGTTTACAGTAAATAAACCAATTGTCGTTTTGTTGACTGTTTTATCTTGATCGTAATGGAAAATTCCTTATTTGTTTAATATAACTCATACGAACATAGTTTCTATAAAAATATTAAAACTTTCAATATTTATATTACTAGTAATGGAACCTATCCAACTGCTGCAGAAGGAGTTGACTCGTGCCCAGCAAGCTAGCAAGGCGCTGTACGAGCAGATAATCCAGCTCACCAAAGAGATTCAGCAGGTGAAAGCCACATGGGTGGATCCAGCGAAGCTAAAGCCCCTACGCCACCGGCTCACCGCCACTCAAAAAGGCTGGGCCGATGAACGGCAACTAAATCAAAACCTCCGGACGCAGATAAGGGGGTTGGAAGTTGCCTTGTCCGCCAGTCGAGAGGGAGAGGCAGTAAACTACCCTCTTGTCTTCGCCCCATCCCAATTGGCTTATCGAGACTCAACAAACAATCCAACGCCCGTTGTAACCCCTTCCACAACACCATCCAGCAGTTACAGGCCGGGGCGAAAAGAGCGCGCCAGGCGTAGAGCCGCTCGCCTGTCAAATAAACTTAATTAATTTAACCTGGTTTCGTTTTGTGAATTTAATTAGATTATAAAGATTGTTCCATTATTTAAAAGTGATATTTTAAGACTCGAAGAATATTAAAAAACCCTACATTAATTCCCTGAGTATTCACACTCCGTCAGCTCTCACTAAAATGATTCTGATCTTGAAAACTTCTCACATACAGGGGACATTACAAAGCGAGCATAGGTCTTCCATCGACAGCTCGTTGAACCCAGGGGTTGTCCGAGCAATTACAGCATTAGTAATAACGCTCACTTTTTGCGGACAATCCACCCACTCGAACACATTTCCAACGTTGCCTAGCAACGGGTGCCGAGTGGTAGCTAGAAATATTTATATGGCGTTACCGGGGCAACTATAGAAAGATTTAAACAATTAGCAAAACCCAGTAACCCACCACTATTAAGAATGCCGTAACCAATGACTCTCGTCCATTATTTTGTTTTCGTCTCTTTATGGGTATAATTTATTATAGGGTTGTTGAGTGTAGTGAATGTGTATTCGTACTTAAGTTTTTCTCTCTTCAATAATAAATTTATTCAACTCAGGTAATTATTCATAACTGTGTGGTCATTTGAAATTGATGCATATACCCTTTAATGTAGAAACGAATTATTTCGTATACTGGACATTAATCGATGGGCAAATTGCTGATAATCTGTAAAAGTCGGATGATGTTTTCTCATTTAACAAAAACTAGCGGGTAGAATTCCAAATGTATCTCGATTAACTAAATAGTTTCAAATATAAATTTTCGGTCATCTAAAGAATCCAAATCCCAAACTGACTAAAAATAGCTGAAAATAGAGATCTCAGATGAAATATATTTGGAAGTCGACCCTATAATTAGAGTCACAAGTTATGAAGGTTAGCTGATTTTAACAAAAATTCGCATAAGTCTTTTATACAGATAATCCATTACATTTATTAATTTGAAAGAAAGTATTTTTCGGACATCTGCACGTGATTAACATTTCAATCAATTTCATCATAGCTTAAACCAGATAAATTTACAAATCACAGTATTAATTTAAATATGCCTTATAAATTAGATTATAAGTAGACAAGCCCGTCGGATGAACTACCCACCCGTAGCTTCAAGCTATGCTATAAGATAACCTTAAGTATGAATACCCTGCTACTAACCTCGATCTTGGGACAACGTCTTAATTACCTTGATAAAATGTGAATTATTGTAAAAATGTGACGAATTTATGTATGTGATCAAATTATAGATGTAACAGAACCGTTCGTGTTCGTGTCCCCGCACATTGCCGACCAGTGGAGGCAAGCCTGGCGCCAAATCGGGCGAGCGAGAGGCGACGAGGAGCCCGACCGAGAGGACCCCGACAGACCATCTGGCAGTTACTGGGAATAAACGAGAGACTGTCGATGCCGAACGAACAAATAAGCGGTCAGAATCCGGCCCAGGAAATTCGGGATCATGCCCGTTGCCTCTTCACACGCCTTGAGGAACATCAACGGCAGGTCGATTTACAGGTGGTCAGGGCCAGACAATACCTGGCCAATGTAGAAGACGACATCGCGGCCGGAAGGATCGCGGATCTCTATAACGACCCGTCGCCGCCCGGCTCGAGACCTGTACGTAATACCCCATCAACTGAGGAAGGGGTGAAAAAATTCTTCGAAGAGCCCTGACCTCGATGATCTATGGATTACAGACTTACTAGTTTTGTTACAAACATTTTTATATAATAGATGATTGTTATTTGAGATTTGTTTAAATTTTTCTCGTTTGTTTTAAGTATAATCTCGTAACTTATGTTTAAATTAAATATATGCTTGGAACTTTTAAACCTGTTAATAAAAGTTTTAATGTTCATTATTCACAGAAATGGAACCCCTACAAATATTACGGACAGAACTGGCCCGTGCCCAACAAACCAATAAAACCCTTTATGACCAGATCATCCAATTGACTCGTGAAATCCAACAAACAAAAGCCACCTGGGTGGATCCGAAGAAGATCAAATCAATGCATCAAAGACTTACCGCAACCCGAAAGAGATGAGCAGACGAAAAACAGATGAACCAAAACCTCCGAACACAGATACAGAGGTTGGAGGTTGCCCTATCTGCCTGTCAGTAGGGGGCAGCCGTAATATACCCCCTCGTCTTCGCCCCGGCTCAACTGTCCTATCGAGAGTCGGCGGCAACTCCAACAATCACAGCAACCACAACAACGAATAGTTATCGACCCGGACGAAAGGAGCGGGTGAAATGCCGAGCCGCTCGATTATTAAATAAAACCTGACTAAATTATAAAATATGTTTATGGTGTAAATTAAATATGTATATTTTTGCAAATTATATCTTCTTTGTTAGTTAAAATGAGGTCTACACATATTTGACAAGAATCTAAAATCCGCAACCAACGCACTAGAAGGTATCATTCGACATGCAGTCACCTGTGTAGGGTCTAAAACATCACTGTCAAATTCCCTCTTAGATTACGATGAACTCCAATGAATAAAATCTACGACATACAGGGGACCCAATAATCTAAAGCGAGCCCAAGTCTTCCAACGACAGCTCGTTGGACCCAGAGGCCGTCCGAGCAATTACAGCATTAGTAATAACGCTCACTTTTTGCGGACGACCTACCCACTCGAACACGGTTCCAACGTTGCTTAGCAACGGGTGACGAGTGGTTAGCGAAAGATATTTGTATGAGGTTGTCTGGGTAACAACCATATAGTTTCAAAATATCAACACCCAGAAACCCACCATAATCGTCACCTTCATCTCCATCTGTTGTGCATCTATGAGTCATATTTATTATTCAAATTTAGCGGCAAGAATATTAATCCAATGATTTACAAAGATGGATTATTCCTAATTTACTTGGCAAAAATATTTATTTACAACCTAATTACAGTACTTTTACGAGGGAATACTTAATTACTACCAATTAAATATTTTATCTCTTTAATCAACATATTTTATATTTGCTCCTGGCCATTAAGACGCTCTCTAGTTTGAATCAGGGTGACTATCGATAGGGCGCTGACCTAAATTTATATGACAGTTCTGTGTTTTGGATCGGGGTTTAAATTTTTCTCTCTTTAACTATCGGAATTTATGACACTGCGAAGCTTGTCGTATTAATATAGTAACTCTCTGAGTTTGGAAATTTAAATTATTTGATTTTTATCTTTTATTTTGACGAGTTATCGACATATCAACGATTTCTCCGCACAAATTTTCCCGTTACCTTCCTTTAGGATAAAATTGTGTTAATATTAAGAGTTTATGAGTGCCCACTGGACTACTCGGTGTCAGGATTTTGAGCCGTTTGTTACACAAATTTTAGGTCGAATTTATGGGAAATGAGTGATGATGAAATATCCAAAAAACTATTCCTTCTTCAGCCCATTTCTCCTATACGGAATGATGATTTTACGTTTCAGCTACTGCGTTCTCACGTCGTAGCCTTCACGGGCACGAATCATTGGCGGACTTACACCGCACTTACACGATTTGATGGGGGTATGTAAAGGTTAATAGCTTGTAGTGATGTTTCGGCTGTGGGCCGGAAAAATTTCGACAAGAGTTCGTTTACGAAAACTTTTATTGAATATAATATACATTGTTTGAAATTATAATTGGCATTCATCATTTCATATTTCATAAATTAACCTTTCCCCACGCCGACACCTTAAATAGAGCTCATATGCGGTTGTTTGGGTGTGACTTGGAGAAAGTTTCCAAAAACATCTCTTCACTCACATTGAAAATTGTCGTTTCTTTCAATGATTAAGACTGAGTTATCAAGAACTACTTCGAGGTTTAAAACTGCTTCAAGTTTGTAAAAACTGATTAAAATTATGTGAAAATGAATCGGTATATATGTCTATTGTACGACCCTAACCTTGCGTGTTAATTTTGATTTAGTAAAACAAAATTTGACCTTGTGATTTTCTAGTATATTTTATTCTTAATTTTATTATTTTTATAATTTGATTCGACAATTTTATTTTTAATTTTTTAATTGAATTGTTTCCAATTCAAATTATTTAATTTTTGTTCCATTTTTATGGATTTTTTTTCATTTTTTGGTAAATTGTCAAATTTCGGTCAAATTTTCATGTTCTCATGTTATTTTTATATTTATTTCGTGCGGATCTTGTTGCACTTTGTTATTATTTTAATTTACTTTTGTGTTTCTTGATTTTATATTTAATTGTTTTTCTCTCTCATATTTTAGCATGGTCAGTTAGTGTTCTATGGGTTCGATTTTAAATCTGCATGTTGTATTTGCGTGTGTATTTAAAAAAAGTCGTGTCTTGACCCATCATTATTATGTTATTTTTATGTAAATTTATTATTGAACTTGATGCATTAATTAATTTTATTTTAGGGTTAATTTCATTTTATTTATTTTTCTAAAATGCTATTTAATTGGTTTAATGTGTGATTTGAGTTTACTTGGTTCTGGGTTTTCATGCTATATAGTTGACATATTCAAAAAAATTCTGAAGGCTCTTTGTTTTGTCTCAACACTACTCACAACTCTCTCGAGCAGCCTTCAGTAAAACAACTGTTTATTTTTCAATAAAAGTACCCATTACACTTAGACTTTCAATTTGCAGCAATTCCGTAATATCCTTAATCTATTCTTCGGCTTTCGTTGTGCTTCAAAATAACATTTCGGTACACTGTGTTGGGCTATAAGCCATAATTTAAACAAAAAGGAGAAAATTGTGTAAATTAAAACAAAATAATTAATGTCGTTTGGAGATTGTCAATATGGCTACTTTAACATAAGCACACTCCGCAAGCAGAAACCAAAAATAAAATAAAACATATTAAATAAAACAAAATAAAACATAAAAACATTAAATAAAACAAATAATAATTAAAATCAATGAAAAGCCTGCAGATGCAGAAAGAAACTCAAAACCAAAAAACTGCCAAAACTTTGCAAAAGAAGGTTTAGAAAATACATAGGCAAAAGCGGTGACCAAAAATTTAAATATCAAAGGGTAAAAAGAGAAACAATCAAAGAGAATGGTTAATTAATAAAAAAATGAAAATTTACCAAATATTGAGAAAATAATATCAAAAATTAGAAAAAAATAAGGACAAAAATAAAATATTTAAAATAAAATAAAACCAATAAAACCCATCGAAAAATAGCTGAAAAAGGCTCAAAATTCTCTGATTGGTCGCACCCAGGCATGAAAACACTATATATACAGCAGTCATTTTCATAATTTCAGACAGTCAGGCAGACACAAAATTTTTTAGACAAAATTTTTAGACATTTGTGGACACGATTGTTTAGAAAATTGTTATGCCAACTTATGACAATTTTTCAAATTTGGTTTCATGACTGACAAACTTGTGGATTGTAAGTATTGTTATCTTGTATAAATATATTTTTCGAAGTTAAAGTTTTGTTATTTTAATTTTATTATGGATGGTCGCGGCATCTTTTGGTGCCACTGACAAGTCCTCATAAAATCTTATTTATAATATGTATTGAAATAGAATTTTAGGAGGGCAAACTGGCGGTTCGGCTATCGAGTTTGTTTTCGCTAGTTGGGACTGTTGGTCGCCCTACTCCTAATACTTCGGCTGTCCACGACGAGTCCTGGTCGAATGACGCAGGACTTTACTCGTAGGGCGTCGTTGTAAAACTCACATCGCCTGATGGAAACGTCGGTCGGAGCGAGCACTTAAAATCATGGGAAGTGCGACTTTAGTTAAGAAGGAATAAGTTTTCCATAGAAAATTAAATATTGTCGGAAAGTCAAGTGGAAAAGGATAGGATAGTGTATTAACGTAAAGTTGAAAGCATTTTCCAATAGTCGAAAGATGTAATGTGGCAGATGAGAGTAGTGTTTATTAATGTGACCGCAGAGAGTTGTAACTGCTTAAAATCATGGGAAGCGTACCGGGAGTTAAGGAGTTAATCAAATTTTTAATATAGAGAAAGATAAAGGGTAAACTAGGACGAAAATGTAGTTGACACAGTGATTAAACAAATGAAATAGGAAATTTACCAAAAAATAAGGGAAGAACGCTGCTCAAATTTTTGAATATACCTTTATAAATAATGGGTAAAGATGACAAATAAATATCGGAATTGTAGAAATAGACGAGTAAGGACCAGGATATAGAAAGAGAAAGACGTAAGACCTTCCATCGGCAGTAAAGAAACTGAAAGTGAAAATATCATGAGTAGTTCTAGAAATTGAGCTCACCTGCTCATGAATTTTCAACCCCTATGTACAGTCCCAACATGGCAATCACCATGGGTGCATAGGAGGGATAGAATGATAATATCGATGGCGCTTAGGCAGGAGCCACACAAAAACCCTAGAAAAAAGAAATAAAAATCAACCCTATTCTCCAACAACTGAAATCAAGCATATCAAGAACTTCTTTTGAAAAAAAGATTTCAAAAATCCTTGTTTGGCTTTGACTAACCCCTTAACACCATAGTGAGCTCCATTTGGCTCACTCTCAATTTTTCTGGCTCTATTTTATGTCCATTTTTCTGTAACTCAAACACATCTTTCTGCTGCTTCTTCTTTGCTCATATTTGTCAAAGTTCCTGATGTGAGTTTCAACTGCTGATATCCCCAATTTGCGTGGTTATGTTGTTCAATCATAAAAATTGAAATGAATTATTATTTTATTAAATTTTTTCTTCTATATTAGAACTTTGAGTCCTTATTACTTCATGTTTTACTATAAAATATCCATTTAATAATAATGAAGCTAAAATTTAAATAAATAAAAATCAATATAAATAAACATTCGAATCTATTTACTATCTTAGTTTTTACTAGAAATTAAATAAATTAAAATTATTATTAAAATAAAATAATTAGATTTAAAAATTAAATGCGACAATTTTCAGTAGTAAATTTGGATTAATATTGAAAAATAAAAAATTTCCTCGTGAAATATATTTACTAAAACATTCTAATCATTAATTTCTATTCTATTTTTACGGATTTGCCGGCATTTCATTCAACCTATCCTTCACTGTAAGATTTCCCGAATCTTTTTCGTGCCAAGATCGCTTCTACACTCAATCATTAATATTATAATTGATCAATTAATATCATATACCATCGATCTATTAACAATATAACAGCAAATTCCAAAGGGCACTATGAGACCGGCGATACTCAATATTACATATTTCGATGCTCTAAAATATTCAGAGAAAGTAAATTTGGCTGAATAATTTCTCTGAATTTGTGGATCGAACTGTATAATAACCACATTATATAGACCAAAATCACAATCATAAATTCATTACAATATACCCAGTAGTAGGGCGAAATGGATCGGTATATTTTTTCCTAAATTCAGCTTTAACTGCATCTCTTATTTTTTGCCTTTCCAAAATTGCTTTATGTTCTTCTGGAGATACATCAAACGTTTTCCATGGATCAAACGTATTGCTCATTGAAAAAACTTCAAAATATACGAAATTATAAATTAATATAATAATTAATTTCTTATTTTTATATTTATTTAAAATTAAATTTTAAATTATTTGTAAAGAAATTAATATACTGTCTAAAATTTAATAAAATTAAACAAAATATAATATTAATCATTTTTATTTTGTTCGTTAAAGCCTTAAATTTCAGACTTTAGAAATACAGTTGTACTCTAATTAAATTATTTATAAATAAATAATTAGTTATAATTAAATATATTAATTAACGTTTTTCATTTAATTTTGACTAATTACTTTACACTTATTTGTTCTCCAAAATCTTACGTGTTGGACCAAGACTGAATTTTGATTATATGAATCGGTAATAACATGCAAACATAACATCATGATTTAAAATCAAACCTATGAACATCAATTAAACACCCTAAAATTCGCGAAAGATACAATTAAATACAAATGTGGGGTTAGTAGTGTTGATGACCTCGACCCCATTACATACAAAATATTTCAACGCCCGCCAATGGTTACCCGTTGCTAGGCAACGCTAAAACTGTGACCATTGGTCACAGGACCTCCAAAGGTGAGTTCCGATATCAGAACTGCTAAGGTTTAGTCCTATGTCGGGTTCAGCGGACTGCCGTTAGAAGGCCTTTGTCCGTCTTATCCTTCAGGTCCCTTAATTACTTATTCATCATGTTACTCGTATCCATAATAAACAACATATCAAAACACAATTTTATTGTATTATCGTCAAGTAAGGTTATTAAATAAAAACACCAATTAATCGTTCATTTATTTGTGTTCTCCTTGGGCACGTCTCCGTAGTCGTTCAGTCCTGCCTTGCCTGGCATGTGGATGGGATCGCTTGTTGGACGGTTTCGGCTTATCTTGGTCGCGATAGGCCAGCTGTGCTGGTGCGAAGACGAGGGGGTATGTCAACGCACTACCCTTCTGACACGCTGACAGGGCAACCTCTAATCCTTTTATCTGGGTTCGTTGAGCCTGATTCAACAATTTCTCGTCTCTCCAGCCTTGCTGGGCCGCAGTAAGGCGTTGGTATACACTTTTCATTTTTTCCGGTTCCGCCAAGGTGGTTTTTACCATTTGGAGTTCGCGGCTCTGCTGTAAAAGTTGTTGATGGAGGTGCGTGTTCTCGCGCCAGAGCTCCTTGAGTTCTTGGCTGAGAATTCTCATCGCTTTCATTTCTAAATTAAAATCATTTAATAGATAATCATTAGTATGGTTGCTCTCAACACATTTATTAATTTCTTTTGTCCGCGCCCAACATATTTTAGTGGACCTCATTGGTTTCATTTAATTAATTCCCGGTGAGTCTCGCTTACAAATTATTTATTTACTTTAAGTACTGTTTGAGTTGTGGGGATTCCCTTCCTCGTGGTAGCTAAGATCTTTCAGAATTTATTTACAACATAATGATACGAGACAAACATTTAAATTGTTTTAAAAAATAGTTATTTCCATTACAACAGCGTAGTCAAGCTTAGGATTTTATTCAGTCTGTGAAATCCGCGTTTCGACGATTTCGGCTTGAGAATGCGCATTGTGGATGACGGCGGGCATAGGCATGTTCGTCCCGTTGCCTTGGTCCGAGTCTTTGGCGAAGTGTTTGGTGAATCAATCTTTCCGGCAAGATCAGAGTTGTCGGAGCAGCCATTTGTAGAAGCCTTGGGTCATCGAGCTCAAATGAAACCCCATAGTCAGGCGGAGATCTATCGGTGCTAGGGATGACTCCATTGGCGATATCCCGATTTATCTGTGCCAACCTCTATCTGGCCATCATCGCCTTTCGATGGTATTTTTTCTCCATCTCCTCCATCTTCATAGCACTGTATTCAGCCCGTTGGCGTGCTTCTCGTGCCAGGTTCCTGCGCGGTTCCCGTTTGATAGCAATGCTCGGCAGTTCTATTTCCTGTCGACGAGGCCAATTGGGTCCTCCGTAAGTGGCCAGTTCATACCCCTGGTCCCAAAGCGCCTGTCTATATCGAGCGGTAGAGCTACTAGGGATTTGCAGGTCAATCGGGAGTCGTCGTTCCATCCTCCATGCGAGTTTTTATAATCTAAAATAGTTATTTTAATCATATTTCGAATGGAATATTAGATCGTTGCGTTTATGTGGTAAAGATGGATAACCTAAGATAAACTTATGGGTCAGTGTCGGCTGGGTTGGAGTTTAATTTACGGTTAGTTATTAAGTGGAAGACTTAAGCTTTTTAAACGAAATAGTACCTAGTCGAGACTCATCTCGCTTGTCTGTATCCCGTATAAGTAACCGGTCTTGTCGCTCGTTGCTCGTTCGTTCCTGCACTTTTTCTTTATTGGCGAAAGGTGTCTGTCGTTGAATGGACATGTTTTAAGATGTGGTTTACTAATTCTCATTTGTTATTTATATTAGAATCGTCAATTGGTATGTCGCTTGGTTAGTGAAATCATTTTTATTATCCTAATTCAAATTCCAATTAGTGCATAATATTTCTAATTAATTGCGTCAAGAGAAAAATCATAACATTTATTTACAAATAATATTTATTTAGTTATTCCATGTTTCTCGCTTGACTGAAGAAAGTCAACAGCTGGTTGACATTACATTGAAAATCAACGATCCGGATGAGTGAGTTAATCGAATTATATTTCCTTATCTAATATCGTTAATTCAGTTGAACGGCGTTTAGGAATATATTACTCCAAATCTGTAACTTCAATTTCTCACTAATCAACTAAAGTGCAGAGAACTTTGCAATCGTTACTGGTGGTTTAAATCTCACTAGGCTTTCTATGACGAGCTCAATAACTCATATCGGTGGTCCCCTCTTCGATGATTAATCAGGGTCGGATTCTTAGCTATTTTTGCATACGTGGATTCAGCTATCCTAGTGTTAATTTGTGCTCAATAGTTCTTGTATACCTACGTGGATGTCCAACCGGCCGTTCTCAGTATTCGACAAGTCCTTCAGTCGTGGGTGTTCGACTATATATTCCCTCCCACTACAGATCCTCAGTGAGCAATTTCCTATATAACCGATACTAGAGAGATCGGTTCATTAACTATCGATTGTTTTTATATATTCGATTTAATTGAACTCTTAAATTTGATTTGTATCGTCTTTTATACTATTACATGATTGCTTTCATTGCTGGGTGTTGATTACACTTCGCCGTGGACTAGTTGGTTATTTTTTTTATTTATTTCAGCGGCTTTTTCCAGTTTTCTATAATGCGATTTATTATTTTATGTTTGTGAAGTTTGAATTAATACTAGCTATTATCCGTTATGTCTATTTCACCTTTGACTACGTTTAATTGTATTTAGCTATGTTGAGTTTGGGCAATTCGCTGATGCTTAATCATAAGTAATCAAAATTTAGGGTGAAAGGTCAATAGTATTTCCGTTTAGAATTCTCTAGTTATCTTAATTCATCGTTGATTATGTTAGGTTACATTTAGTGACGTACGCTTTCTTAAGTATTTTTGCATAAACACGAGAGTTTTACCTGTGAAATCAAATATACATATATTTCTGTTTTCAACCTACTTGTTACCATTAGTAGGCAACGTTGGTATTGTAACAAAAGGTTGTGAGTGGAAATTGCTGAGGACCGGACTCACCATGGGTATAACGAGCTGCCGATAGAAGGTATGTGATCAATTTCATACTGTCTATATTACTGACTGGTCTGTGTTAGCCATTCAATCTCATTATCCACATCTTATTTAGGACTTAGAAACCGTTGTATATTACTTATGACTGAATTATTGAGTTTATTGGTCAAAAAAATTCAATTTTTAAACATATTGATTGAAACTCGACTTTAATCGTACTCCTCAAAAATTCAACTCTACTCTATTATTTTATGAATCAAAATATTGATCTGAATTCAACTTCAATTTTATTACACAAAATTCAAACTTAAATCAATTAATTTTATTAATCAAAATCCAACCTTAAGTTTTTTAATCACAATTAATTATGCAAAGGTTTTAAATGTCATCGTTGCAGCGATCTACGTTATTCCTTACTTCCCGTACCTTCAACTTGATCTTAGGGTATTCATTATGTTCATATTATATTTAAGAGTGCCCACTGGACTACTCGAGGTTTAGAACTTTAGTCATATGTGTTTTTCATTTTAAGTCAATTTTTCTGGCGTTGGGTGAAAGAATAACAAGCCAAAAGACCCGCTTTCAAACTCCCTCCACTATTATTTGCTAATCATTTTACGTTCAGATTCACCGTTATCCACGGGGAACTTTCACGGTCACAGAATCGTTGCAGATGGACTGCGCTCATACGGTTCCGTTATATTATGTATAATTTAACTTTTGTGAGAAGTATTTGCTGTGGGCCGGAAAAAATTTCGACAAAATTTTAAAAGTGAAACAAAACAATATAATATACATGTCTGAATACATATAATTAAGCATAATGAATGAGTACATTCACAAAACGTTCATTCATAATTGACATCTTACTTCTTCAATCGTAAGGCTTTCCACAAAATTGATTTAACTGAAAATTTCTCTCACATAAGCTTTCTGTCCTCAAGAAATGGCTTCTGTCCAAGAATAATCGTATTTTTGCTAATGAAAAACAGTTAGAACTTTTCACCAGGAAAAAGTGATTAAAATTATGTACAAATAAATTGGTATATATATACCTATTCTGTGGGCTTAACCTTTTTTTGACCTTGGGTTATTTGTACTAACTAGTTCTTTAATTTTTATTAGTTTTCGATCGACGAATTATTTCTTTTACTCTTAATTTAATTATTCCGAATAAAATTATTTTCTTTAATATCATTTATTTCGTCGGTTTACTATTTTTATAAAATTTATAGATTTCAGTAAAATTATCTAGTTAATATGTTATCTTTGTGTAAATTTCGTGCGGTTCTTGGTGCATTTTTGTATATATTTTAATTTACTTTTATGTTTTCGATTTTGTATTTTAACTATATTTCATCTCATATTTTATGGTGTTTAGTCGGTGTTTATAAGTTTGATTTTGAATATACATTGCTGTATTTGCATATATTTTCCGAGTCATTCAAACAAAACTTGGCTTTGTCCCAACACAACGAATAACATGATTTTAAAGAAAATAATTTAAGTCGGAATAATTAGATTTAATAATAAAAGAAATAATTTGCCGATTAAATTAAAAGATAATAAAAATTAAAAAATTAGTTAGTACAAATAACCCAAGGTCAAATTTTGTTTTAACGTATCAAAAAGAACACGCAAGGTTAAGGTCAACAAAATAGGTATATATATATGATTCATTTTTGCAAGAAAAACAATCACTATTTTATTGGGAAAAGCTATAACTGTTTTCGGTAGCAAAAAATAAAGAGATTTTTCTCTAGTAGAAACAATCTTGTGAAGGACAATGTTTATTCCAGCGAATTTAAAACCTCATAAAATTAGGGGTCTAATTTCTACAATATGAATGCTATGAGAATATAGTATATGTTTTATGCAAGTTATATATGTCTAGTCTGGTATACTGTTTTGTTTTAATCACTATTGTCGAAATTTTTCCGGCCCGCAGCCACACACATACAAGATAAAATTGGACCGTATAGAAGCAGTTCACCTGCAATGACTGCGTGCCCGTGAAAGCCACCCGGTGAAGAACCGACATCCAATAAATATAATATGAATATACCAACATTATAGGACAAAAATTAAAGAGAATGGTAAGGGAATGGAAGCGTTTCAATGGCTATAATAATTAAAAGTCTGTAATAGCTAAATGTGTAAATTAATAAAGAGTAAATGTCTAAAATATCTACCAGTAGAGTGAGTAAAAATAAATATTTCAATACTTAAACTCAGTGATATTATAAAACGTAATAAAAGTGAATGACGGTATTACTCAAAATCTAAATGGTCTAAAATTTCCGATTTGATTAAAGTATAAGGCGAATACCCATCTTAACAAAATTAGACAATGGTTGAGGTTTATAAGTGTTAGGTTTTTATATAGAAAGTCGGTGCTTAGATCTGACTCCTTGGTGTCCTTCTTTAATCGATTTAATTAACCCAACACAATAAGATTTATTTCCAATTTATATATCACAACTTTATTCACAACTTTCACAAAAATCGATTCAATTCACAATACTCTGCAAAATTACTCTGCACGATTTCACAAAATTCAATGCGTAGGGATACTTCTTCCAAAGGGAGATGTCTCTGTCTGGTACGCAATTTGTTTGACTGGTTGATTTATCTTTAAGTTTAATACCTCATTTATTGCGCTCTCTGAAATATTCTCTTCGACCCACTGGCAATTATGTTGATCTACCTTTTCTTTTTATACTCATCTTGCAACTCAAGTCACCCGCAAACTAAATTGGTTTTGGCATTTTTGACATCTATGTTCAAAACCAAATTAGTTATTTCTGGGCTCCCGAGGTTTCCATTTGTTTATAATAATTATTTTGGTGGCGGGTTTCTCTTTTATCCCGGGTTTCTTTCGTCAACCAATTTCGTTTTCGGTAATTAGAAAATTTGTTGACGTTCCGGGTTTCTCACACTATTCGGGTTTTTTGTTGGCTCGGACTTCTCATTAGCTCGAGTTTCCCATTATCCAATTAATTTTTAATTAATTTCTATTTTTATTAAATATTTCCTTCCGGGGACCCCCAATTGATTTAATTTTTATTATATTTGGATTCGCTTTGTCATTTGGGATCCGCCCATACCCGTTTCCCCCGATAAATATTTATTTTAAAATTTTAATTGATTTTCTTTTTTAACTATTATTTCGAATATCAATGTTTTTATGGATTTTCCATTTTTACTTTTGTACATTTTGTGAACCCCAACATATTTCCCTCTTTAATTTAGATTCGTCCTCGAATCTGTTTATTTCTGATTTACATATATATACTCATATACACTTCTATCTTAAATACTTTAAAAAATTTTTTTGCATTTTATTTTTCCTTACCCTCTAATTCTGCATCAGTCAATCAAATTGATTTTTCTTGCATCTAATGACAAAGTTCAAATTTACACAAAATTCTATCAATATTCATAAAATAATTGATTTAACTACTATAACATTATTACTACTTTATCAAATTGCATGCAAAATTATGGCTTACTACACAAATGTTTCTTCATAGCCAATCCAAGGTATTGGAGTCCTGGATTGATTCACAGAAGATTTAGACAATAATCGGATCATATAGAACAATGACAATGAGAATCGCGACACATATTGTTATAATAATGATCGTCACGAATAGTGTTATGCCCGCAAATTCATTATCATTTAGTGTTAATTATATAGTTTTATTGTTTAGAACAGACACATTGGTATACGAAAAGTTGGTTTCATTGGCTGATTGTGGGGTTCGACTAACTTGGTTTGATTCCGGTAGATATTTATTTTTAATACCGTGATGCGGAGTTTGAACAAGGTTGTCTTTCACAAATATTAGTTTCCATAAGTCAGAAAATAGATAACGTCGATAATATTTGATTTTTGCAAACACTAGTTTTGTGGTTATTGTCGATGACAACCGTCGAAAAGTTAATATCTGAGATTTATTCTCGCCTTTTAGCACCGATCGAATTTTCCCAAAGTAATATATAACAGCTTTTTGATTTAGATTAGCCTCTCTGGTAACTTTTATGAATTGATTGAAATAATCGAAAGTCACTCAATTTGTTTCATTTATTACTCGTATCGTTTGTTGATCTGAATGAATCTTGACCCACTGATTGTCGCTATCCGTTCTGTTTCCATATACGGATTTTTCCTAATAATGAGTTAGGACAATTTATATCAACAGTAGTGGGATGTGTCACATCCAACACACTACCCCTCTCCCTTACTGGTAGAAAATTTTTCTAAGTCCAAAAGTCCAAATTTTCTGAGACAAAGACAATAACTCATTCAAGGTCATTGGACGAGTCATAATAATTGTCCAAGGTTATTTAAACAAAGACTCATCATTTACCAAAGACTCATTTTAAACAGTGACTCATCATTTATTTTCAAGGTCTTTTAAACAAAGACCATGACTTATTCAAGGTCATTGGATGAGTCATCATATTTTTTCAAAGTCATTCAAAATTTCTCAAGGTAATATTATTTTAAAATTTAAAATTACTATTTATTTTTATAAGTAGTGTTTTAACTATTAATATTTTTGTAATTTTTATTAATATTATTATTATTAAAGTTTTATTACTATATTTATTATTATACTATAATTAATATATAATAAAGACAAAGTCATTAACAACAAAAAACTTTTATTAAAAAGAAATAAATCAACTATGGTAATATTGTCGAAGAGCTTTATTCAAAGCCCATTCCACATACTTCCGATATCGGGCAGCGCAGCAATGACATCCAAGACCACATGAATATTCGGGTTCCATATCTTTTAAAATTTTGTTTTGCTTGACGTTCTTTAGAAACTCATCGATTACGGAAAATATCCATATTTATGTATAATTAAAGACCAAGTCTGGAATTATTGACTTATTGAAGTCCAGACGTTCTTTGATAACTTTAAAATAATCATCTAAAAAACTTATAATAATAATATTTATAATAATAAATTATTATAATCTTCAATTTCGTTCATAGTGGTGGGTTTCTGGGTGTTGATATTTTGAAACTATATGGTTGTTACCCAGACAACCCCATACAAATATTCTTCGCTTACCACTCGGCACACGTTGCTAAGCAACGTTGGAACTGTGTTCGAGTGGGTAGATCGTCCGCAAAAAGTAATTGACTGAACGATCCATGGGTTCAATGAGCTGCCGATAGAAGGCCTGTGGTCGATTTCGATATTTAGGTCCCATCATTCTCCTACCTCTTTCAAAGGTTAACCTATACTCTCATATCATTCATTGTTATGCCCATTCCCATAGTCCTTCTTATCGTCGTCCGTGTTGATGATTATTCTTTGGCCTGTACACCTTTGTTATGTTAAATATTCACACACTAGTTCTCTTACTCTTATCCCTATTATAACTACAATGTTCTCTATTGTTATTACTAGCATTATCATTGTTGCTATTATATACATTACCTTTATTAATTGTTAATACTATTACCTTTATTATTATTTTTATACTATATAATTACCATTACAGTTATATTATATTACTACTGGTGGGTTACAGGGTTACGAATCTTGCTTATCCTCATAGTTGCCCTAGTAACGCCATACAAAATGATTCTAGCTGCCACTTGGCACCCGTTGCTAGGCAACGTTGGTAATGTGTTCAAGTGGTGGATCGTCCGCAAAAATTGAGTATTACTGCTAGTACTGTAATTGCTCGGACAACCCTCGGGTTCACGAGCTGTCGATAGAAGACCTATGCTCGCTTAGCTCTGTCCCATGTGTAAGAAAATCCATGATCGAATGTGGAGAGATGGTTAGAAATCATGATGCAAGTGTTCCTGTTAATACCTGTACGTACGTGCATTTAGGAAATAATTTAACTACAATTAATTTATTGAAATCGACATAATGAATATTTATCGTGAGTTAATGGGGTGGATTTGCTGCTCGGCGTCGAGCACGCTCTTTGCGTCCCGGCCGACGATTATTTGATTGAGTGGTGGACTGATCTGCTGGTTGAGGATTCTTCTGCGCCATCTGGGACGGGGCGAAGACGAGCGGGTAGGTGACTGCTTCCCCTCCCGACAAACTGCTAAGGCAACTTCTAATCCTCGGATTTGAGTCCGGAGACTTTGATTTAACTTGCGCTCTTCTGCCCAACCCCTTTGAGCCGCGGTTAGGCGTTGGTAGACGGATTTTTGCCTGGCCGGGTCCGCCCAGGTAGATTTCTCTTGCTGGACCTCCTTGGTCAGCTGTATGATTTGTCCATAAAGTGTTCGATTACTCTGCTGTGATCGGGATAGTTCCCGTTGTGATAACTGAGTTGGGTTCATAGCTATTAAAAACAAAATTAAATCTAGAGATTCATATTACGGGTATAAGCACATCATATTAATTTTCATTTAAACAAAATTCGTATACAACGAAGAAGGACTTTACCTGACAAGAACAACTAACGACAAGTTTATAAATTTTATTTGTTAAAGTTAATATAACGAGCAATCACAAATCACTAATATTGATTCAAAATAACATATGATTGTCACTACTGTTAGGGGAATTTGCTCACCACCCACTCTTCAGGTGTGAAGCCGGAAATGGACATCGTCGGCCTCTTAGTGTTGCGAGTACTGCTTGGTGAGGTCTGTTGGGGGTACCAGTATGAGTTGGCAATCCGACCCGCCAGCAAATCTTCCTCTACATTTGCCAAATGCTGGCGAGCTCGGGCCACCTGCGAATCCAAATCTCGCTGTTGCGACAACAGGTCATCCAATTGCTGTCGGGCCTGCTGGCGTATTTCTTCTGACGGGCTCCATTGCGTGGATGTGCCCACTCCCAAATTTTCTCGGTCGAGGAATTTCGACGGCGGAAACTCCGGGCATCGCTCTTGGCGGTGTTGGGCCCAAGCCCATCTCCAGCGATCTGCGAGGGAGAGTGTAGCATTGAGAGCTAAAATTAAACATCGTCAATGAATATTCACTTGCGGGGGAGCCTCAGAAATGCGATTATCGAGGTTATGCTACTTGGAATTTCGGCTAATAGCATTTAACATGGGTTGAGATTTCAAGTTGTTGCTGGAAAGTACTTCTCTTGAAATATTTCGGGTATTTATCGTCATAGGGTTTCATCATTAAGGTCTTGGATAAGGTGTTTCGTGACTAAACCTATCATGGGTCAAGAAGAGGTCATATCATATTGTTTTGTATGTAATCAACCTTATGATTCCTATCCATTAAGTCCCCTTCTTCAATGTCAACAATCTCCTTGATCAATCGAGTACGTTTATTAGTGAGTGTTAAAAATATAGCTAGGAGCAACATTTTAGAGGACTCATTCTATCGCTGATTCCATAGGCACCTGATAGTTCATTTAGTTACTGAAATAACCAGTCTAATCTGGAAGTATACACCAAGATTGTAAGCGTTAGGAAATAAATATTAGCTATCACTTTCCTCAATGAAGCTCAGAGCACTCAACTACAGGACTATTCGTTCTAATCACAATTCGACGTCATATTATTAATCTTGTTACGGAACCGTCCAAGTTGATGATATTGTGCACTAGACTCTGCCGTCTTATGAATGATGCATCGGAATGTAAATAGTTTATTAAAATTAATGCTGGTGGAAAACTACAAATTATCTAATAATGTTACCAAGAAGTTTTACAATCAAAATCGTTTATTTATTATTAAAAGCGATAATTATAAAATTCAAAAATGAATTACCACTATGCATGGCGACCAGTTCCGTCAGTCCCTCTCCTTCCAAGAGTGCTTCTGGCCCTTTAATTACTTCCTCTGTATGCGAATTATTTCCATCGTTTAGTTGATTCGCCGGATACTGAAAATATTGATTATTCGAAATGAAATGATTTGGTTATCAATAACACTAATATTGTTTACACTTGGAATGTCTATCCTGTGGAATTTGTCTCTTTCCGCTCATTGAATAATTAATGATTAATTTTCGGTGATTGTCGAAAATTCGACATTCCGCGATCTGGTAAGTTTCGTACCTTATATCTTAGTTTTTAATGTAATCAATTCGTTTAGAATTTCGTCAAGCATTTCTATTGTATTTGTCAAGGGTGATCTTTAAGTACCGCAGTGCAACAGTCAAATAAATGGTGGGTAGTTTAATTTGTGACTTGTTTCGCACGAGTTAACGTCATTGTAGGGATTCAGAGGCTACTATCTACTTGACTATTGGAATGATCCTTTATTGCTTATCGATGGTGTTATTCTCTATTCATTGGGTGATGGAGTATTTATTGTGCAAGGAAGAATAGATTTTTGAATTTTCGAAGGTTTTCAGTTATTCTATTCCATCTTTACGATATCTATGGAATATATTTCCTCATATTAGTTTGGATTATGAAATTATGGGTGCAATCATCAATTTCTTAAGTAAATTTTTGTTTCGTCTTACTTTGAATTTAATTAATTAAAATTTAATCCCATCGATGTAATTTATCTACAAACTTAATTTATTAATAAGGCGAGCTTTACTTTATATCAATGATTCAGTTAATTCAGTTTTTTAATCGATGACTAGGAGTTAATTCAATTTTTCAAGTAACTAATTCATTTTATTTTAATATTAAACTACGAATTAATTTATCAATTATTTTATCATCTAGTCAGAGAATTACCTTAGTTGTAGTCAAAGAGTTACCCGATTTTTAATCAATAAATTATTTTCCTTTTCTGTCCTGAAATTAGTTACTCAATAAGCTAATTCATTGTCAACCAATAATTACTTTATCCTTAATCAATGTATTAATTCAATTACTCACTTTTACTCAATCGTTACTTCATCTTTATTAAAACTAATTTGATCAATGATTTACTTGTTATGGCTTTACTGTTTATCAATAATTATAATAACTTAATCACTTTACTTTTACTAAATTATAATAATTTGATGAATGAATTACTCAATAACTACTCTAATTGTAAGCCATAAGTCACTTTAATTGTTTCTTTATCTATAATCAATAGTTATTTTAACTTATAATTTAATTTAACCGAATCGTTGAGTTATTCATTTAATAATTTTCTACTAATTTAGTTCAAAATACGAAATAAATTTAATTACACCCATGATTTTTGTCTAATTTACTTCCAATTGTTAGTTTAAGGTAGTTATATCAACGACTTCAATTTAATTTATTCCCGTACCCTTCCCTTTAATAGGCCTTAAGCGCATTTTATGTTTATATTATATTTACTGAGTGCCCACTGGACTACTTGTTGTGATGATTTTGAGCCGTGTGTAATACAAATTTAGGTCGATTTTACAGAAATGAGAAACGAGGAAGTAGCCAGAGACTCCTTCCTTATTTCTCGTTTCCACTATGGGGATAATATTGACGTTACGACCCCTGCGTTCCGCACGCTGAGTCTTCACGGATACATATCATTGGCGATTTTCCACGCTCTTACAGAAATCTGTACTATGTAGATTTTACTATCTTGCAGTATGTGTTGGCTATGGGCCGGAAAAATTTCGACAAAATTATTTATTTATTAAACATAGAAAACAGTTTATCAATATTAATAATATTTATTAATTATAAACAAATAAACATAATTACCATCCATGTCAATCCATAAAAATAAAAATCGCATAATATTGCATATAATAAAAATTACCTCTCCCCCCACGCCGACATCCAAGCAGAGCTCTACCGAAGTTGCAAGGATGTGACGTGGAGAGAGGGCTCGAAAATGAACATTTCTCACCTAAAAATAAAATTTCACAGGTACTTTGAAAAATGGTTTTAAAACGGTTTTATGGTTCTAAAATTCGTTAAGTTTAATGTGAAAATGGATCAGTATTTATACCTATTTTCTGTCCCTAACCTCGCATGTTAAATTTGATGCAGTAAAACAAAATTCGACCTTGTTATTTTCTAGTGAATTCTATTCTTTAATTTTATTATTTTTTGATTTATTTTAATAATTTTTCATTTAGAATTTTTATTGAATTATTACTAATTCAAATTTTCTGATTTAAGTTTCATTTTCATGAACTTTTATTAGTTTTTCAATTTTGTCGAATTTGTTGTGTTTTCTTGTTATGTTTGTGTTGGTATCGTGCGAATCTTGGTGCGTTTTGTTATTATTTTTATTTATTTTTATGTTTATTATTTTATATGTAATTCTCTTTTTTCTCATATTTGATAGGGTTTAATTGTTGTTTCAATAGGTTTATTTAAATTTGCATGTTATATTTGCGTGTGTGTTACTGATCCATTTAAACATTTCTCAAGGCCGTTTACATTCTGGCCCAACACTACTATTAACATCATAATTTTTATCAATACTATTATAGGTACCATGATCATTATTATTATTATTATTATTATTATCCTCATTATTATTATCATTATTATTATTATTATTATTATAATTATTATTATTACAATTATTATAATTATTATCAATATTATTAACAAAATTGTGTGTAGGGATTCGTCCTTATTCCTCAGCTTTAAGAAATATTTTTCTTATATAAAAATTTAGCCATAATCCATCTGTATTTCCCCGGTTTTCGGTAATGTATTTTGGTTGATTCGAAAATTTTTTAGCAGCGTTCCGCCCTTATTTTATCCTTATTCTGCAGTTTTCGATAAAGTATTTTCATCGATTTGGAAAATTTGAGCAGCGTTCCACCCTTATTTTACGCGTTCCTTTTTTACGTTACTATTTTTGTTAAGTATTTGAATTAGTTCGGAAAATTTGAGCAGCGTCCCGCCCATATTTTCCGCCTCAACTCAAATTAATTTATTTAATTCTTATTTAAAAACATTATTTTTCATGATTTTGGTCGTTCGGATTAATGTTTTTCCGAAGTCTATTCATTTTAACTGTTGCAACGATTTCGCAATTTTCCCCACTACCCATTCCCTCTCTTTGTCCTTAAGATCTATGTATGTTCATTTCATAATTAATGAGTGCCTACTGGACTACTCGGTGTTAGATATTTTGAGCCGATTGTTGTTAAAAATTTATGTAAATTTTGCAGGAAACGGATGATGAAGGAGCAGCCAATGGACTAATCATTTACCCTCCAATTTCCCCTATGTACGGATAATATTGACGTTCCAGCTCCTGCGTTCCGCACGCCGGAGCCTTCACGGGCACGAATCATTGGCGATATTCCACGCACTTACATGGTTCGAACAATATGTTTGATTTTAATAACTTGTTATGTGTCTTTGGCTGTGGGCCGGAAAAATTTCGACAATTTGAAAAATTAATTTATGCATTATAATAATTTATTAAAACCAAAATTAAATTACCAGATACATCCATCAAATTAAAATTCCTAAATATATCTTCGTAATAATCCATAAAACATTGACCAATGAATCCATTATTCACAGATAAATATATTAATCCAAAGTAAAAATCCATCAAATTAAAATTCATAAATATATCTTCGTAATAATCCATAAAACATCGATCAATGAATCCATTATTCACAGGTAAATATATTAATCCAAAGTAAAACTGTAGAAATCAAGTGTCAAAGTACGACGGAAAATCAATACTGAAAATTAAGATTTGTCAAATCATATCAGTATATATACCTATAATTTGGCCTTAACCTTGTGTGTTATTTTTTATTGCAATTAAACAAAATTCGACCTTGAAATTATTTGTGTTATCTAAATTAAATTTTTATTTATTTCTTAATTTAAATTGGTAATTTATTTTTAACATTTTTAATTAAATTTATTCAGCTAAAAATATTTTATTTTTATTCATTTAATTCATTAATTTTTACTTTTATATAAATGGTCATTTTACGGTCAAATTTTCTTGTTATTATGTTATTTTTTATGTAAATTTCGTGCGGTTCTTGATGCATTTTGTATTTATTTTATTTTACTTTTATGTTTTTGATTTTATATTTAGTTATATTCTCTCAGATTTTAAAATGTTTAATTGGTGTTGTATATTATATTTTAATTTATCTTGGTGCTAGGTTTTCGTGTTGTATTACTGATACATTTAAACAATTTTCAAGGCTTTTTGTGTCCTGTCCCAACAATAGCTTGAACTGCGCTCGGTACAATAACATTCATTTTAATGATAAAAATTGCAATAACAATTACTTTTATACTAATTTAAACCAATGAGAAGTTAAACACACAAACGTTTAGCTTTAAACAATAAATATTAATTTATATAGTTTTGAAAATGATTAAAGAAATTTTATTAATAATATTAGTTTTTAGTTTTTTTAAAATGGCTAACTCAATTTTTGTAACCGTTCAAGGTAAAAATTCAACAAGATGCGTATGTCCTGATACCGCCGTGTTGATGGATATTTTGTATATGATAGATAGACTTAGATATTTGAAAACTCCAGTCTAAAGATTATCTGAAAGAATGAGTAATTTAGAAATTCGATTTGAACTCACATATGAGACTTTAAAAAGAGCTCGGAACGCAATATAAGATGGACTTCTATATCTAAATCGGACCATAGGTATTATCAAAAATGAATTAAGACAATCAATATTCGAATTGAATGAAAATCGCAAACTTAATGAAAGAATGATAAATCAAGTTCAATATAGTATAAAAGTTTATTTTAATTAAAAAACTGATCAGTTCAATGGTATGATGAAAGAAGTTCAACAGCCAAAACCACCAGTTTACAGTGGCAAGAAATCATCAATATTCACATTTCCATTATACATTTTTACCTATTTTCTTAAAAAAGACATTGCAGCTTCCCAATATCCATACATGATTCTGATTGGTCTAATATAGTATAAATTAGCTTACACTTCTAAATATTTTTATAAAATGCCAGAAACTAAATTTTTTATAACTTTGTTGAATGAGCTGGTTGTTAATAATGGAGATGATGATATAATTAAAAACATAAAATTCATGGTCAACCGTACCGAAAAAATAGTAGAAGACATCCCATTTGAGCCTATTCTCAATTTGCCAACATTGGAGAGAAAGAAAAATTCATTCCAATCAATATTTAGTTATATGTTTGATGAAAATAATAAATAGATAGCGAATAAAAGTAAGATTAATGTATATGAAACATATGATATTAAATCCGGATCCGACTATGAAAATTATTTCCAATGGTCTATAGCGGTATATTACTTGATATTATTATTTTAGTTTAATCAGTATTTAGGTAATAGAAACAAAAATTGATCCATGTGTGGGGTATATGGTTTTGATAACCTCGCCCCAGATGTAAACGTTCACTGCGCCCAGTGGTTACCCGTTGCTAGGCAACGTTTGTAATGTAACCATTGGTTGTGAGGTAGCCAAAGGTGAGCGCCACAGAGTAACTACTCTGGCCCGACCTCAAGCTAGGTCCAACACACTACCGTTAGAAGGCCTGCGTGTGCTTTATTCATTGTGGTCCAATCATTATCTGTTCGATCTTACTTAATCCATAATTCGATTCTTGACTCTCGTTATTTAATCTCGTTTTTACTAACGTTGTACGGTTTCGATCAACCAACGGAACAAAAGAAAACAAACAAACACAAAAAGAAGCCTGTATTTAATGATACTAATTACACTCTAGTTTGGGTTGTCGAGCGGCTCGACGCTTTGCTCGCTCCTTTCTTCTTGGTCGATGGATGCTGAGCTTTGAGGTAATCTTCGGAGTAACTACCGTATCTCTATAAGCTAGTTGAGCAGGGCGAAGACGAGGGGGTACGTCACCGCTGCACCTTCTTGACAGGCAGACACCGCCACTTCCAGACCCTTTATCTGTGTCCTCAGGTTCTGGTTGAGTTGTTTCTCCTCTGACCAGCCCTTCTGTGCCGCTGTTATCTTTTGGTAGAGCATTTGTACCTTCTTCGGCTCTATCCAAGTAGCTTTGATTTGTTGCACCTCCTTTGTCAACTGGAGGATTTGTTCAAAAAAACTTTTGTTGACCTAACGCGCGTGGTCCAATTCTTGTTGCAGGATTTTAATTGGCTCCATATCTACAAAAGAGCGTTATTAGATCATATTATTTCACCTCAGTTTTATTTAATTCTAATCATTAATTATAGAATCCTTTAGTCGTCCTCATTGAAAGTTTATATCAAATCAGAAAACTCATAATTAACTAAGATGTTCTATTATTGATAATTAATCATAACGTGAATCACGACGATGTCCATAGTCATTTTGTTTTGGGGCCGTCCGAGCGTAAGGGTGCTCGCGGTGTTCCTCGGTCTGCTCTTTCTCCATTCTCATACCACGGGGAAGGATCCTCCACGGGACCACTACGTTGATGGCCGTGGATCTAGAGTTTAGTCTCTCATCGTGGAGGTTGAACGATGTGTTGTACGGAGGAGAGTATCCATCCGTACTGGCGATTCTACCTGCTGCGATGTCGTCGTTGACATTATCTAAATAGCGCCTAGCTTGATCCACATGAATGTCGGTCTGCCGCTGATGTTCCTCAAGACGAGCGAGGAGGAACTCAGCCTGACTCCGGATTCCTCTGGCCGGATTGTGGCCTGGCTTTCGTTTTATGGCAACAAACAGGAGCTCGACTTCCTTCGTTTGTTGCAGGGTACCAAATCTGGATTCTTTGACCTGGGATACGGTAAATCCCGCATCCAACATGGCTTGACGGCAACGATTTGCGGCATGCGGGGGGAAACGCACGGTGATCCGGGATTCATCGATCCACGAATCGTCTAAACGAAAAGAATTTCAATATATTTATCCAATATGCTTGGTCATCTATTTTTCAGATAACTACTCAGACCCGCGTCGGTAAATGATGTTGTGCGCTTCATGGATTATTTTCCTAGGTGATTTACTTGACCTTCTTCAAAAACTTCGTACACAGTCGGACTTATGTGGCGTGATGTCGTCTTTTAGTTGTACCTTTGCGAGTTTCATCCATATTATCATTACTATAAACACAGTTTGATAGGAGGTTGTTTTCTATTACAACGGTCGATGTAAACGTTCCGTAGGGGGAATGTCGACCTACCCGACCCAGCAGCAATGAAGAAGAGATTCGAGATCATTAGCGCTATTATCAACGCAACAAGTTTGACGTTATTATTCCCTTCGAAAATCAATCTTTTAATTTATTTAACTTTTAATCTCTGTTTAAAACGAAATTTGATACTGTAGGGAAATTCTAACCAAAAAATACATTTTTCCCAGATTAACATTTTCTACAAATTAGGTTTTCAAGATGGTAAAAGAAAAATAAATTTAATCAAACTGTAATTACTTAGAGTTAAAGAAATCAGTTAAATGAAGTGCACAAGATACGAATTTTTCCGATTCTGAAATATTTAATTACTAATGTCGTGACACACCGATTTGGAGTCCGTTGTTTTAATCTAGTTATCTTTAACTACGAACTTATTAACGCATTAATGTTTTGAAATTTTTCTTTTAGATAACGGATATATGAGAGTACCATTTTATTAATTTCATTGAGAATAATACCGTTATTTTCCTAAAGATTATTTTCTGCCAAAGGCAGCTCATTTCGTTTACTAAAAGGTTATATAATTTTATTTACCATTTAAATAAATTGATGATATTAAGGATATCTAATTATTTATTATGCTAATCATTCGTAATATTTGGATGAAATTCTTACTTGAACAATACTTTGAGTAACTCGAATAACAATCTTATTTTTAATTATTTTATTTGACTCCTATGGCGAATTATCTAAATAAACGAGATCTAAAATATTTAATAGTAACATGTCAATGATATATGATTAATTTCCAAAAAAATTACTGTCTAATATATGGTATTAACGAAATGATTCGATTTACTTTAATATTTTTTAAAATGTTAATTTAACGATAACCTGAAGTTGGAATTCTCGGCATGGGAATACATTAATGGTAAAATGGATGTTTCGTCATTTCGTAGGTTTAGGTTTCGACGTCAAATTAATTATCATCATTTGTCAATCCTTTAAACGGTTCCCACACTCGGATCATCTCTCCATCGCGAACAGGTCAAAGCAAGGTCGGAAATCCCTATGCAATTTTACGATATTCACCTAGGATAATCGGAAATTTATTCAATATCAATTATTCTCTGCCGAACTGGTTCAGGCCCAAATATATACTCTCATAACTTTTACCTATTTAGGTTTGGTACGTCTTCACAACAAAAAGAATTAAGAGAAAACACATTTTCTAACGATGTAAAATTTTATTTTTAATAATTACTCCTATCTGTGTTCAAGCTCGGGAGTTTGGCGTTGGGATCGGGCGTTTCGGTGTTTCCGTCTAAGGCTTGTATGGATTAATAAGACGAATTAAAAAGGTAAAATTTATTACTTGCAGAGTGGGATCTTGGCTCCACAATTATGTCTTCCTCCGGAATCCTAGCAGAAACGTTCTCGTCTGCACGATTAGGTCGATAATCCATTTTAATTTTCCGAAAACAACGGTCAGTCTCGATTTGTCAGCGGCTTTTATACTAGCTAGTGGGTTATTGCCATGATCGATCAGTTGTATTATTAAACGGTCACGCCGACTTTCGCTAGTTAGAGAATAATTTTCTCGAGTAGGTGTGCGTGTTTGGCATTACGATTCTTCAGGATATTCATGCGACTGTCTGCGAATTCATTTAAATTTTGGGTTACACGGGGTGATTTCTCTAATCATTTTGATTTATAAATATCGATCTACTTGCGTATAAATGTCGAGATGGATATGTATATAGTAGGCATTTATTCTATCGATTGCATTCGCCTTATCATTCCAATTTTATCTAGCTATCACTGGTTTGCTCGTCATTTTTCAGTTGGGTTGTTCCCGTTAGGTCATTTCAAAGGTAGGTGTTCGTCGTTAATTTAATTCCAATGAACTATTAATTTTTGGTCTTTCAGGTTTTCGATCTACTGATGCACAAAGGTTTGGTGGAGGATTCTCTATGGCAGTATCTCAATTATTGGTGCTAATTTATTTTACTTCTATTGATAAATGTTTATTAAATAAATTCTTGGAACCTGTTGTTCATTGTTATTTTTCGGAAAATGGAACAATTTTTTGGAATAAATTGACGGAGTAGGTTATTTGTTTTTGGTCGAGGAGTTTTACGTCACATGTCGTTATAATTGTTGGCGAGTTGTTTGGCAATTCTTATGTTTCACTAGCCTTCATCTACTCATTGTTGGTATCTCGCAATATTATTTTTATTTATCCCATTAGGTGTTGATGGTGTTTGGGATTATCGTGTCACTCTTCGCATAAGTTCGAGTTTTTTTTCAATATAAGTATTCAAATCGCGTTATAAGAGTTATGTGCTTATTAAGTATTAGGGTACTGACTGGGCTTCACCAGTGGGTTAACATTTCGGCATTTTCTTATGGAACTGCTGTTTAACTGTGGAAGAGTACTATTGTAAGTTGTTATTTTACATAGAATTCAAAACTTGGATTTATTCCACATTTATCGAGGACCTTTATCTTTATAACTATAAGTATGAATTATTATGGTTCGAATTTTTGTTTCGTTTAACGTCATTATTTTTAAATTCGTGGGTTTAATTCGAAATTAAAATTTTCTGAATATTTTACGCTAATTACATTTATTCCACGGGTTAATTTTAATTAATTTTATTTAAGACATAATATTAGAAGGCTATAGCAACGATTTTATTTTCTAATTCCCCGTTACCTTCCCTTTTAATTGATCTTAGGCGCGTTGTGTTTATATTACAAATTAATGAGTGCCCACTGGACTACTCGGTGTTTTTAAATTTTAGCCGTATGTGAATATAATTTAGGTTGAGTTTATGGGAATTGGGAGACGGCGAAACAGCCAAAAGACTATTTCCCTTTCGCCCTTTTCCCCTATACGGAATGATGATTTTACGTTCCAGCTACTGCGTTCTCACGCCGTAACCTTCACGGGCACGAACTATTGGCGATTATACACGCACTTACACAGTTCGATAGGATGTGATAAGTTGATAACTTGCATGTGTCGGCTGTGGGCCGGAAAAATCTCGACGCAAAACTTCATTTCATTAAATACTTTTATTGCGGCATAATACATCATAATAGCATATCATAATTTTGGTTCATAGTACATCATAACTATCTCCCTACGCCGACGCCCAAGCAGAGCTCATTCGAGATTGCAGGGACGCGACGTGGAGAGAGTTTTCGAACATTTTCTCACTCACATTCTAAATTCCTAGCTTCTACTGGTTAAAACGATTTTTCAGATTGAAAACTGATTCAACGATTTCAACGATGATTAAAATTCTGTGAAAATGAATCGGTATATATACCTATTGTATGACCCTAACCTTGCGTGTTAAATTTGATTTAGTAAAACAAAATTTGATCTTGTGATTTTCTAGTATATTCTATTCTTAATTTTATTATTTTTATAATTTGATTCGACAATTTTATTTTTAATTTTTTCATTGAATAGTTTCCAATTCAAATTAATTGCTTTTCATTCCTTTTTCATGGTTTTTCGCATTTTGATAAATTGTCGAATTTCGGTCAAATTGTTAGGTTTTCATGTTATTTTTATGTTTATTTCGTGCGGATCTTGTTGCACTTTGTTATTAATTTAATTTATTTTTGTGTTTTGTGATTTTATCTTTAATTGTTTTTCTTTCTCGTATTTTAGCAGGGTTAGTTGATGTTTTATAGGTCCGATTTTAAATCTGCATGTTTTATTTGCGTGTGTATTACCGATTCATTTAAACAATTCTCATGGCCGTTTGTGTTCTGGCCCAACATATCCTTGGATTGTTATTGTTAAATACCAGTTTTTCTGTTTTTTGAAACCTATTTTTGTAAATGCATCATGATATCTGGTATATTGACTGACTGGTAAAGAATGCATTTTCATTGCATTTTAAATTCGAATTGACCTTATTGAAAACTGTATCAATATCTTTGATATCTATCATTGGGAGTGTCCCAGTGAGAGATTGAAATTGACTGGATTTACCAATTGCATATTGATAGGCTCCTTTATAAAATACATTTTATAATTGTGGAACATTTGAAGTAGTTGGTCACTGATAACTGAGCTCACTATTTTCTTAGTCATGTTTGATTTATAATATTTATAAGGTGGTGACGAGCTTTTATGCCATTGCTAGATATTGATTAACCAATCAGAATCATGCATGAATATTGCACGGTTATTGCATTTTATGTGTGCCTCGATTATTTCTATATATGTTTTAATATGGCAAATTATTATTGTTATTACTATATTATTGTAATCTTAATATTATAACTATTTAAAAAATTAATACTATTAAAACCAAAAAAATACTAATATTATTACTATTTAAAAGATTTCTATTAATAAAATTAAAGTATTAAAAATATTACCAAAAAGAATTCAAACCAAAACAAGCAAATCAACATTAAAACATTTATTTTCTAAAAAGTTTTAATTTACAAACATTTTGAACAGATTTGATAAGGCACCATTCCACATGTCTTTGGTATCTAAATTCGCAACAGCCGCAATCCAGAATACACGGGTATTCGGGTTCCATATCCTTCATTGTTCGATTTAACATTACATCCCATAAAGCTTGATCAATTATATTTGTTGGGCTAGAACACAAATAGCCTTGAGAATTGTTTAAATGCATCAGTAATACAGCACAAAAACCCAGCAACAAGATAACTTAAAATATAACAACAAACATTAACTAAACATTTTAAAATCTGACAGAATATAAATAAATATAAAATCAAAAAACATAAAAGTAAAAATAAAATAAATACAAAATGCATCAAGAACCACACGAAATCTACCTATAAAATAACATAATAACAAGAAAATTTGACCGTAAAATGACCATTTATATAAAAGTAAAAATTAATGAATTAAATGAATAAAAACAAAATATATTTGGCTGAATAAATTTAATTAAAAATGTTAAAAATAAATTACCAATTTAAATTAAGAAATTAATAAAAATTTAATTTAGATAACACAAATAATTTCAAGGTCGAATTTTGTTTAATCGCAATAAAATTAACACGCAAGTTTAAGGCCAAATTATAGGTATATATACTGATGTGTTTTGACAAATTTTCAGTCTTATTTTTCGGAGAAAAAATTTCATTCTTACTTGCAGTCTTAGTTTTTCAAAAAATTAGTTGGTGTGTATAACTAGTTGAAAGCCGTGCATTCAGGCAATTAACACTGGTAAGTGTTTTGCCTGAACACGACCATTTTCGGCTAGTGTATGATTATTGATTTGATTTTACGACTTGAATTTATGGAATGTGCACAATGATTTTACGACTTGAATTTAGGGAACGTGCACAGTGATTTTTTGACTTGAACTTATGGAATGTGCACAATGATTTTACGAATGGTATTTATGAAATACTCACAACGCTTTTATGAATTGACAATTGCCGTATTTGGCCGAACGAATTTAACGTGGACGATGTAATATGCTGAATAAATATTTTCAACCAACAACCTTTGTGCATCGAAGCTTTTATTTCAACTACTATGGTAAAATTTATTTATTATTCCTTTTTCGGCCCACAGCCAAAACACATTGCAAGGCAGTAAAATAAAACACACTACCGACCTGTGTAAGTGCGGTGTAAATCCGCTAACAGTCGTGCCCGTGAAGGTTCCGGCGTGAGAACGCAGGAACCCAAACGTCAAATCATTGAATCTAAATAGCGAAAGGGAGTAGCTCAAGGGTGGGTCTTTTGGCTCATTCTTCTTGCACTCAATTTTCGATAAAATCGACATAAAATCTTTAACAACAATCGGCTAAAAATCACTAACACTGAGTAGTCCTGTGGGCACTCATTAAATGTAATATGAACATAAATAGATCATAAGGACAAAGATAGGGAAAAGGTAGCGGGGAAAACAGAGAAATCGTTGCAACAGTTAAAATGAATAGCCATCGGAAAAAGATTAATCCGAACGACTAAAATCATGAAAAATAATGTTTTAAATAATATTTAAGAATTAAATAAACTATGTTGAATTGAGACGAAAAATATTGACAGAACGCTGCGCAATCTTTTGGAAATAGTTAAAACATTTATCGTAAAACTGTAGGATAAGGGCGGAACGCTGCTCAAATTTCCCGAATCAATTAAAATACTTATAAAAAATAGTAAAGTAAAAGTGAAATGTTGTTCGATTGTTGGTATAATATTCTCTTGAAACCACAAAATAAGGGCGGATCGGTACTCAGATTTTCCGAATTAATTAAAATACTTATAGAAAATAGTAAAGTAAAAGTGGAATGTTGTTCAATTGTTAGTATAATATCCTTATAAAACTGTAAAATAAGGATGGATTACGGCTAAATTTTTATCTAAGCAAAGTATATTTTTTTTGCCGAGGAATAAGGACGAATTCCTACACAAAAGATTGATAATAATGACAATAATAATGAGAATAATAATAATAAGAAGAATGATCATGGTACGTATAATAATAATGATAAAAATTATGATAATAATAATAGTAATAATAATAAATGTAATGGTAATTATAGTAATAAGAATAATATTAAATGTAATAGTAGTAATAATTAATAAAGGCAATACATTAAATAGTGACAATGATAACGCTAGTCACATTAATAGTATGCATAGTAGTTATAATAGGGATAAGGGTAAAAGAGATACTGAGTACATTTAACATAACAAAGGGTTTACAGGCCATAGAAAAATCACCAACACGGACAACGATAAGTAGGACTATGGGAAGGAGATAGGAGAATAATGGGACCTAAATATTGAAATCGAGCACAGGCCTTCTATCGGCAGCTCGTTGGACCCATGGATCGTTCGGTCAATTATAGCATTAGCAATAGTGCTCACTTTTTGCGGACGATCTACCAACTCGAACACAGTTCCAAAGTTGCTTAGCAACGGGTGCCGAGTGGTAAGCGAAAGATATTTGTATAGGGTTGTGTGGGTAACAACCATATAGTTTCAAAATATCAACACCCAGAAACCCACCATATAAATTTGGGGGCTCAGCCGGGATCGAAATGATTTATTTAGCAAACGATAAAGAAAAACCGAAATAAGAATCTACTATCAAACAGCAAATGTCGAGACGACATTTTGCCGAACCCCGGAGAGATGACAGATGAACAGATAACAGATGAACAAGAGTGGAACTTAATAAACAAGAATGAAAGATGAACAAGAATGGAACTTAATTAACGAAATCTAATAAAGAACGATGAAAAACGACAAAATTTCTTACAAAATAAGGAAAATATGTTAAGGAAACAAATGACTAGCCCACCAAGTATAGATTTGGGGGCTCAGTCGGGATAAAGCTTTGTTAATTGGAAAAAGCAAAACAACCAAGTTAAGAAACAACAGAGAGCTTTATCAGTACACCCATCCGGGATTGAAAGCTTCGTTATTTGGAAAGATCAACACAGCCAAGTTAAAAAATAACAGAGAGTTTGTCAGTACACCCTCAACCGGAAAGAAATGATTTTGTTGGCAAAGCAAACAAAGAAAATGTCGGAACAACATTTTACTGAACTCTAGAGAGACAACAATGAGAAAAGGGAAAGTATTGTGAAAAGCGATGGATATCACTACAAAGCGAGAGAATATGTAGATGAAACAAATGGTTCGCCCACGAAATACAAATTTGGGGCTCAGCTTCTTTAAAGAAAAGACTCAAAAAAATAAAGTTAAGAAACAACAGAAAGCTACCAGAAGATACAAGATGCAAAAAATAAACAGAAAACGTCGGAACAACATTTAGTCAAAGAATAGAGCTTAATAGCAAACGATTGAAAACGACTAAATTGGCTACAAAATAAGAAAAACAGTGCAATGAAATAAATAATTAGACACCACATACAAATCTGGGGGCAATAAGAAAAGAGAGATTAGCGGAAACTATGGAAAACGATGGATTTGTCTACAAAACGAAATGAAACAAATGACTCGAAAAGGACAAATTTAGGGACTCAGCAATGAACAAAGTGAACAATATACAAGATTTCAGTTAGAGACAATAACAAGCACGACAACGTTGGAACGACATTGAACAACTAATAATTCGTGAAAACATCAACCAAGAAATATTTAAAACGAGTTAGCGGCTAATAAACGGGAGAAGCAATACATTTGAAAGTAACCACCGAGAAGATATTGCAGACAATTGCAGGAAGAAATAAATAAAAGGAAATAAAACATAAACTATGAAAAACGACCAACTTATCTACAAGGAAAGCAAACTAACAAGTGATAGAAATACAGAAAGAAGAAACCAGTGCGAAATAAGAAGCGAAAAACTTTGTTTGATCATTTGAAGCTGAGATCTAATGATTATTTTACAACGGAAAACAAATGTCAAAGAAAATTAAGAAATGAATGACGATTCTAGTAGGAAACAAATAACGATCAAAAACAATATATTTTGGGGCGGAATTTCACCGAAACTTAGAGAGATAACAACTGGAAAATATCGACAGAAACTTTGAAAAATGACCGGTTTGTCTACATGAAAAATAGAAACATAGAGTATGAATTCTTAGAAACAGTAGAACATAAATTCACTTAAGAGCAACCAGAATGTGAGTGATATGAGGTACAGGAACACCGTCAAGATTGATGGCAAAATACGGAGAAAAATCAACAGAAAAAAGTAGATAGTTTCACAAAATAAAGAACAGCTTACTGGAAACCTGCAAAAAGTAGATAGTATCGTTACAAATGAATTAATAAAGATAGAAGGTATCTTAGAGGTTCTAATAATATGAAATAAACTTGGAAAAGGGAATAACAAAATCATAACAGATAAAACAATAACGGATAATCTCAGCAAATACATGAGCATAGTCGAGCAAAAATGGCGAGATGAGGAAAAATAGAGAATGTAAAATATGATGAAAATACGAAGAGAACAAATTACCAGTTTAGAAAGCCCATGAATGACGAGTATAGTAATAAGAGAGGAAAATATCAATATATGAAAATATTAGATAGATAAATATTTCAAAAGTGAAACGATTCAACAAGAAAGTGGGGATAAAAATTATCAATATTTGTATAGCAGAAATCTAGGAAACACGAAACTATAAATAAAAATAAAATAATGGGTAGTTTGTATAAATCAATGGAAATCATCATGATATATCATCCAAAAACCGTAGGAGTAAGAATAAAAATATTAAAAAAATAGATAAATAAATAAAATTAAAATAATAAAAATATGGTAAAGGGGAAACCACAAAAATGCGGGTCGTCTAAGAGTTCGTAAAAAATTGGAAAACTAGAAATTACCGGATTAAAATTGTTTGAAATATGACAGGATCACCAAGTCAGTTAAAATAATTTTGAACGTGATAAACGATTAATTAAAAGTAATTAAGTTAAAGATCAAAGTTATTAACGGAAACTCATAAAAAAAGGTTGCAACGATTTCGAAACCCTAATCCTATGAAATGAGAAATTGTAGCGGAAGTAACAGACAATCGATTGTGCGAATTTCAAAAGACATGAGACTAAGCGAAGCCAAATTAGATTCTAAATGAGAAAGAAATAATCGATCAAATGGGAGAAGTTAATGAAAAGATAATCAAGATGATGGAGAAACTTAATCGTGGATAAAAGGAAATGTTCTGTTGTAAATGAAATGAATAGGTAGCAATTAACGTAGATATATAGAATGATGATGCTTGTCACAAATGAAAATAAAGGATTGAAAGTAATAATGAATTACGAAAATAATAGTCAGCAATCAGAGAAAATGATGATTGAAAATGAGTACGATGAGTTGAGATAATTAATAATAATAAATGAGACAGCAATAGCAACCGAAAGGTGTAAAACATACGAAAAAAAGCCGAACACTTCATGAAAGCCGTTAAATAAATTTTGAGTGGACAAGTAATACACAACTTCAACAGCGAAAGCTGAAAAATCACACATAAGGTACGGTAAAAGTTTCGATGCATCTCATTTTTTTTAGTATATTTTATAATGTTATTTATATTATATTATATGAAAATAATACTGGAAAGTAAGAAAGTAAAACCGATAGGGAACCCTGATCAACCCGAGGAGAGGAAGGTCGTAAGGGTGTTTCTGGCGAGAGATTGATCACCTCTCTGGGGAACAAACTAACGCGATTACTACAATTTTTGAATTGGTAAAGTGAAGGGGAAACCGAAAATAAAAATAAAAATTGAAAAAATGCGCATGATTTAGACGCCGAAGGTGAGAGAGCCAAAAAGTCTGGTAAGGTACCTAGAAACACTTTTTTCCCTAGCTGGTGGTGAGGCACCAGAGGACAGCGGCGGACTGTCGAGTTCAGGATGTTACCAGCCAAGGGACTGGTGACGCTGGAACGCTCGATACGCAACCCGGATACCACACCGAGTATCGACCGAGTATTTTTTGGGTAGGGACTCGATACACAACCCGGATCCCACACCGAGTATCGAGGACACCAAGCGGTAGGTGAGATGTGAACTAACCGGTAGATGGTTCATACTCGAAAGGTCCTACTAAGGATCAGATTAGAGAAGCCAAGTATAGCTGGAAATCTGACGCGGGGCGAACTGACAGTAGATAGAGATATTAGGATTTACAGCGTTCAATTCTTTCCTTTTCTTTTCACTATTCGGGAAATCAAGTAAACCGTTTTTGGAACTTGGTCAAACGTCTAAGCATTTCCATTCTTTTATATTCTCCAAGGTACACAACCCGGATCCCACATCGAGTACTGAGGGAATGTTTTTTTTTAATAATAACCCAGCGAGGAGTTCGATTCAAAAATATGGATCCCACACCGAGTACCGGATATCCGAGTGGCGGTGAGGCAAGCGTAATCGGACAAATGCGCTATCCAAAAGACGCCATGGATTGAGAGTCAGTGTGAGGCCTCAAGCTTGTCCATCTGACAAGTCACCCGACAAGTCACTGATGAAACTCAACTTCGATTAAATAGAGAAGGCTTTTGAGAGCCAATAAAGAGGATAAGTTATAGAGGCCCATAGAGTGCCGGATGAGACGAAAAGTTTAAGGCCATAACGTGCCAGTAAAAAGATAATAAGATTTAGATAAAGGCCCATAGAGCGCCATCGATTAAGGATTAAGCAAACGATTTTTAGATCAGGGAGACTTAGGAAAAATTATTAATAGATTGAATGATAGTATGATTGCAGTGATTTTATTTGATAAAGTATAGATAATTGATGCGACTACATAGATAATTGGTAAGACGATATAGATAATTGATACGAGATTAATACGAGGTTGATAGATAACTGATAAGAGGAATAGATAAGTTAAAATGGATTTAAAATGAAAGGGGGGGCGAATCAAAAGGAAAATGATCACAGCGGATAAAGTTTAAGGAAAACGACAAGATGATTTAATTAAAAGGCCCATAGAGATTAAGAAACGTTTTATTGGACAAATTATGAAGAGATAAAGAAATAATAATTGAGACTAATGTTGATATGATTGTGATGATTTAATTGATAAAAATAGTTAATTGATACGACCATATAGATAATTGATGCAACTATAAAAATAATTTATACAAGGGAAATAGATATTTGATACGAGTTATAGATAATTCAAAATAAACCTAAAAAATCAAAAGACAAAAAATTAAAAAGATAAAGAAGTTGACGTAGCGAAAAGAATTAAAATAAGGAGACGCAATGAAAATAATAATAATTATGAGAATAATGCGAAAATTTATGTAGAATAAGATATACTAGAAGTGATTATTTATTTTTAGATAATTGACAAGGAATAAAGAGATCAAGTAAACGACGAATAATAGAGCCAAGATAGAATCAAGAAAACGAGTTACGAGAAACCAGAATCAAGGAAACCATTGAGTAGAGAAACTGAGAATATACCAAAACGAACGGAGAACAAGGATAAAGAAAATAGACCATTTTATTGGAAGTCAGAGGAAGTGAAAAGCAGCAACAGATAGAAAACTTAATACAGTAGCGACAGCAAGACCAATGATTACAACAGAAAGTTTGGAAACAGAAACCGAAGGATACGATAATGAAAAGTCAACTGACAAAGGAAATAACGCGAAATCACCCAAACTAAAAATTTCAATTCAGTTGAAAAAATGTACGAGTAAAGAGAGGAAAAAACTCCGAGAGGAAATTAATCAAGAGTTGCCAAGTAAAACATACGGATAAAACAGAAATATATTTAAAAAAATCAACAATGTACGAAATCACATGCGATGAACCAGAAATGAGGAAGCAAGAACCAATATATTCGAGTTTAAAGAGGAATGTACAAGAGATGCATTCAGAAAGAAAATGCAACGGAGAAGATTTAAATGACGAAAAGGAAACTGGAAATTCGGAAAAGAAAACAGTCGAAACAAACGTAGCTGAAACATGGAAAACGAAAATCATACGAGAACAGAAAATATTAACGTTCAAAAAAAAATATTAAAGTTCAATATACAAAACTAAAAGAATGCGAAAAGAGGATGAAGAGATTCAAAAATAGAGCAAGGAATGGAATAAGAATAACAACCTACTGCAGCCAAACGAAACAAAAAATGGATATCATGAAATAATAATCCCAAACAAGACTGACGTTCAACACCGGATATGAATAAAGAAAGAACCAGAGAAAAAATCAAAAACAACTCAACAGTCAAAAACCAGATAACAAGAAAGACAAATCGAATCAGTAAAGAGAGATTGCAAAAGACAATGCCAAGAAATGACTGAACTACAAAATGCTTGTAATGAAAATGGAGTATCGAAAGAATCTTGCAAATCGAAGTAGGCAAACAAAGAAGATAAGCGATGTCAAAATAAAGTTAATACCAATCACAAAAATGAGAAACCAGATATGATAATAAAAGCAACAGAGATAAAGAAGGGAGAGAAACAGAAAGTCAAACAACTACCCAAAATCAAGAGAAATAATAACAAGCCCTATTAAAGGAAACTGAAAATTGTTATAAAAACAAGGAAAGCGAAAGCAGCATGATATTGGATATGAGAAGGAAGATAGCAGTAATAAGCCCATATATACAACCTAGCATTCCTTAGAAAGAAGTTGAAAACCAATCAATTGATGCAAGAATTACCTGTAGCAAATATGCCGAGATATGCAGAAACCCAAAGGATACCGGTTACGGACGGATCAACTCCTAATATACCCAATACCAAAAGGATTAAAACAAGAAAAGTAAATATACTAATAATCAAAGTGAACGAAGCTTAAACTTAGACAGATCGTTCAAACCCTTAGAACTCTAGAAAATCAAATCCGAAAGTCAATAGAAAAGGAAACACCCATCAAGGAAACCATATTCAAATAATCATGGATGCTCTACAGAAACCCTACAAAATAGCAGAAAAGAACCGAAAATCAAGAACAAATAGCCCAAATCGATAACCACAAAGATGTAACCCAAGCCAACCTCAAACAATCCTGAATAATCCCAAACCGATCAATTATCATCAAACAATCGAGACAAGATAATATGATAACGGGTCACCTATCCACAGAACCCAGTTGAACTTCACCCAGTTTCAAGATGCTAAAAAGTCAACAACCAAAAGCAAGAATATCAATTCACAACCCAAAACCCCAAATAAACCATTAAAAAAGGAGTCTTGAACGAAACATTCTTTCTATTCTTTTATCTGATATTCACTACGCCTGCCAATCATCTAAACAATCGGTATCTAATCAGCATGTTATCAAATAGCCAATCCCCCAGACTAAACGAAGTCTCAAAATTAAACCGCACAACAGATATCGAATCGTCAAAATCAGAACCTGCTAAAGAAAGTAATCAATCAGAAACCAAGAAACCCAAGGCATTAGCGAGACGAATACCTAAATGACAGAATACCGAACTCATGATTAACAATAAACTAATGATTTTTAGATTATTAACTATTCTTTATGTGTGATTATAACCGGACTGTAGGTCCTCTTTCACTTCATCTTGTATTCCATATATTGATGTATACTGTATGATTTTTTTATGCATGTGGGTTTTGAGGTAACGACCCTGTTGCTCGTAGACCCAATTGAATGGAAAACGTAAACTCTGTATAGTTCATAGCTTGAATCTTTTAGAAACTGCAGGTCGCAACTTTACTGGCCCAGAGTGTTTTATGTTGGCCAGCACACAAATAGCCTTGAGAATTGTTTGAATTCATCAGTAATACAGCACAAAAACCCAGCACCAAGATAACTTAAAATACAATATACAACACCAACTAAACACTTTAAAATCTGAGAGAATATAAATAAATATAAAATCAAAAAACATAAAAGTAAAAATAAAATAAATACAAAATGCATCAAGAACCGCACGAAATCTACCTATAAAATAACATAATAACAAGAAAATTTGACCGTAAAATGACCATTTATATAAAAGTAAAAATTAATGAATTAAATGAATAAAAACAAAATATTTTTGGCTGAATAAATTTAATTAAAAATGTTAAAAATAAATTACCAATTTAAATTAAGAAATTAATAAAAATGTATTGTAGATAACACAAATAATTTCAAGGTCGAATTTTGTTTAATCGCAATCAAATTAACACACAAGGTTAAGGCCAAATTATAAGTATATATACTGATGTGTTTTGACAAATTTTCAGTCTTATTTTCTGAGAAAAAATTTCAGACTGAAGTGAGTTGAAGTGCATTGCAGCTGTTAGCCGTGCGTTCGGGCAATTAACACTAGCGGGTGTTTTGCCTGAACACGATAACTTTCAGCTGCTGTACACTGACAATTGGGAGCTATGAGAGTGAATGGTTTGCGAATTTATTGACCAATTGATCAAATGTTCTATGATAAAGCAAGGAAAGATATTTAGGCCCTCATTTATGAACAAGGAATCATGATGCTATATGTATATTTTTGAACTTTCACAATTATATGAATAAACGGTTTTATGCATTCGAGATTTTTACCCAATTGGTACGGTAAAATTTATTTATTATTCCTTTTTCGGCCCACAGCCAAAACATATTGCAAGTTAGTAAAATTACACATAACTATCGACTGTGTAAGTGCGGTGTAAGTCCGCCAACAGTCGTGCCCGTGAAGGTTCCGGCGTGAGAACGCAGGAGCCCAAACGTCAAATCATTGATCCTAAATAGTAAAAGGGAGTAGCTCAAGGGTGGGTCTTTTGGCTCATCCTTCTTGCACTCAATTTTCGATAAAATCGACATAAAATCTTTAACAACAATCGGCTAAAAATCACTAACACTGAGTAGTCCAGTGGGCACTCATTAAATGTAATATGAACATACATAGATCATAAGGACAAAGATTGGGAAAAGGTAGCGGGGAAAATAGCGAAATTGTTGCAACAGTTAAAATATGAATAGCCATCGGAAAAAGATTAATCCGAACGACTAAAATCATGAAAAATAATGTTTTAAAAAATATATAAGAATTTAATTAACCCATGTTGAATTGAGACGGGAAATATGGGCAGAACGCTGCGTAAATTTTCGGAAATACTTAAAACATTTATCATAAAACTGCAAAATAAGGGCTGAACGCTGCTCAAATTTTCCGAATTAATTAAAATACTTATCGAAATACTAAAGTAAAGGTGGAATTTTGTTCAATCGTTAGTATAATTTTCTTATAAACTGTAGGATAAGGGCGGAACGCTGCTCAAATTTCCCGACTCAATGAAGATACTTTATCGAAAGTTGTAGAATAAGGATAAAACCGTAAAATAAGGGTGGAACGCTGCTCAAATTTTTCGAATTAATTAAAATACTTTAGCGAATATTGTAAGGAAAAGGTTGGGCGCAGCTCAATTGTTGGTATGATAATCTGATAAAACCGTAAAATAAGGGCGGAACGCTGCTAAAATTTTTCGAACTAAAAAAATTACTTTGTCGAAAACTGTAAAATAAGGATGGGTTACGGCTATTATTTTTTTAAGCCGAAGAATAAGGACGAATCCCTACACAAAAATTTGATAATAATAATTATAATGGTAAGGATAATGGTAATTATAATAATAATAATAATAATAATAATTATTATAATAATAATGACAATAATAATGAGGATAATAATAATAATAATAATAATAATAATAATAATCATGGTGCTTTGATGATAATGATAATAATTATGACAATAATAATGTAATTATAGTAATAAGAATGATAATAAATGCAATAGTAGTAACAAATAATAAAGGTAATACATATAATAGTAAAAATAACAATGCTAGTATCAATAATAGAGAACATTGTAGTTATAATAGGTGTTGGGCCAGAACACAAACGGGCTTGAGAATTGTTTAAATGAGTCGGTTATACACACGCAAATACAACATGCAGATTTAAATCGGACCTATAAAACACCAACAACCCTGCTAAAATATGAGAAAGAAAGCAATTAAATATAAAATCATAAAACACAAAAATAAATTAAAATAATAACAAAGTGCAACAAGATCCGCACGAAATAAACATAAAAATAACATGAGAACACGAAAATTTGACCGAAATTTGACAATTTATTAAAAAATGGAAAATCCATAAAAATGAAATAAAAATTAAATAATTTGAATTGGAAACAATTCAATTTAAAAGTTAAAAAGAAAATTTTCAAATTAAATTATAAAAATAATAAAATTAAGAATAGAATTTACTAGAAAATCACAAGGTTAAATTTTGTTTTACTAAATCAAATTTAACACGCAAGGTTAGGGTCATACAATAGGTATATATACCGATTCATTTTCACATAATTTTAATCGGTCTTAATCAGTTTAATCAGTGAATCAGTTTTTAAAAACTATAATCAGTTATTCTGAACAAATCAGTTTTAACCAGTTGAGAAACCAAACTATCGATGTGAGTTGAGAAATGCTTGAAAACTTTCTCCACGTCGCGTCTTTGTAACCTCGTAAGAGTTCTGCTTGGGCGTCGGCGTGGGGAAAGTCTTGAATATGATTTGATGATGAAATGTATTATGCTAATTACAACTGATTTCGTCAATAAATATTATGAAATAAAGCACGAATTTTTTTCGTCGAAATTTTTCCGGCCAACAGCCTCTCACGCACCGCAAGTAAATAAAATCAACACATAACTCAGGCTGTGTAGGTGCAGTGTATCTGCCAATAGCCTGTGCCCGTGACGGTTTCGACGTGAATAACGCATGGCCTAAACGTCAATAACAACCGTTATAAGGGAAATTGGGAGGAGAGGAATTAGTCTTTTGGCTGCTTCTCCGCCACTCATTTCCCCATAATTTCGACCAAAAATCAGTAAACACAACGGCTAAAAATCATAAACATGGAGTAACTCGGTGAGCACTCTTAAAATCATAATATGAACACAATTATCCTAAGGTCAACACAGAGGGAAGGAAGTGGGGAACGAATGCGGAAATAATTGTTATGTCGAAAATGATCTAACTCAAAAATACTAGACAAGGACGGTGACGGAGAACCAACGATACGATATCGATACCCAGTATAGATTAATGTAATTGAAAATGACAATATCGCAACAATTTAACGAGGAGAATTAATCGGAGTAGATAGATTACCCCATGAACCTTTTAATAAGAAATAGTGTTATCAGTTTGCCTGGAGTTGATTGTTACTATAGCTACTTCACGCGTTGATTAAACCAATCTGTTCGTAATTCAAAAAATCACTCAAAAATACGGACATATTATTATTAAAAATATTTTACCCAAGTGTGACCCAACAACCAATCAGAATAATAGATAATGAGACAGCATAACCATAAAAAAATATCAGCGACAAATTAAATAAAAATAGTTTTAATAGTTTCTGATATTTCATTTGGATATACCACAAGACCATGAAACTGCACATAGCATACATAACTTTCACCCATCATAGAGGATCGAATTAATTCAGAGGTAGATAAATTAGGGAGTAAATAGAATTACGACTAGATGAAAGGCATACATTTAAATTTGTATACGACCAGCCAATTGAGAATTCTCGTCAATTAATCATAATAATAATCAAAGAGAACAATAAAATGGAGATGCGTACGCATTCAGATCACAATAGCAGCATCTGGCATTAAATACAATCAATGAGTAACGTCCACACAAATAGAAGGAAAGTAGATTGACATCTTTGTAAGGCAGTGGAAGCTTGCAAACTCATCAGGATTGTAAATCATTCCTCTAAGTCAAGAATAAGATTTATTAGGTTAACAAAATGATACAAAATCTAACCGAAATTTTTGGCCGTAAAATGCAATCCCTGAAAACAATAGTGAATAATTAATAGATCGTTAAATAAATTAAAAGCAGAAAAATAAAATTAATACGATCACGAACACATGGTAGACGTGGCGAGACACGATTAATTCCATTAAGATCAACGAGAAGAGCAGGAAATGACCACGTGGAGAAAAACATCTGGTATAAATCGATTACCAGTGTTGACAGGCGAGGTGAGAAAATTTGCAAAATTAATACACGCACATAAAGGTTGTGAAGAGAAGGAATTGTACGACACACACACAGGCAGAGGTAAGACATATAATATAAATAGGTAAACCAACGGCGACAAGTCAGAAAATTCATAATCGTAAGCACAATGAATGTCAATAGACAGAACGATCCACGAGTCAGAAGTCGCCCCTCACGCCATCCAGACACAGACGAGATCACAATGGAACGAAGGGCTGACGCCCAAGAAAGTAGGGATTGCATTTATTTATTTAAAAATTTTTTTTAATTATAAAATGTTTATGCACCTCGGTTAACCTACTCCATAAGAAAGAACATTGGTCAAGTCAAGTCGAGACATAAGAAAGTTCTTGCTGATAGAAAAGTATCATAAAAATCCAGGAAGACCTGATCACATTTGCGAATTTTATTAAATAAATACTAGATGTTAATTTGTCAGAATCCTGTTATGATAAATTCGTACGTACGATTAGAATAAAAGGCCCACTAAATAAATTAGCAATACGCCAGTCACAATATTATCCGGTGAACAACGTTCTAACTACTTTATCATGATTAAGTCGTAATCGGCCAAATATCTATCTCGGTACCGACGAAATGATCGCACGCCCGAATAGTATGCTAGACGTCCAAAATGCTTATCTAGTTAAGAACCAGTTATGTTTGATTATTTGCTAAATGCACAACACCTGAAGAGCACTGAGGCTCACCTAAACGTCAATGACAATTCGCTAGATTACTTACCCAAATCAATTAAACATTCTGTCGAAAATACCGCTAAAGATATAAAATTTCACAGATGAGATCATAAAAGTTAATCCATGACCGATGACACCTGCCGCCGCGTTAAATCATCGTAACAAAATAAACGAGTTATGAACTCCAATTGATTCAAATTTGAAAAAACTTAGATTACCTTGTCTCAAACCTCCACTACGTCACCAACTCGATAGGTATCTTAAACTCAACCCATATTGCACATATATTAATCTATTCGTTTAATGATTCTACTTGTTAGATTATTATGAATTTAATGTTATCTGTACTAATAGATTCATGGGTGGACGAATCTCGGATCACGATGAGATTACCATCTCACTCCGCCGCTAGATGCAGACAGGCGATGTGGGATGCGGGATATTCGATTTCCCCAGTGAGAGAGTCCAGATTCGGGAGACAAGGATGAGCCGAAGATGTAGAGTTGCCGTATGTGGCAGTAAAGCGTGAGCCAAGACTGAATCCGGCTCGCGAACTCAGAAGTCAGGCGGAGGATATTCTGTCACGGCTTGAGGCTCATCAAAGGAGAACCAACAAGGAAGTAGAGCGATCTCGCCGTCATCTGGAACAACTCAATGAAGACATCGCGGCTGGTCTGATTCCGAGTACGGATGGGTATGCCCCTTTTATGGCATCTCATTCGAACTCGATGACCGCAGGATAAATCAACCAACACAGGCCATGACCGTGTCGATGCCGAAGAAGATCCTTCCTAGAGGAATGAGACCAGATGGTGAAGATAGGAGGCCGGAGTGGGATCACTCCTATACTCGCAGGGCATTGAGACAAAATCCAAGGAGCCAATATTCAAACTCACACTACAATTGATTTAAATACAATAGTTTTAGTTTTATCGTCTTATCATATCTATAAGTATTGTAAAATATTCACCAATATAAGAAATTCATTTCACGACTTTAGGTAGAAGTAATACCTATTAGAATTATCATACTTATCATAGTATTCATCATACCTCAGATTAAACGAAATCTTAATGGCCTATTTTTCTTTTCACAGAGATAGACACCGGTACAATCCTGGACAACGCTCTAAAGAACGCACGAAAGGAGAATACGGATCTCCATAGACAGTTATTGCAGTTGACAAATGAGATACACCAGATAAAGCCAACGTGGATAGAGCCAGCCAAAGCAAAAACTCTATACCAGCGAGCGATGGCCGCCCAGCGTGGGTGGACCGAAGAGAAACGATTGGGATAGGCCTTGAAAACCAAATTTGCGGTCTGGAGGTGGCCCTGGCAGCTTGCAGGAGGGTCAAGCAGTCACCTACCCCCTAGTCTTTGCTCCTGCTCAGCTGGCATACCGAACTTCCACAGACACAACCAAACCTGCGGTAAAACCACCTCAATGCCGTCCGGGAAAGATTGAAAGAGCGAAACGACGGGTGATGAGACTTACGGAACAAACAAAATGAGAAAATGTCGTAATAAATAAATGTTTTAGTTGACTTTGACCGCTAACCTTTGACGATCCTATAACCAGTGGTTACATTACCAATGTTGCTAGCAACGGGTAACCATTGAGGCATGATGCTAATTTTCATATGGGGTCAAGGACATTGACACCACCAAAAACCCCAAATAGGGATAAGGTAAGAGAGATACGGTGCTGATAGTTACATAACAAAGGGTTCACATGCCATAGCAAAATCATCAATACGGACAACTATAAGAAGGACCAAGTGAATGGACATAAAGATAAATGATATGAGAGTATAGGTTAACATTTGAATGAGATAGGAGAATAATGGGACCTAAAAATCGAAATCGAGCACAGGCCTTCTATCCGCAGCTCGTTGGACCCATGGATCGTTCGGTCAATTATAGGATTAGTAATAGCGCTCACTTTTTGCGGACGATCAACCCACTTGAACACAGTTCCAAGGTTGCTTAGCAACGGGTGCCGAGTGGTAAGCGAAAGATATTTGTATGGGGTTGTCTGGGTAACGACCATATAGTTTCAAAATATCAACACCCAGAAACCCACCAATTGGCTCAAAAATCAGCGGTAATATGTGGTGAGCAAATCAAACATCAGTAAAACAATAATTTACATTCAGTGGTGTTGTCGAGCCGGAACGCTCCTGAACGTAGTTCAGGTACTTCCTTTTTGGATAGGAAAGCGTTCCGGAATTAAAGATGATTTCTGATAACGAGAATTGGCTGACGTATTGAAAAAAAATTAAAAAGAATTGCTGATTTTTCTTTTCTAATTTTAAGGAAAACTATTAATGAAATAATTTTATTCCTCCTTTCATAAACTTCTGATTGTACGAATGAATTCTCATTTAGTTTAATTAATAATATTTTCATCAAGAATATTTTTAATATATAAAAGAATAAAGAATGATATAATAATGTTTAATTAAATGACAATGCATTTTATTAGTCATATTTTACTACTTCATTGAAGACTTTCTTTTCTCCGCCTCCAGCTTTGTGCGCAGCATTATCTAATGAACCTGATTTGGATGCAACTCCCGAGTAGTCTATATTTTCGTTAAAAACCTTTGTTGTCCCACCACCAGCTACATGTTGTGCATTATCTTGAAAGGGTATTTTTGCTCCTACGTCAGAGTAATCTAATTTTTCATTAAAAACTTTTGTTGTCCCTCCACCAGCTACATGTTGTGCATTATCTTGAAAGGGTATTTTTGCTCCTACGTCAGAGTAATCTAATTTTTCATTAAAAACCTTTGTTGTCCCTCCACCAGGTTGATGAGCAGCGTTATCTAAGGAGCCAATTTTCGATTGAATTTTTTTCACAACCATTGCAACCAATATTAAAAATCAATCAACTTTCAAATGGATGGAAATTGATGTCAATTATAATTTATAATAATTTAAATGAAATTAACTATAAATTTGTTTAAATAAAAAGAACTTATTTTCATTATGACCATAGAACATATTTTTGTCTTATAAAACTCAAAGTTTAGGCACTTCGTTTTTTTTGTATGAATGTTGCTTTTTTCGAAACCTGAGTTTGTCGTTGAAATAATGGATGAAAGTTAAATTGAAATAACATAATTTGTTGAGATATTTGTCAAGGATTAGCTCTAAATCTGATTTCTCATTTTGTGAAGAAAAATCAGAGAAAAATCCTACAAAATAAAATTTATTTATTTATCATAAAAATTGTTCACAATAATTTCCAATTATAGTTAGGGTAGATTTTTAATAGGTTTGACATTGTCTAAGACAAATCAACAATCTGATTGTTGACCAGAACAAGCGTTTTTCATTAATCTCCTTGGTTAATTGTTCATGTCGCATTCACTTGTTTGAGGTTGTTCTAGAGTAGTGCCAAGGAAATTTGAATGCAAATAAATACATGGCAAAATTTATAACAATTCCGAATTAATAAAAATTGAGATATTGCGTGGGAAATAGTTATATTAAGATAGAAAGTAATCAGAAAAATATCAAAATAAATCAAATTAATCTTTCTTGCAGAAGGCAATAAATCCTTTATTTTTACCAACCATTATTAGTGTCACATCGGTGGTTATTGCAGACAGCTTGTGCAAATCATCTTTATCGACTTGAAGTATATTCAAAATGTATTATAGATATCCTCATCCCTCGTTTGTCCTTTCATTGGTAGTGATTGCAACAGATTCTCTTTTACTATGAAGTTAATAAACACCATTCTCACCATAATTGCTAACTGTGCGATGTCTAATATATCTGTTGACTCGTCAAATTGTAGCGAGAACCAGTCACTTATTTCAAATTCAGCCTTTAAATGAGTTTGCATTTCTGTTTTCTTCTTGTGACGATGATATTTTACAACCGAAAGTCTTGTATTGCTGACATAATCTCACGTTTGTTAGAAAATCCCTCAAAACAATCGGCACTAGTCAGAAATTTTAACAACACACTATCCTGGAAAGGGTTTTTCATTTTTATGAGTATGTGAACATTTTTAAAAGAAGCAATCGTGGCCTCTTTAGAATTTTCTACATGTTTATTGAAAACAGCCTTTTAAAATAGACCAAAAAGTAGTGAAAAAGAGTGGTGGCACACATAAAGATACTCTAAATGAAGAAAATTTTAATAAGGCGCTACTTTACCCACTATAGCTAAAAATACCATTGATTACGAAATTATAACCTCAATCCTTAATAATGGAGAACAACAAATGATAGTGACCAAAACACACAAGAAATAAGGACGAAAGGATGAAGACAAACTTGGCCTCCGACCAGATCCCAAACATAGAGAAGAATGTAATATTATTGTAATTATATATTTGCTTAAATATTGTGGATTTACTAACAATATTATAATTCAAATTTTTATTAAATAAAGGTTGCATGTTATATTGCTGGTTTTTACACTCAACTAATGTTTAAATCTTCTACGAATCAATCCAGTAAATCCAAGACCTTGAATTGCCAATGAAGAAACATTTGTGTAGTAATACATAACTGTTTTGCATGAAATGTAATAAAGTAGCAATAGTGTAATAGTAGTGAATCGATTTTATGAATATTGTTATTATTTTGTGTGAATTTGCACTTGTCATATTAAACGCGAAGAATCAATTTGATTAGCTTACGCTGGGTTATGGGGTAAGGCAAAATAGAATTTTGGGAATTTAATTAACTCATTTTGATCAGCTTTATATCCTTGGATTACTATTGTTAAATACCAGTTTTCCTGTTCTTTGAAACCTATTTCTGTAAATGCATCATAATATCTGGTATATTGACTGGTGAAGAAAGCATTTTCATTGTATCTTAAATTGGAATTGATCTTTTTGAACATATTATCGATATCCTTGATATCTATCATTGAGAGAGTCCCAGCGAGAGATTGAAATTGAGTTTTATTGAGTTTGACTGGATTTGCCAATTGCATATTGATAAGCTCCTTTAAAAAATATAATTGTGGAACATCTGAACTGGTTGGACACTTATTTTCTTGGTCATGTTTGATTTATGATCTTTATAAGGTGGTGACGCGCTTTTATACCCTTGACAGATAATGATTAACCAATCAGAATCATGCATATTATTATAACAAAGACAGGGCATGATAAGTGCATGATAAGTGCAAGATAAGTGCGTGACAGTATAAATATACAAAACTGTATGTGAATTACAAAGAAAACATTGAATTTGTATATGATTTTACACACATCTTTCGTCTATATAAAATGCATTATTAATATCACGTGTTTTATTATTACGAGTTATTATTATTATTATTATTATTATTATTATTATTATTATTATTACTGGGCCAGAACGTAAGCGGCCTTGAAAAATGTTTAAATGGATCAGAAACACACACGCAGATACAACACGCAATTTAAAATAAACCTGAAAAACACCAATTAAACCATATAAAATCCGAGAAATAAAAGAATTAAATATAAATTAATAAACATAAAAATAAATTAAAATATTAACAAAATGCACCAAGATTCGCACGATACAACACAAATATAACAAGAAAACACAACAAATTCGACGAAATTGAAAAAATCAATTAAAGTTCATTAAAATGAAATTTAAATCGAAAAATTTGAATTAGTAATAATTCAATAAAAATTATAAATAAAAAATTATAAAAATAAATCGAAAAATAATAAAAAGAAATAATAGAATTTGCTAGAAAAGAACAAGGTCGAATTTTGTTTTACTGCATCAAATTTCACACGTCACACAAATAGGTATAAATACTGATCCATTTTCACATTTAACTTAACCATTAACCATTTTTAGAAACCATTTTTCAAACTGATTAAAACCATTTGAAAATTGTCAACTATTTTTCAACTATTTTGAACTAGTTAAATACTTCAAATCTATTTCAAACAGAATTTTTAGGTGAGAATCATTTATGGTGGAACCCTCTTTCCACGCCACGTTCCCTGCATCTCAAATGGAGCTCTGCTCGGCGTCGGCGTGGGGGGAGTGGTATTGATGTTATTTTATGATTATTTTTATGAATTATGGAATGGTCAAACATGGGTAATTTGTTTGTTTTATAATTAATAAATATTATTAATATATATAACTTGTTTTATATGTTTTTATAAATTTTAAATGTTGAAATTTTTCCGGCCCACAGCCGACACATCACGCAAGATAGTAAAATCAACATAGTGCAGATGCATGTAAGAGCGTGGAAAATCGCCAATGATATGCACCCGTGAAGACTCAGCGTGCGCAACGCAGCGGTCGTAACGTCAATATTTATCCCTATAGCTGAAGCGAGAAATAAGGAAGAAGTCTCTGGCTACTTCCTCGTTTCTCAATTCTGTAAAATCGACCTAAAATTATATTACATACGGCTTAAAATCACCACACCGAGTAGTCCAGTGGGCACTCAGTAAATATAATATGAACACAAAATGCGCCTAAGGTCTATTAAAGGGAAAAGGGTACGGGGATAAATAAATTAAAATCGTTGATATAACTAATGGAAACCTATAATGGGTAATAAACTAATCATTGGTATACTAAATTAACTGTAAAAATTATTCAATAAATAATTTATTAACTCGACTAGATTAAATGATTGATTAATAGTTAAAGACAGATAATTTCTGAATTAAACTGAATTTGTTTCACTTTTGGAAAATTTCAAAGGAATTTTGCGTAAATATACCCACTTTATGGTTAAATAATTGAAACAATTAAAGTTAACGTAGTTATAGATTAGAATCAAAGTTTTCATATATCAGTTTATTGGTTAAATAGTTCCTCGGTTAATAAAAATACCTTAATTGAATTAAAACTCGATGCCGATCAACCAAGTCATTCAGTAATTAAAGTTAGACGATTCGAATAAAAGTAAAATAGTTCCCTTAGTAAAGATCAAACTAGATTCATGAAGTTACTAGTATGATGATGTTAAAATGGTTTCGTAGAATTACAATCAAGGTAGAATAAATTAGCAATGATGTTAATATTAAGGTAGGTTCACGGAATTAAAATAAAGGTTGAATAAATTATTTGAAGCAATGATATTAATATAGCTTTATAGAATTAAAATAAAGGTTGAATAAATTATTTGAAGCAATGATATTAATATAGCTTTATAGAATTAAAATAAAGGTTGAATAAATTATTTGAAGCAATGATATTAATGTAGTTTTATAGAATTGAAGTAAAGGTTGAATGAATTAGCGTAGTAAAAGATAGGCGAAAACTGAGTAGCGAAACCGAACTAAGTTAATTCAATCATTCCCAAACCTAAACTGAAAGGGTTTAGAAGTTTATGATAAGGTTTTCTAAAAATTAAAACAAGTTTAGAGATGAAAAACAAGATGAATTATTGTTTAAATTAAATTAATATCATTGTAAAAATCAACGTTTCAAAAATGGGAAAACTTTTATTTTAAAAACATACAAATCATTTACTCACAAAATAATCGAACGCATAAAAATCCATAAGAGAAAATATTCCACTAGCATAAATTCCATCAAGGTTTCGCACGGAATGTAATGATTTCCCTTAAAAAACAGCGTTAAAATATTCAAATTAATTTGCAGAATAACTTACCCGAATAGATTTTCGACGAATTCGCCAATCGATAATTCTAAATGAAATATTGTAAAATCACCGGATGTAACGATATAATCTTACTTCTTTTCCACCGTTCGAATCACGATATCCGCAGGAAGTTACACCACACATACGTCGACGCTTCAGTGAATCGACATCCGCTCTCGCCTTCCGAGGATCATTTGGTTACAACATTTGGTAAACAAAATTGACGTTGATATTGGATTTAGAAAAGCCATGAATTTATATCGTAAGATGTGACGATAAAAGTTGCTAGGTTTAATGATTAAATGTCATATTGGAAAATCTAAAAATGGAAATTTAAGTAAACGGATAAAATAGAATACCGGTACGAAATCTTTAAAATTCCTACTTACATTCGACGCTACCCCATAGCCGCCATCCTTAAAATCAACTCGACAATTTCTTGACATCATCTTGCTTAATTAAATAAAATGAATTGATCAATAGGCTTACCACCTGTGTAAATGTAATTCCACCAACTTAGTTCACTCGTTTCGAAAGAAGTGCAACAAACGAGAAAGCCACTAGAACTCAGCAAGATTAAATCAGATGGCACACTCGACAGCGACATAAGCCCTATTTGTTTAATAATTTAACATGATAAAGTTAATAGAGATAATAATAGAGTGTTTTAGATATGCCACACGAACAAAACAGCAGACGAAGTATAGGAAAGCAGAGTCAGTCAACAACTCAATCGACCACAATGTCAGTAGATCCGATACATCAATTATGGCAGTATCCGACTGCTTGGAAGGTATTAGATGTAGAGAAGGAACCCTGTGATATCCCAGAAAGACAATACCCAGCGGCAGAAACATACACAAACGCACAGAACCTCCTCACCCAGTGGGAAAGGGTGCAGGAGCAAGTAGATCTGCAGGTGGTTAAGGCGAGGATGTACCTTGCAAACGTGGTAGAAGACATCCTCGCCGGGCGGATCGCCATCGCCTATCCACCTCGCCCGGTCCGAGATACCCGAAGACCCTACACAGTGGAGGCTCTCCGACGAAGCCTGCAGCGATACTGTCCCGAGGAATGACTCCATAATGACAATTTATGTAGTGGATGATTTAAAATATTAACAATTTGTGTCTTCTTTTGTTTTGTGTAATTGGAATTATTTGCAATTTTGTTTAAATGAAATAGATGATTCTTTAACTTGAGCAATAATAAATAAAATAATCTGTGTAATTACAGCGATGTCTTCCTTACAAATCTTACAATCTGAATTGGACCGCGCGAGGCAGACGAATGCAGAGCTACGCAGTCAGGTCCTGCAATTAACTCGCGAGATGCAGCAGGTCAAGGCGACCTGTTTAGATCCTAAACGGACGAAGATACCTTATCAACGACTCACCGCAGTTCAAAAGGGCTGGGCCGAAGAACGCCAGCTCAATCGGAGTCTGCGCACGCAGATTCGGGGACTCGAAGTCGCCCTAGCGGTATGCCGGGAAGGTGAAGCGGTAACTTACCCGCTCATCTTCGCCCCAACCCAAATGCCGCAGACAACCACCAAGCCAACAGAACAACCCATCAACAATCGTCGACCGGGACGTAAGGAACGTGCCCGACGTCGAGCAACACAACTTCAAAACGTCAAACAGTAGATACTCCACATGTGATTGATTCAAATAGAGTAGTTTTAGCCTTAGTTGAGTCGTTTCTTTTGAAATTGTATGTCAGTATTGTCACAAGTAACCTTATTACGTCTCAGTTTTCCACAGTCAATTAAGAACTAATCCTGAATAGTTATGAGGGACCGAGCAAAGCGAGCATAGGTCTTCTATCGACAGCTCGTGAACCCGAGGATTGTCCGAGCAACTATAGTACTAGCAAATGGTACTCAATTTTTGCGGGCAATCCACCACTTGAACACATTACCAACGTTGCCTAGCAACGGGTGCCAAGTGGCGGTCAGTATCATTTTGTATGGCGTTACTAGGGTCACCGGGAGGATAAGCAAGATTTGAAACCCTGTAACCCACCATTATTATTATTATTATTATTATTATTATTATTATTATTATTATTGTTACCACCACCAAATAAAACTATAATAAAAATATTATCAACAAATAAAACAAAACAAAAGTCAAAATTCTAAACATTTATTTTCTTAAAAGTTTCATTTTTTGCAAGTTTCTTATTTAGTTTGTAATATTCCACTCAACATATCGCTGGTACCGAAAATCGCAACAACTGCAACCCAGAATACAGGGGTATTCCGTTTCCATTTCCTTTACCATGCGGCTGATTTATTATCCCAAAGAGCTTGCTTAATCAGCTCGGAAATCAAAATTCTGGTTTCTTCATATATTGCAGCTTCGATCATTGCAGGCTACTTGATCTAAAAATTTCCTTCATTTGAGATAATAATAAATAATTCTGTCAATCACCATATGGGTGTTGGGCCAGCACACAAATAGCCTTGAGAATTGTTTAAATGCATCAGTAATACAGCACGAAAACCCAGCACCAAAATAACTTAAAATACAATATACAACACCAACTAAACACTTTAAAATCTGAGAGAATATAAATAAATATAAAATCAAAAACATAAAAGTAAAATAAAATAAATACAAAATGCATCAAGAACCGCACGAAATTTACATAAAAAATAACATAATAACAAGAAATTTGACCGTAAAATGACCATTTATATAAAAGTAAAAATTAATGAATTAAATAAATAAAAATAAAATATTTTTAGCTGAATAAATTTATTTAAAAATGTTAAAAATAAATTACCAATTTAAATTAAGAAATAAATAAAAATTTAATTTAGATAACACAAATAATTTCAAAGTCGAATTTTGTTTAATCGCAATAAAACTAACACGCAAGGTTAAGGCCAAACTATATGTATAAATACTGATGTGTTTTCCCAAATTTTCAACTACTACTTTGTAGTATTAATTTCAACCAAATTTAAGATGCACATTTTTTATGAATCTTACTTTGTTGTGTGATTTATTTCAGATATTTTCAGATCATTAATCTACAGTTATCAATATTTTCAGGTTATTAATCTACAGTTATGTTTTGTAGCAATATTTTCAGGTTATTAATCTACAGTTATGTTTTGTAGCAATATTTTCAGGTTATTAATCTACAGTTATGTTTTGTAGCAATATTTTTCAGATTGTTAATCTACAATTATGTTATTTTGGTTTATGTACATCGATCCCCGATTTAAAATTTGTTTATATGAATGCCAAATATACAGTTTATGCATCGAGACTTTTGCCTAATTCATGTGGTAATTTATTTTTTTTTGATATTATTTTATTTTCGGTGGCCCACGGCCAAAACATAACGCAAGATAGAAAAAAAAAGATAGGAGCTGGAACGTCAATATTATCCGTACATAAGGGAAATTGGAGGGTAAATGAGTAGCCCTTTGGCTGCTCCTTCATCATCCATTTCCTGCAAAATCGACAAAACTTTTGAATAACAATCGGCTCAAAATCTCTAACACCGAGTAGTCCAATGGGCACTCATTAACTATGAAATGAAAATACATAGATCTTAAGGACAAAAAGAGGGAATGGGTAGCGGGAAAAATTGCGAAATCGTTGCAACAGTTAAAATGAATAGCCATCGGAAAAAGATTAATCCGAACGACCAAAATCATGAAAAATAATGTTTTTAAATAAGAATTAAATAAATTAATTTGAGTTGAGGCGAAAAATATGGGCGGGACGCTGCTCAAATTTTCCGAATTAATTCAAATACTTAACAAAAATAGTAACGTAAAAATGGAACGTGTAAAATAAGGGCGGAACGCTGCTCAAATTTTCCGAGTCAATGAAAATACTTTGTCGAAAACGGTAGAATAGGGATGAACCGTAAAATAAGGGCGGAACGCTGCTAAAATTTTCGAATTTACAAAAATACTTTATCAAAAACCGAAAGATACAGAAGGATTACAACTAAATTTTTATATAAGAAAAATATTTCTTAAAGCTGAGGAATAAGGACGAATCCCTACACAAAAATTTGTTAATAATATTGATATAATTGTAATAATAATAATTATAATAATAATAATAATAATAATAATAATAATAATAATAATAATAATAATAATAATAATAATAATAATAATAATGATAATAATAATAACGATAATAATAATAATAATAATAATAATAATAATAATAATCATGGTATTTGTAGTAATTATGATAATAATTATGATAATAATAATAGTAGTAAAAAATAATATTAGTAATAAAAATAAACATGATGGTAATTATATAGTAATAAAAATAATAATAAAGGTAATAGTAGTAACAATTAATAAAGGTAATACATATAATAGCAACAATGATAATGCTAGTAATAATAATAGGGAACATTGTAGTTATGATAGGGATAAGAGTAAGAGAACTAGTGTGTGAATACTTAACATAACCAAGGGTGTACCGACCAAAGAATAATCTTCGACATGGACAACGATAAGAAGGACTTTGGGAATGGACATAACAATGAATGATATGAGAGTATAGGCTAACATTTGAAAGATATAGGAGAATAATGGGACCTAAGAATCAAAAGCGAGCACAGGTCTTCTATCGACAGCTCGTTGGACCCAGAGATCGATGGGTAAATTATAGCATTAGCAATAACGCTAACTTTTTGCGGACGATCTACCCACTCGAACACAATTCCAACGTTGCTCAGCAACGGGTGCCGAGTGGTAAGCAAAGGAAATATTTGTATGGGGTTGTCTGGGTAACAACCATATAGTTTCAAAATATCAAAACCCAGAAACCCACCAGGGGCATATGTGTCTAAATATAAATAAAAGAAAATAAATAAATAATAAATTTACCATATTGACTGGTATTTTTCTTCTGCATATTTTTCTTCAGTGAAGTTTGTATTTTAAAAATGAAATGAAATGAATAACCAAGTTGTTTTAATCAATCATTAGCCAATCAGATATCGACCAATCCCGTGATTTTATTTTGTATGTCACAAACAATATTTTTGTACTTTAGATTTTGCAACCCAATATGACTATTTTGTCACTGGCAAACACGTTAACACACATTGGGTTGTATTTTAAAATCCTTAGTGCAGGAAATAATTCTGGCTCGAACATACAAAGATAGTTTGTTGACATGGTGTATAGATTGATAGATTTTCCCATATCCATGGTAACCGTAATTGACTGTATTTTAATTTCCTTTATTCTGTATTGCAAATTATTGACATCTAAAGGTTTCTTGCATCCCATGATTCTGCATTTGTCAGATTTGAAAAAAATAATAGGGTATTTTCCACTTCTATCAACAATTTGATGGGGTTTACCATTTGGAAACGTCATTTTTGATACATCGAAAGTTCCTTTATAATTTATATTTGATAACATAATTAAACAATAAAGAAATATTAATCTATATATATGATTTTTAGAAAGAGTTCATTAAATTATATAATATAAACAAAAACCTATAATTATACAAATTAATAATGGAATTAAGAAATGATGCAGTATATCAAATCTTCAGCCCAAGTGGTAGTGGTAAAACTATGTTTGTGTGTAAATTACTGAAATCTAATTTATTTCAAACAAAATTCAACAAGATTTATTGGCATAGGGGTGCAGATGAAGAACGTGGATTAACTCAAGATAATTTCTGTAAATTGAAAAACATGAAAATAGTAAAGGGTTTCGATAAAAACTGGTCAAGTCGATTTAGGAAAGGTGATGTCATCATTATCGATGATTTGTATCAGGAAGCTAATAACGAAAAGGATTTTAATAATTTATTCACAAAAATCAGTCGACATGTTGGTGTTACTGTGATCTTTATTACTCAAAATCTATTTCATCAGGGTGGCGCACATCGAACAAGGAATTTAAATGTTCAATATTTAGTTATTTTCAAGAATCCTAGAGATGCAACAGTTATTGATTTTCTTGCTCGACAAGCATACCCTAATAATCGTAATTTTCTAATCAGTGCATTTCAAGATGCTACAAAATCACCACATGGATATATATATTTCTTGATTTCACACAACAATGCAATGATGATTTACGGGTAAAAACAGATATTTTCAATAAAGAAGGTGCCATGGTATAAAAACAAAGTTGAAAACATTAACATGTAAAAATGTTTATGAAATCCAGGCTTAAAAATATCCGAAAACTTAGACAAAGTATTAAAAAGAAAAACAAAGTTCCACCAAAAACCAGTTATACACCATCTAAAAACTAATAACCGAGAATTACCCTGCAATGAATCTAATTTCGAAAAACATTATTAAAAAGAGTAAGAAAAAAGTTAAAATTGTAAAAAATCATAGGAGTTTCCCATATTTTATTGCATTGTTAAAGGCTTCGAGTATGAAAAGAATGTCTATTTGACAATCATTTCCAAATTTTGTTGTCTATTAAAAGTAGTCAGAGGTAAAATTAAAATCAGTAATTCTAAAAAACTAGTATTGAATAAACATCGTAAGCCTTTGTTATCGCTTATAAATAATAAAAATCGTCAGCAAATGAGAACAATCATATATAAACAACAAGGCAGTTTAATCGGAGCAATGTTACCATTAGCATAATCATTATTATCACAATAAACGATGGGGCAATCATTACCTAATGTTAAATTAAAATTTAAATCATCGTGTTGTAATTGAGAAGATTTGGACGAACCCAGAAGAGGAAGCAAGTTTCGGTGGAGTGGCAAAGTTAAAGAAAAGAGTCCCAAAGTCGAAAAAGGAAACGCAAAAGTGGTTGTCAGATAATAATTATAATAATAATAAAATTAATAATAATACCTAATTATTAATATTAATAATTATAATAATAATTATAATAATAATAAAATTAATAATAATACCTAAATCAGTTTGCAAATTGTCTGGATGCCCATTTTTAAATATATTATTAATTGCTTTAGATATTTCCTCTGCAGATTTTGTCTTTGTTTATATATTTGATTTATATATTGAAACACTTGAAGAATTACATAAATATATTTCATTCAATTGTTTACATATATTTAAAACTATTGAATTTCTTAAAGATGGAATATGCAAATTCAGTCTGAATAATAACATTTGTGAAGTTACATTTGATAAAAATTTGGCTAATACATTGGGATTAGATAAGCAAACATATAGGGCAAGTGCTTTTGGTGTACGCAAACCGAAAATAATAAAACTTCATAGGCAAATGTTCATATATACTAACATCATCGATCCTATAATTGTTGGTGATTCTTTGATTCCTCTATTGAAATCTGTTTGGGTTGATAAACATGACCAGGATGAAGTTGTCAATATAAATATCGATAATCCCATGTACTTACCGGTATCAACATCATGTATAAACAATATAGAAATAAATATTCGTGATGATAGTGGTAAATTTATTGAATTTAGTAAAGATACAAAACCTCATTTGACATTACATTTTCGTAAATTAGATCGCCAATAACGATATTATTAGTATGTATAGTGGTAGCCAAAGTGGTGGCGAATTACCATATTTTATTGGTAAACAGTATGGATCAGGATGGTCGAGAACAATTGGTAGATTTGCACTTCCTATACTTAAACGCCTTGGTAGTTTTGGTATGAAAACTGCTAAAGATGTGATAATGAATGAGCAGAAAATATTACCATCGCTGAAATCAAATGCATTATCCGAGTTAGGGAACGTTCTACCTAGTGTTGCAGGTATGTTTCAAAAACAAGAACCAACACCGACTCAAAAACGTAAAAGACATCATAAACATATAAACAAACGAATGAAAGGACATGGGACTATATTTCTAAAATGATTTGCGGTAAATCTGAATTGTGTTTATTTGATAGACCATCTCCCCAAGCAGTAATTGAAATCGGGGCCTTTGAAGATGTATTCCCGATGAATTCTATTATGGATAGTAGAACTGATATTGAATTTTATATTAATGGTCCCAAACTGAATATCTAGATTTGAATGATACATTGTTAACTGTTCAGATCAAAGTTGTAGATAAAGATAGAAAACCGTTGGGTGAACCTATTGATGTAATACCAAACAATTTCTTGTTTCATACAATTTTTAAAGATGCAGTTCTCGGATTTAATAATATCAAGATTGAGGGTGGTAATACTACATATATTCACAAAGCTCTAATAGAAACTATTATAAATTACAATAGCGATACTAAAAATATATGTTTAACTCCTATGGGTTATGGTAGTGATGACGATAGGAAAAAGTGGATTAAAGGCTCGAAATTATTTACCATGTGCTCATCATTACAACTCAATTTTATGGATCAACCGAAATATTTACTCCCAGGTGTTAATGTACACATTAGATTGAAAAGATCAGAGTCGGCATTATCACTAATAAGTACCACCACAGCACCAATTCTTCAATTAGTTGATGCCAAATTATTGGTGAGAAGAGTTTGTATTGAGCCCTCTGTATTAGCCGGTCATCAACTGGGGCTTAATTCTAAGCATGCAATATATCCATTGAAAACAAAGGAAATTGTTCAATTTGCACTTGCTAAAGGTTCAGCTTCTTTCTATAAGGGACAAATATTTGGAGATAGAAGAATGCCCAACTTTATATTGGTAACATTTCAAAGTGAATCTCAATATAATGCATCATACGTAACATCGAGCTCAATTTTCAAAAACTTTGGTGTAACATCGCTAACTTTATCGAAAAATAGTGTTTACAGAGAAACATATACTCAAGATTTCGATAATGATAATTATTGTGATACATATTTGCAGAGTATAGTGAGAAATATGGGTTATTTGGATAAAAACCTTAATTGTGGTATAACTCTTGAAGATTTTAAAAGTAAATATGTATAAATGTATAGATAATTTATGATAATTTGTCATGGAGTAAGTTTATCATGTATTATTAATATTATTGATGTTGTTCTGTTCAGGTCTATCGAATTGGAAAACAAATACTAGGACATGAATTTTTAGGAGTATTTTTTCTTGATAAAATTCCATATTTACGTGATAATCAAGCCATAATCGTCAATACTCAATCGTCCCATCTCGGTGGAGAACATTGGTTAGCAATATATATGAAACCTAGCAAGATATTTGTAATTGATCCTATGGGTTTTTATTATCCGGCTTTATTGATTTCAAAACTGCAAACAATGGGTAAACTATGGACCTTAATATGTGGTCAACATTGTTTAGCTTGGTTATTATCTAAGCGATTTGACGTATAATAAATTTATTAATGTTTGGTTATGTTTTAATATTATTATTATTAATATTAATTAATTAATGGTCACAAAGACAGTGCATGATAAAGGCGTGATCATCACATGATAAGTGCATGATAAGTGCGTGACTGCATGCATACAAACAAACTGAATGTGATTTACAAAGAAAGCACATACAAACAAAAGTATGTGTGTGATTTACAAAGAAAACACATACAAACAAAAGTATGTATGTGATTTACAAAGAACGCATGCAGTCACAGTGTAGACTGTATGTGTTTTACAAAGAAAACATGTCTAAAAATCTCTCATCTATATGTGTGTATTGCTTAAATGTGATTGGCTAAATCCTGAAAATTTGATTCTCTTTATAAACATTGACAATTTCTAAAGTTACCACAATTAATTCAAAAAATTCACTCTCTCAATTTTCAAAATGGAAAATACAAGCATTTTAAGACAATTATTGGCATATGGAAATGGTAAATTTTTGATTTTATTATTACTAATATTATTATTATTGATTAAGGTACATTTAATTGGTTCGATGTAACCGAAAATGATATTCAAGAAGTTATTTTGATCGTGGATAGCGGTAAATTTATTTATTAAATTATTATTATTATGTTTATTTTAGAAGTAATTAACGATACACCGACGGAATTCATAGTTATCTGTGATAGCGAAGATGATATCAATCATAGTAAATTTTTTATTTTATTTTTTAAAACCATTTTAGTAGATTTGGATGATGAAGATGTATTTGCCCTAGTTTCTGGAGCTGCCCTCGTTTCTGGGGATGACCACATTGATGATGATGATGTATATGCCCCGTTTCTGGGGAAGATGCCTGCATTTCTGAGAATGACGATAATGAGGATAAATGTTAGCTTTTATTATTTTTTAAATAATTTTTAATAAAAGTTAATATAAGTTAATCATATGTAAAGTATTATAATTAATGTAATACTTTAAATATTATTAATTTATAATAAGATTAGAAATATTACTAATATATGATTTATAATTTGAAAGATATGCTTTATGAATTGAAAAATATGCTTTATAATTTGAAAGATATGCTTTATAATTTGAAATATACGATTTATGAATTGAAATATTAATAAATATTCACATAATTATCATCATTTATATATTATTATTTGATTCATATATGATTTAAATAATAATAAACATTTGATAATAATTTATATTTTTAACAGGCAAATTATATCATTCTGTAAAATTTCATGGTGAAATGAAGCGATACTACGGTCAAGAATTCTATGGCGTCAATTTTTTCATATGCCCCAAATGCGAGACTGCCCAGGATATAAAATATTTAGAGTTTTATAAGGGGCACTCTACCCACTTAAATCAATTTACATTGAATAAAAGGCGCTTTTACGTAAAATTAATAAACGTAAAAATAATAACAATAATAATAACAATAATGATAACAATAATAATAATAATAATAATAATAATAATAATAATAATAATAATAACAATAATAATAACAATAATAATAATAATAATAATAACAATAATAATAATAATAATAACAATAATAATAATAATACGTCGAGACATAACAACAACAATAATACGTCGAGACATAATAATAATAATAATAATAATAATACGTCGAGACATAACAACAACAATAATACGTCGAGACATAATAAAAGACACGCTGCATATATTCAGTGTGTTCCCTCTAAACTTAAAAGGGTTAAAATCATCATTAGCGATGATGATGATGATAATAATCAAATAGGGGGTTCGATTAATATTGATAATGAACCTGAAATAAGGTTAGATTTAAATGGGAGGCATAAAAGTATTAGATTTGATGTAGGACATGAGAATCTAATACAAATCTCATTAACAAATAAATTAGTTAATAGATTAAAATGTGAAATAAACCAAATGGGGTCGGTTAAAATACAATTCGCCATTCTTATCCAATTCGAAAAAGATGGTGAAATTAAAGATAACTTTTTCAGTAATAAGGCAGAACTTTTCTCTTATAATTTTCTGCTTGATGGTATTACTAAATTAAATAATAAAATAGAACGATTCACATATTTGGTGAGCGGATAGTGGGTTGTTAAAATCAAAGAAATTGATTTTATATTAACAAAGTATTTTCCCATAAATAGACTAGCTGGCCATAGTTATATCCCAACACCGAGATCTTTATCTGGCAAAAAAGCTATAGTTAACGTTCAAAACAATGACCATCATTGTTTTATATATAGTATATTAGCCCTTTTAAAACGTAGTGTAGTTCGCACCCATAGAAACAGAGTTTCTTCTTATGAGAATTATTTGGACGAATTGAATTTTGACCCCATTGATGATTGTCCTATGAGACTCTGTAATATTCCCAAGTTCGAAAGAAAGAACAAGGACTTAAAGCTGGCTATAAATGTTTTGACTTATAAGAAAACCGTCTAAAACTCTAGATGATATAAACTATATCCCCCATCATCCGCATTTAGATATAATTCCCCGGTCCAATGTTACTGACGGTACACCTATTTATTTACTTCTTTTGGAGGACGGTGATAATTATCACTATACTGCTGTTTTTGATTTGGATAAATCAATGAACTGCCATGCGACTACATCTTGCAATATCCAAATCTCTGTTCATTGGTGTCCCCATTGTTTTAATGACTTTAGATTAAAACCCGCATTTGACACACATGTTGCCTTGTGCATTAAAAATTAAAGTAGACATATTATATTTTAAAAATGATTAAAAATCGGTGACCTTGAAAGGTTTTTGGTGAGTCATGGTCTTTGTTTCAATGACCTTGAGAAATATGATGAGTCATCATATGACCTTGAATGAGTCATGGTCTTTGTTTAAATGACCTTGAATGAGTCATTGTCTTTGTTTAAAAATTTTGTACTTTTAGACTTAGAAAAAAATTTTACCCCGGGGGGAGGGGAGGGGTATGTGGTCTAGCGGTGACATATCCATCTACTATCTTAGTTAAGAGAGTCATAGTTACTCCCGTCGTTAACCCGAGCTTAGTTGAATTTCTTCACATTGACATTCGAAATAGCACTGGACAGACAACAACTTCTGAATGTTTACCACACAGTACTGATACAGACTCAAACCACCCAACAGATTATGATATCCTGATGTACGTTATGAAAAACTTAGATAACACAGCACCTGGAATGGACTTAATTACAATTGCAGATTGATAAATTATCACGCCTAAACATGGTCTCATAATTGTGTTCAATCATTGTCCTGCCAAACCAAATACTAAAAGAATTAAGCATGAAAATATGCTAGTCAGCCTAGTTAACTATTTTAGAAAAAAGGGATTTGAGGTTGATGTTGAACAGTCACTAAATTATATATTAAATCTCACCAAACTGAAACCCGATATGGTAATCAAGTCAAGAAGGAACAAAGAAATCACATTCTATACTTAAAGGTACCGTATGATTCGGTGGAAAATTTTGATAAAGCTCGCAACCTCAACTATGCAAAATACAAAGATCTGGCCATGGAGATAAGGCATGCATTCAAACAGAAAGCGACAATACCTGCTTTGGATGCCTTGAAACTAGGGACAAGAAAAACAACCCAATACTCTCACAAATTTGGCTAACTAAATCTGAAATACAATCTTTGGTTAGAATTGCATGCCCAAATTTGATAATTACGTGCTATCACATTTATCGTGAGCATATATCTTACCTAAAGAGCAGTATGGCCTTGCCTTTTAGTACAACAATGATGGTATTTTTATCAGAGTTGAAGCTTTGTGATGAAAACTTAAAGAAACAATAGCTATATATACTGAGTTACGCTTGCATAATTTAACCGAAAGGCAGTGTTTTGTATTAAAATAAAATTTTATTTATTTAGAGCTTCTGCTGATGCCCATGTGCATTTTGAATTTCTATATTTTAATTTAGATAATGCGCCTAATGATGAGGTGTATGCTTGATGCAAACGCTTGTGGGCGCGGCTTGCGTCTTCTCACCTGCTGGCCAGAAAGTATGACCATCAATGCAATCAAGATGATCAAGCCGGACAAAAACACGGTAATTGATCGCCTTGACTATGGTCTTTTAGTTCCAGGTAAACAAAGAATCTCCTATAACAGAGAAATCTTCCTAAAAACACTAATCGGATGCCTAATCCAAACCTTGTAGAACGGTAAAATACAATAAAAGAGGCCGTCTTGTTCAATCCAAAAATTCCAATGATTGCATGATGGACCATGCCTCTGATAAGACTAATGCTAGCCTTCATGAAGCTGAAGGTAATTCTGATAAAAATTTTCATTATCTGTCATACAGTGCAAAACAAAATTATTAGTAAAAAACGTAGCTCATCGGCCTCTTGCCGATTAGCTTACTCGACAGCGAGTTCAGAGACAAACATAAGTACAGATTATATAACTACACTTCCAAACACTAAAAACGAAACTAACAATATAAACACAATGCACATACCAAATAAACATACACAAACAAATCCACATAAAACCAACAATGAACTAAATCAAACATCTAAAAACCAATTTAGGAATCAACTTAAACTCCTATCGAGAAACTTGTGGAACAAATTCAATATAGACAACAAATATATAGAGACACAAAAACTATTCAATGCCGCAAACCAAAATACTACACCCGAAACCAACTCCATTGAATCACAAGATGTAACCTCACCAATTAAACCTCATCAATCCTTAACTGTGCTGAATCCAACCATCACTCCTCTACCCGTTAATAGCAGTAATGATTCTATTACTAATACCATAAATGATGATAATATTAAAAATAACTTGTCGCATTATGATCAAAACTTCCCCATACTTGGCGCAATCCATTAAAGGACGCTTCACAAAACTATAGCTTCGAAACAAAACACTGACATACATGCCCCCACCCCTATCACCAACGAAACAACTTCCAACCATTATCACCCTCTTTTTATTCCCAAGTTCAAGTAATTCTAAGCATATGCCCATTAAATATAATAAAAGAGACAAGCACTTAATCAACCATATGCATACACTCTTACTACAAAAAGAAAATGAAATCGCCAAAAAACTCCTTGGCATCACCACTGCACTTCAAACCAAAATTCAATCACAGCAAAAAAGCCACACTAAATTACAAAGTAAACTTTTCACGATATTCTAACAAATGACAGCACTCAGTGATAAACTCATTAATAGTCCACCACCTTCACAAAATTCGTATAACGTTGATATTGATGATGTAACCTTTTCCAATACCCAAAGTTCAACACCGACCAAAGACAACAGCACATTTCCCCGCTTTCACCAACCAGAACCCTCTCTACCTCTTTACCCTCTTCCTCCAACCCAACTCTTAAAACTAAACACTGACAATAACATATCGCCACTTTTTCACCAACCAGAACCCTCCCAATCACTTTACCACGCTTCGCAAATCCTTAGAATTGTTGTTTCTGACATCGACTCTGAACCAGAAAACTCTGACTCTGAAGCAAGTAATTCTGGCTACATAACCGAAATTGAATCAAAAAACTATACCGTTACTACCTCTGCCAATGCGAATGTAACTGATCCCGATAATTCATCCCATCCTTCTTCCCAATTACTTTTCTCATCTTACAACAACCAGAAAAACATTATCGATGAAACCCCCTCACATCCATTGCAGACTTACTTACTCTTTCTGTGAATACCCACTCCAAAAAACAAACAACACCAACACAAAATCCAGAACAAGTCCATACATCATCACAATCACTTTTTTCTCCAGATGATAAAAACGACTCACCTATCAAAGAAGGGGGACACACTAACCAACCCTGAACAAAATTTTCACTTAGAATCACTTGACCTCACTCAAAATAACTATAACCCACATGACCTTAGAGATCCCTTTAACCCAATCCGTGAAATTGAAGTCACAAACTTCTATGATGTTGCTAACCCCAACAACGCTATGACCTCACAATCACCAACACCTATTACCGATACATCTCTCATAAAAACACCAGCTAACCCAATTAACAACATACTTACACCCAATGAAACTCTAACAGATGGATAACTGATTCCTCTTAGAACGTTTTCCCCCCTCTTTCGTCTTGGTGCTAAGGGTTATGTTAAATTCAAGGGGCCAAAATGCAAACACGACAAGAAAGGGCCGTTGATGCAACTAAAACAACTCGATCACCTACAAAAAGTGCACAATAAAATTAAAAGGAAAAATGACACTTTCCTATGCTTGGTATGTGAGAGGAACAAAATGAAGCCTTATGTCATTGCTCTCACAAACACTGAAACAAATCTTATTGATAAACACTCAGATAAACCCATCCACGGCACAAGAGAAGAGTATAACGATAAACAACGCATCTTAACATTCACCATAAACCATGACGTTACCCATACTGCCTGATATAAGAAATCAACTTGACCAAATAATAACCAAAATAATCATTAACAAAAAAAATTAAAACGACCTAAATAAATATAAACTATTCATAAAGGACTTGATACTATTAATAAATACGAAAATATTGAACTTGACAACGGACTTCATGAAATGTGCAGGATATATGAAGCTACTAGCCCGCCGAAATACAAGCCTGTGCACGTAGTTCCGAATTTCCTCGTCCACAAGAATCACAAGAGACTGATCTTCGAGCTACTGCAAGGCTTTGATCGAAAGGTTAAAGCTACTATCGATAAAATATTATACCCAATTGCTAATATCTCAACCACACATACAGATGACAACCTTATAACTTATTTTGAATCTTCAATTAAGAACATTAAAACCATCATACATCGTGACACTAATATCACTGACCCTGAATTACTAACAGACACACCCATGACATTCCAAGATCTTATTGCTGCTTATAGCTGTCTTGACACTTATTCTGCTCCAGGTAGTGATAAAATCACCTTCACCGACTGGCACAAACTTGACCCCGACTTTGAATTTCTTACTGCGCTCTTCAATAGTATCCTACGTAATAGCAAAAGCCCAAATAAATGGAAAACATTTAGAACAAAACTAATCATAAAACTAGGTAAAGAGCATTCACCGCATGAAGTATCCTTATGGAGGCACTTGCTATACTTGACACAGCTTATCGCTTCTTTGCTACTATCATCAATAACAGACTTTTGTCCTGGATAGAGAAAAGAAAGCTGCTGAGCACTAACCAGAAAGCGGTTGGCATCCCTGATGGATACGCAGAACACAACACAGTTATCAGTCTGGCGAAGGAATGGGCTATTAGAAATTGGAAGGGCATCCATATTGTCTGGTGAGATTTAGCTGATGCCTTTGGTAGCGTCCCCCATGATCTAATTTGGCATACTTTGTCGAGGATGAAACTGAAAAATAAAACTATACATCTCATTAAAAACAATGACTGCTACACAATTTATGAATGTGAAGGAGAACACACTAAACTCATTTCTGTCAATAATGGAGTAAAACAAGGTTGTCCAATATCCATGACACTCGTTAGTCTTTCCATAAACTTTATCTTACAAAATATCCTCACTGATTACCCTTTGACCATAAACAACTACAACATCAGCATCATGGCCTATGGCAATGATCTTGTCCTTATATCTGACTGTAGAAACAAAATGAAACAAATGATTAATGACATCACTAAATATGACAACACTCAACTTTCGACCCAGAAAATGTGTATATTTCCAATTTAAAAGAAACTACACAAATACACCAATCATGCTTTATGATGAACATATTTCCATTATTGATGAGAACAATATCTATAAATATCTTGGTGCCGACTTTGACCAAAAAGGCAAACATGACATCGACGCCATACTAAATATTGCCTTCAATGACACTACAAAAATGATTTCTGATTTACACCCCTCTCAAAAATTACAAGCATGTAAAACCTTCATACACTCGAGATTGATCTTCCCATTTTAGAAACTGCAACATTAATTATATGATCCTTGACAATAACTAAAATAAGATTGTCCAACACCGTGAAAAACAACTGGGATTTGACCAGAAAATAAAACGACTGATTAAAAATATGCTAGGAAACATTCACCAAAACATGAATAATAACTTTCTCTATGCTTACTCTAAACTAGGGGGTCTTGGGATTACACATAATATTAAGGATTACATTATACAGATCGTTACTAATCTAATCAAACTACTCAACTCCAAAGATACCAAAGTGTGTGACTTTATAATAGCTGAATTGCTAGAACATACAAAATTACGATTTTCACACCAAAAATCACCATTAACGATGCTCTAAAATGGCTTCACTCAGAAATAAAGGGGCCCCAAGACAATCTTTACCAAATTCCGTTTTTCTGTCAACCGACTAAACGAAAAATTTGGAATTCTTGTTCAACTAGATTTTGACAGCGACAAATTTTTCCTCAAAATCAAAGGGAAGAATTACACTGATACTATAAAGCCTGAGAACTTAAAAGAATCTTCGTCTAAGATTCATGACCTTACTAGTGAATGGTACGCTTACCAATGGTTCACCATAAATTGCCAGGGACACATATCCAAAAAAATTGGTAGTAATAGGCAATCTGCTTTCCTTATACACATAGAGCTCTTACAGACAATCAGTACTTTTTTCTGGTCAAAGCCCGAAACAATATGATAAGTCTGAACTTCAACACAAACATAAATAAAAAGGAAATGAATATAATGTGTAGATTGTGTTTAAAAGAACCTGAAACACAGGCGCACATATTCAACCATTGTATCCAAACACAAAATGCAAGACGCAACAAACACAACAATGTGATGAATACAACCACTGAGTATTTGATATCCAAAGACTTCAGTGCAGAATCTGAACACACGCCACATGGAATTGACACCCAACTCCGACCTGGCCTCATCATCAAATCAAAACGAAATAACAAATTACCCATTCTAGACATCAAAGTACCTTATGACCGGGAAGAGAGTTTTAACGCAGCAAGATAGGACAACTACAAGAAATGCCGTGAGTTTGCCATAGAAATTGGCAAAACCAGTGCTAGCAAAACAACATTGCCCACCTTGGTGGTTGGAACTCTCGGATCATGGGACAAGGGAAATGATAAAGTACTCAACCAAATTGGTTTGAATCTCATAGAGCAAAACAAACTATCAAAACTCTGCACAATAACTGCAGTCACCTCAAGCTTTGCAACCTACATAGATCACATAACAAATAGACCTAAGCAAATACAATAACATGTTAGTGGCACGGGCTGCTTATTAGCACATTTACCTTTTTGGATGCTGCACTTTTCTAGCGGTGGCTATTATTATTATTATTATTATTATTATTATTATTATTATTATTATTATTATTATTATTATTATTATTATTATTATTATTATTATTATTATTATATCTACTTGGTTGCCTAATATGCAATCAGCCAATTTTCTACTAAGGATCCAAATGTTATTAGTCGCAATAGAGGCTTATTAATACATAGACCCCGAACAGCAATAGACCTTCTGAGGGTCCATACTTCCTAGTAGACTTATGACATGAGCATCTTTATAAGCTACTCCCTAGACAGACACCAGTGTAGTAACTCGCCGATACTACACCGTCTAACGGGAATAACTTGGTATGGGTATGCCCGTGAAGCATTGCGTAATGATGCTCAAAGAGGCTCGGGACTCGCACGGACCAAAGAGGGATTGGTGAAAGTGCTGTCTGGTTGGGATGGAGCGTTGTGATGACTACTGATGATCCCGAAAGGGAACACAGTATAAAATCTAAAAGTAGAAACATAAAAACAGCTGAAACCGTAAGGTGGAAGCCATCCGTACGGATTATGCCTACTCTTAGGAGAGGTTGGTAAAATCAAGCTTGATACACGTCGTGTAAAAGCCGTTCATTAGCCATTTAATCAAATGATTCTTAAACAAATTTAAAATTTCTTTTATTTTAAAAATTCAATTTCCAAAATCGGTAATTGATATATATTTTTGTTACTTATACATCTATTGCTTAGACAACACCCTTTGAGTGCTTTATCTTAACTCTACCTTCAAAATTAAATTAATGAAAAACTTTAATTATACTTTTAATTAGCCCCTAGAAGGTGTTTATTAATTAATTGATATGTATTTATTTATATGTATGGTGTGGTTTATTCGGTCCTTGCAGTGATGGTATTCAAACCATTTAACAACCCGTTCGCACCATTAAAATATTTAAGAACCGGTTTGTCATACCTAAAAAAATAAATTTCAATTCATTGTTTAATTTCATATTTATTTCAAATAGTTCAATAAATAAAAACTAGTAATTATTAGATGTTTTTATAATGATTTCAAGTATTTCCAAGTTAAAATTTAATTTTCATTATATATTTTTGTGTTACTTTTTTACTCTGCCGTCATCTGCAGTGTGGTTCTTCCTCAAACCACGTTATAACAAATGGTTCAGGGTTTCATAGATCCAAAGGTAGACCAATTAAATTTAAAACCATAAGATTAGTAAATTATTTACAATTAAACGGTTTTATTTCCGAATATATTAAATTTATAGTAGAAAACCCCTTTTCAGCTTGGGACAGTATTCATTATATTGCTGGGCACCTGATGGGTAAAAGATGTAAGATTTGTTTACGGCCACTTTCAAGGGATTCCTACCAGATGCACGCACAAAACCTATAACCATTGGATACCCGTCAAAATGACGTTGGAAATGTATTCCAATGGACGGTTTCTAGTTAAAGGTGAGCCATATTGCTATGACTGCTAATACTCTAGAAAACCTTTGGGTTCACGAACTACCATAGAAGGTATTCACGCTCATTTTAATTATGTGTCCGGATATTGCTAATTTAATGGAAATAATATCGATCCTTTGATCATTTTATTTTGTTTTAAAGGTGCTGTTTATTGAATATTTTAGATGATTATTAAGCGAAGAATTCCATCAATTTCGAGGAATTTTTTAGTTTAATTTAGTTATTTCAGGAGCAGATTGGTCAAGTAATATATGTATGAGATCCTAATAATAGGTTTTAATCGAATATATGATTAAAATTTGAGATTCGGGTCCCTTCCCTGAAAATCCCAGATTTGAAACTTTTAAAAAAAAATTCCGCATACCGACTCGGTGAGAAGTAAGATTTTTGTGTTTATTGTGAATTTTATTGATTATATTTTTTATAAATTTTTGGAAATTTTCATTGGAAATCGAATTCGTATTATTGGAATTTGATATTCAAAGTTATAGTAAGTTGATGAATCTTTGTATTGTTTAATAAATAGTTTTGTATTTACGTTTTATTCTTTTATTTAATTCTTAATAATTGGATTACATAATATGTTAAGGGTAATATAATGAACTTTCTTTAAATAATTAAGTTAATAAAAGAATAGTAAAAATTTATTAGGTAAGTCATTTAATTTTGGTTTTGAAAAAAGCAAAGTAAAATCAATAAAACACCAAAATGATTAAAGTACAACATTAATTAAAAAAATTACAAAAATTCGAAAGTAAGATTGATCGGGGGAAATTGGTATGATTGAACGCCAAATTGAGAGACGAGTCCAGAAATAATAATAAAAATTTAGCGAGAGGTCCCTAGAAAATAATATAACACTAAAAACAAATTAATTTAAAAAAATTAATTACTAATGGGAAGCCCGAGTCAATGGGAAACCCGAGAGATGAGTAAAACCCGTTGTGTAGACGAAATAATATAACAGGGTAAATTGGCCTAAACAATATTAAATAGGCGCCACTGATCTATGGAGCGGTAATTATTTCCTAATTTGTAATTTAGTAATGCAGCAAATGTTGTTGACAAATGTCGGCTAAGGTGGTCTGTGGGGAGTAATTATTTTTAATAATTTAGTATGGCAGCAAATGTTGTTGGCAATTGTCTGAAAACAGTCTGAGCAGGAGTTTAAAAGAGTCAGAGAGAACCGACTTTCAATAATATTAACACAACTATTTTATTCGATTTTAGTCGTTTTTGATGAATTTTCTAATTGCTTGAAATTGTTGCCAGAATAATATTGTGGTGATTTTCGATGGGAAATGTTGGGTATCGATAACAATTTTGTAATACTTTAAAGGAAATTTATTTTTATTTGTAAAATTCAGATGTTTATGATAATTTTAAGGGAATCTGATTGGTTGAATACATATAGTAAATATGATCCGAATGATGGATGTTTAAGGAACATATTCGGTTAAATATAGATTTCTTAAGGAATAAATACTATCGATTTTATAGGTTTTTATCAAAAGAAAATGTATATTGTTAGTACAGTGGGTGAAATTGATATTTGAAGGGAAATCATTGATTAAGAGGGGAATTTATGATATTTTAAGGGGAGATAATCGAATAAGAACAAGTTTGTTGTCATTTTTTAAAGGGGTTGAGTTGGTTGAATATCTGCGTTCAAAGGGTAAATAATTTCTAAATGGAGAATATAGAAGAGGAATTTATAATATTTTAGTGGGATTTGTTCAGATAGATATCAATATATGCGTAATTTTTTTTGAGAGTGGAAATATTGTCGTTTGAAGAGAAATGATTGGTTAAGAAAAGAATTTATGATCTTTTAAGGGGGATATGATTGATCAAGAGATGAATTTTATTTTTAAGAAATTTATTCGGTTCAATATCGAAATAAGTCGGTGATTTTTATCAAAAATAATGAATATAACTGGGATTATTGTCATTTAAAGAGAACTGATTGGTTGAGAGTAAATTTTATTTTATTTTACGGGAAATGATTGGTTAAGAAGAGAATTTATGATATTTTTAGGAGGATTTATTCGGTTGGATATCGATGTCAAAGGATGGATACTTAGTGAAATCGATACATTTTCATTGATTTAAGCGTTATCAAATAATATTATCAATAATATTTTGGTTAATTTTAATGATATTATTGGAATCTGAATAAAATATACGATACGTGTTCGGTTCTAAGAAAATGCTTGATTCACTTAATCATTTATATTCAATTATTTATTTGATTTTATTAAAATATTTGTAATTCAATTTAATTAAAAACTAAAATTGACTAGTATTTAAAAACTTTTTGTTAACCATTATTTATGGTTTTATTGACAATTTTCTGAATAACTTAAATATTTACGATTTTTTCCAGGAATGAAGAGAAATTGTACGATTAAATACTATGAGCAGTCGATAACATATATTAATTTTCATTCAACAAGTACCTAGAACAATTAACTAGCAATCTATAAGATTTTAATAAATGATCTAACAAATGTTTTCAATTATTTTACAACTCAGTTAATTTAATTAATTGATAAGTACTATTTTCTTTACAATTTGCTACTATGACGAAACTTTTTTAAAGGTTTTATTCAAAGTACTAACAAATTTTTTTAAAGATCTATCAAAACTTGTCAAAAACTATAAAACTTTAGTAATTTTAATAAGTATTACTCAATAACTACTATTTTCTTAACAATTTGCTGAAGGTCTTATTTTAAAATTTCTTCAAAGTACTAAATAATTTCAAAAAACTTTTCAAAAAAAATGTGCGCACACAAAAATTAATTATCTTGATTGCATAATTATGTAATCAAGATAATCAGAGATTAATTACGTAATTACTTAATTAAACCGTCGCAAAAGGGGGGTATGTTCCAGAAAGCTCCTAACTACCTACTCTCAATACATAATACAACGGTACCTAGACATTGCACATAACATTTATTACACATAAAATTTATTACGCATAAAATCCATTACAAATAAAATTTTCTATATATAAAGCACATATTATTAAATTTGGAAGAGTTGGTTTAGAACTTTCTTCAAAAAACAAAAAAAAATAAGAACTTTAATGTTCATTCAAATTAGGCTGATTGTGATCTTGCTCTGAAATATAAGTAAAGTTATTCTTCAATAACCTCCCTATACTATGCAAATATATCTTTATCATGCCAGAGTTTTAAACTCACAATACGACCAAACAAGCTCGAGGATTCGTGAGTTATTAACGAGATACATTTGCTTTATTGGGTGCCTAATCTTCCTGTGATCTCCAAATAATTGCTCAATTAAAATCTTGTTATCAGCTTCATCTTACTTGATGAACTCAAGAAATCTCCAAATTGTTGCTTGATGAAATTGGATTTCACCATGGAATCTAGAATACCACCCTTCAACAACGTTATTTGTTTGTCAGTGTCCAGAAAGTGTAGAGTTATAACAACTCCACATAGTATTCTCAAACCTTGGTGTAACGGATGTCAAGCTATCTCCATTCCTTATTAAACCTATATATGTTCTTCCATAGAATTCGATAAAATCATTAAGCTCAGACGGACCAAAAGCAACTAAATCTTTAAGTCATCAATGCAATGACCAACCCTTGCAAATCAGTGTTTTGCCTATTACAGTATCTCAAAGAAAACCCGTTCTCTTGTATTTTATAACAGCAAAATCAATGTGCTTTATGTGTAATAAATTTTATGTGTAACGTCTGTGGATCAATACAACAGTTAAAACTATTAAACGAGCTGCTGCAAATATCCAGTGTTTTCACTCTAAAGTTAAAAGGGTTGAAATCATCATTAACGATGATGATGAGAGTTTAATTAAAAATAATCAGATGGGGGTTTCAATTAATGTTAATGATGAACCTGAAATACGGTTGTATTTAAATAGCACCCATAAAAGTATTAGATTTGATGTTGAACGAGAAAATCTCATTCAAATCTCCCTAAGAAATAAAATAATTAATAAATTAAAATCAGAAATAAATAAAATGGGGTCAGTTAAAATACAATTCACCATTCTTATTCAATTTAAAAACGATGGTGAAATTAAAGATAACTTTTTATTAAAGATAACTTTTTCTGGTAATTTTCAGTTTTGACGGTATAACTAAATTAAATAATAAAATAGAGCGTTTCACATATTTAGGGAGTGGATGGCAGGTTGTTAAAATAAAAGAAATTGATTTTATAGTAACTAAATATTATCCCATAAATAGACTAGCCGGTCATAGTTATATCCCCACATCAAGATCTTTAATTGGCAAAAAGGTTATAATTAATGTCCAAAATAATGACCATCATTGTTTTATATATGGTATATTATCTATTTTAAAATGTAATTTAGTTAGCATCCATAGAAACAGAGTTACTTCTTATGAGAATTATTTGGACGAATTGAATTTTGACACCATTGATGATTGTCCCATGAGACTCTGTAATATTCCCAAGTTCGAGAGAAAGAACAAGGACTTAAACCTTGCTATAAATATTTTGTCTTATAAACCGTCTAAATTCCCTCAAAATGATGATATAAATTATATCTCCCATCATCCATATTTAGATATAATTCACCGCTCCATGGTTACTGACGGTACACTTATTTATTTACTTCTTTTGAAGGACGGTGATAATTTTCACTATACAGCTATTTTTGATTTGGATAAGTTAATAAATTGTCATACAACTATATTTTGTAATATCTAAATCTCTGTATATTGGTGTCCCCATTGTCTAAATGACTTTTGATTAAAACCAGCATTTGACACCCATGTTTCCTTATATATTAAAAATCAAACAGGCTCTACCCTTTATACGTTGCCTAAAAATAAATATTTAAAATTTTCAAATTATGCAAAAACCGTTACCCGTCATTCGTAATTTATGCGGATTTCGAGCCAATTTTACCACTGGATATAAGGCATCATCAAATACACATGCCGATAGCAGCAGGTGTACTACAAAATTAATAATTATACAAACACTAAACATTATTTTAATTTATTGGCGATGATTGCGTTTTGTCATTTTTGAAAAAGATTGATGAAATCGCTCTTTCGATTGTCTTACCGTATTACGAGGTTTATTGCCAAAAAACGATAGGAATAATTTCTTTCAATGAGAAACGGGAGTTCAAGGAATGTCGCACTTGTTATTTGTGTAAAAGGTTTATTAGGAATAAAGTTAAGGATCATTGTCATTTCTCAGGTAAGTATTTAGGGGCTACTTATAGGAATTGTAATGTTTCTCGACGAATCCAGAAACAATTACCTGTGGTTTTTCACAACTTTAAGGATATGATCTTCGTCATATTTTAAAGTATGGTTTAAATAATTTTTCTTCTTGTGAATTAAATATAATTCCGACCACTACTGAAAACCTTATCTCACTTATCGCGTGCATCAATAAATTGCCTGTTCGTTTTATAGACAGAATGCAATTTGTTAATTTATATTTAGCAAAAGCTGTTAAGACACATACTGATTTACCTTTAACTTATTCTGTTTTTGGTGGCGCAATTGTGGCGCAAGGTTATTTTTCCATATGACTTTGGGATATATCTTGAGGTTCTTGAATTGACTACTGAATTACCTCCTATTTGGGGTTCTGTATCTGCTGATGAATACGCTACAGCCCAACAAATTTGGACACAGCAAAATTGCGAGACAATGTTTGATTGTATGTTAAACTACTTATAATTAAACGTATTTCTCCATGCATATTATCTCTCCATGCATACCTACTTATAATTAAACGTATTTCTCCATGCATATTATTTAATTATAATTTTATATTAGAAATTTTTAGTTAATTATTGTGAGGACCAAACGTAGGAAATGACTCAAATCCGAAGATACTCCTTTCCTTTTCCTCCAAGACGAAGATATCCTTGGAATCAGAAACGACATGACGATGAAAGGATGGGATTTTTCACCTGACTGTCATCAATTGATAATTAAAGATTGTGAAAATACAGTTTATTAATGATTGTTTATTTATCAACGTCTTACTGATGAGTCCAAAAATTATAGTTGAATGAATTAAGACCTTAAGCAGGAACATTAGGAATGCGAGCGTAATTAAAGATGATCAATTTCGCCATGGAAATGAGACATTCACTGCAAGATAAATATACCACAATATTTCGCGAAATTCAAATGTCTGGTACGCGACACGATCCTTTAACATCATGACGGATTAGTTTCTCTCAAACTTCACGCTAATGGAAAATCCATAAGTAATTATCTACGTAGAGTCCAAAGTTTCTTAAATGCTCGACCATTGACGCCGTAAAAGTCAACTTACTGTTTCTGATCCCGCAGACTCATGTGCTACAATTTATGCCTCAGACCAAACGACTGAACTTACACGCCCCATACTATTTAACCTCGAATGATTTAAGAAATAGATATACAGCTTAAGAGATAAATATTTGTCTTTCATATGATTCCTGGATCGACGCGTCCCGAGTCACCGTGCGATTCCCAGCAGATCCGCTGCCAGATGTAGGCAAGCGATGTGGGACGCGGGATTTTCAATTTCTGCCGTGAGAGAGTCAAGAACAGGCCATCAGAAGAATTTTGGGTAGGCCGATCTCCTTTACGTAGCGATCGAAAAAGAGCCGGCCGCAACCCAGCTCCAGAAATCAGAGGCCGCGTCAAATATTTTCTGGCTTGCCTCGAGTAGCATCAGAAGCAAACAAACTGGCAGGTAGAAAGGGCTAGGCGCCACCTAGCCAGAGTAAACGCGGACATTGCCACAGGAAGGATCCTGAGCACAGACGGGTATGCCCCTTCATTGGGCACCTTCTTTGAACTCGATGATCTAAGGTTAGACGAGTAGTCCACGCCCATAAATGTAGTAATCCCGAGGAAGATACGCCATAGAGAGATGCGGAGTGATGGCAGACATTCAAGAAAGAAGCAAGATCACCCATACGTCCGTGAGCGTCAAAGACAGAGCTCAAACGAATACTACCAAAGTTTGAAGTGGCATTAAATGTCATGAAATTTTGTTTTGATTCCCTTGCTTATAAATTATTCGACAATAAAATAGGAAACTAAAGTAATTACTATAGCACGTTCGGACGGATACCTAGTAGATTTATTCCAGTAGTTGAGTTTCCGATTTCTCATAACTATTTAAGGAAGACATAGATGAAAGAACTTTACAGAACAGAGTGTATCTTTTGATAATGATTTTTATCTTATTGTAGATATGAGACCGTACAAAATACTGAGCAGAGAACTAGAAAATTCGCGCAGAGAAAACGCGAGGTTACATCAACAACTGCTACAAATGACGAGAGAAATCCATCAGATTAAGGCAACGTGGGTGAAGCTTGCAAAAGTGAAGTCCCTATATCAAAAAGTGACCGCTGCACAACGTGGGTGGGCCGAATAAAAACAGCTCCGTCAAACTCAGAAAGTACAAATCCGCAGATTAGAAGTAGCGTTATCGGCTTGCCATGAGGCCAATGCCGTAACCTACTCACTTTTGTTTGCGCCGGCTCAGTTGGCCTATAGAGAGACAACTGAGGCCACCAGACCCACAACGAAACCTACCCAAAGTCGACCGGGAAAGGCGGAACGCGCCAAGAGTCGTGCCGCACAATCCAAAGATTGCTCTAAATTATAATCGCTTATTTTAATAAATGTTCGTAGTTGAATTTCTAGTTTTCAATTGTTTATTTCATCGAATTATTAATAATAAATTTTAATTCGTTAAAATGAAGTCATGAGTGGTTCGGATGATAAATTAAGTGCTAAGAGTGTCAGGAACATATGGAAGGGACCGGAATAAAAAATCGCACATCGACCTTCTAGCGGTAGTGCGTTGAACCCATCTTGAGATCGGGCCTTAGCATGTCTTTCGTAGCGCTCACCTTTGGCGATCTCATAACCAATGGTTACAGTACCAACGTTGCTTAGCAACGGGTAACAATTGGAGGGCAAGGACAGTTATATGCATGGGGTCAAGGTCAATTACCACAAACCCCACAAAAGTAAGAGCATAAGTCGGAGTACCGAACCAGTTTGTAATAAATTAACCCAACAATAATATAAATATATGTATCAACAATCACCTGATTCCATAGTATAGGTTTTGTAAGCCAAATATTTGTTGACCTAAGTATAGGAAGTCAAAAGTGAAAACTTTCACTTACTGCACCGATTTCTTTCCAAAGTTTTAAGTTTTTTCTGTATGCAATAAGAAGTAAAAAAGTTGAAGAATTTTCAGGAAACTGTATTTTTTAGTAATATAGGTGGCTATCTTTTAAGTGTCAAAATCTTCTTGGACTAAAATATTAGTTCAGTTTTGAAATAATATTTAAACTACTTTTTAAATTATTATTATTATTGATAAAATTTTACCATCAATGTAAATGTCGATTAACATCTGATATTTGTTACAATGGTCATCAAAAAGGTAAATTCAAAAGTTGGGTCTTTAGAGAATGCAGATCACGTTCCAGGTGGAGGAAGAACAAGAATATATAGTCAGACATCGGATTACACAGGAGTTGAAGCAAAAATCCCTTTTCGCGATAATGAAAATCATGTTCCGGGTGGAGGAAGAACAAGAATCTATAGCCGTACATCTGATTACTCTGGGATCGACGCAAAAATACCTTTTCATGATAATGAGCTTTATACCCTAGTGGAGGAACGACAAAAGTCTTTAGTCAAAGTATAGATTATTCAGGAGTTGAATCAAAGATACCTTTTCATGATAATGCTCGTCATTCTCCGGGAGGTGGGACAACAAAGATTTATAGCCGTACGTCAGATTACTCTGGGATTGAACCAAAGATCCCTTTTCGCGATAATGAAAAGCATGTTCCTGGTGGAGGAAGAACAAGAATATATAGCCGTACATCTGATTACTCTGGGATCGAACCAAAAATACCGTTTCGTGATAATGAAGACCATACCCCTGGTGGAGGAACAACAAAGATATTTAGTCAGAATTTAGATTACTCTGGAGTCGAAGCCAAAATTCCTTTTAAAGATAACGAAGACCATGTACCTGGAGGAGGAGGAACAAGAATATATAGCCGTACATCAGATTACTCTGGGATTGAACCAAAAATTCCTTTTCGGGAAAATGAGAAGCATGTTCCCGGTGGAGGAACAACAAAGATATATAGTCAGAATTTAGATTACTCTGGAGTCGAAGCCAAAATTCCTTTTAAAGATAACGAAGACCATGTACCTGGAGGAGGAGGAACAAGAATATATAGCCGTACATCAGATTACTCTGGGATTGAACCAAAAATTCCTTTTCGGGAAAATGAGAAGCATGTTCCCGGTGGAGGAACAACAAAGATATATAGTCAGAATTTAGATTACTCTGGAGTCGAAGCCAAAATTCCTTTTAAAGATAACGCAGACCATACCCCTGGGGAGGAGGCACAAAGATCTTTAGCCAAAATTTAGATTACTCTGGAGTTTCATCGAAATCCGGCTCCATGGATAATATTAAACATAAACCAGGAGGAGGAGAGACTAAAATATTCAATGAATACATCAAATACGAATAATAAAAGGCTTAACATCACTTTTGTTTTCATTAATATGTTTGCAAATATTGTCTATAAAATTATGAAGTGACCAAATACTAATATTAAGCTATGAAATGCTTAGAGGTTAGAGTCCTTTTCTAATTTCTTAATAGTTGCTTTTATTTCTTATGATGTTTTTAAATCTTCCATCTCGATCTCTTTTTTAACTTCTTGATCTTTTTACACAATTCGTAAGGTATTTTTCTATTTTTTCTTCATACCATTTGTGCGCTATTAATTTCTTTGTCATGTTTATTGTTTTCTCCATACAAATTTTGGCTGAGTCTGATCCTTGTTCATAGTTAAAAGCTTCTTTTAAATCATCCATTAATGACGTTGGTTTTGAAAACCCATATCAAAGTTTATCTTCCATGCATTTTCCTTCGGGTACTTCATAATCTTCCATTAGCAATCTATTTAATAACGTTGTTGTTAAAATAACTTGTATCTTAATTGTGGTTTTTTTACTCAGAAAAACTCAATGGCAGTCCTTGATAAAATTTTCTAAATTATCTCCATTTTGTTATTTTTCGGTTAGTAATCGGATTGTCAATAAATCCGTGGTCTTGGTCGCCATGTTAGATGCAATTATATTTAAATATTATATTTATAATCACAAAAATACTAATTCAAAATTTCACTCAAAATCTAAAAATTTAAACAACTGAGGCATGAAAATTATTAATATTTATATAGCTACGGTCACGAATATAATTAATTTAATTTAAAATACTTCAATATAAATTAATATAATATAATATAATTTAACAAAAATTTTAATATACAAATTTAATATATATAGTTATTTCAACTAGCTGATCACATTTATAACATTTAAACTATATTATTTTAAATAGGAGTTTTAGAATTCCTTACAACAACAACAATAATAATAATAATAATAATAATAATAATAATAATAATAATAATAATAATAATATTAATAATAAAAGAAAATCTAAAAATGTTTGTAGCGCATCTTTCCTTTGCGATATTCACAAATGTGATGCTAAAAACTTAGATGTTTCTATTAACATTCATTTATATGATGAATATAGTTTAATTAATAATTTTTCAAATCCAGAAGTCTTCAGACATCCTTATGTAAAAATAATTTTTAGATATAAAGTTGCTGGGAGAAAACCAATAAATTTTATTTTATTAGCAAGTTTGACTGTTACCATTATCATAGATTTTTAAGTTAATAAATCATTTTTTTGTTGATACTAGAGTTCAGAGTATATGTTGCCATCGATTCCTAAACGGTTTTCGTGATGATAACTCTTTACATAAACATAGAGGATTCTGTGATGAAAAATCAACTGAGTACAATCCTTTATACACTACATTTAAATAATAATTTATACTTTAAAAATTTGGCCAAAACAATAACTCCTCTTTTCGTTTCTAATTCTAACTTTGAAGCTGTTTTACCTGCAGACGATATCCATTTTTAAAGGTACTTACCAATCTCTTTAGGTTTGCTTTTGATTAATAAATTTACGGGGGGGGATTTATATTCTTTTCTCAGGTCTTGATTGAATAACTGAATTTCTACAAGAAATTAATGACATTTCAACTAATATTGTTTTTCCTTTCTATTAAAATAATTATAAAAAGAAAATCACTGACTCTGATCTACCTTCGTTTTCTTCAGCTACTTCTTGTTACTTGTGTAACAAACATTTATTATTGAAGTCTTGGAGAGTCCATCCTATCTCAAAATTGAAGTCATTTCATTCTTGGACATAGAAGATGAAAATTCTAGATTTGATATTTTCATCGAAAGTTCAATTTCTGTCTGATTTGTTCGAAAAGTTAAGTTCTTTAAATGAATTAAATGCCAAAAAAGAAAGACTCCTTACAATCTACTAAGAAATAAGAGTTTGTTTGTCGACTTTGAAACCTTGTTTCAATTTGATTCGTTCTTAAAAACAGTACAGCAGTGGCATTGAATAAAATTAGGGTTTAAATTTCAAAACTTACTAATATTGATAGAACTTGGACTGGGTTTTATGATTTGACACCAAAGTAGGTAGCAGTATGCACTCCAGATAATTGGATATTTGGAAAAAGGTAAGGGTCCTCCCTTACATTTTCAAAAATTTTCCGAAGACCACCCCTCCTTTTTTTAAATTTAATTTTGTTAAAATCATTGATTTAAAAAAAAAATTTTAAATCAATTTTTACGGCGCGAATTTTAACATTCATCAAGAATTGTTGATTCCTATACGCGTCAAATTTAATTGTTGTTTTAATGAACCTATTTTATTGTTATATTTTTGAATTTTAAAATTATTTTACAATTTTTAAATTTACATATAGTTTTCAACGGCACTCAATATTTTCAATCAAACAATGTGTTGACAGAAATTTATTCGCTACAAGATGGTATTAAAATATACCAAAGATGATAATTATTACAGTGAATTACTCAATGTTAAAATATTAACGACAAAACAAACCTGTTGGTAGAACGAAACCACTTATTAAAATTATAACACCACTAGCTTGTAGGTAATTAAATTCTGTGTATACATGGTGATACCTAACAGAACCCTTCAATTCTCGTCAAAACGCTTTTGAAAAACCGTAAAAGTAGTATAATATATGCCCTCCAGAACAAAGGAATATTATGTAACAAAGACATGTTACATGATAATTTTATCTTCTGTAGAACTCTATTTACTGCAACATCGTCATCTTTAGATCAATGAGCAATGAAAATTGAATATTGTGAAGAAGAATAATGTTTTTTAAAATAGATCTTATAACTTTTTAATTATTATTATTATTATTATTTGTGTTTGTAAATATTTTATTAAAATTTATTTTGTTATACCTCATTCATAAAAACTTCTAATTTAATAATTTTAAGATAACTTGATGCATCAATAAAATAAAAGTGAATAACTGAGAGATATATACTATTCTTCTTTTTCTTCATTCTAAGGTTCCTTTAAATTATTGTTTTCTCTTCTGAGTTCTTCTAACTTTATACACTTTTTTCGATATTTATTAATGAGAACTTCTTTTTCTGCGAGATATTTCTCAAAGATTTTCATAAACTATTCTCTCTGTACTTTCAGATACTCCTTTAACAATGTTTCTTCAATCATCTTTTTTGTACCTTTTTCAATAGTTTTTCCTAACAATAATATATAACTTATACGAAAATTAAAATCTTATACTTATCGAGTTTTCTAGTCTCTTTACAGATTTCGACTTCTTGTCTTCAGTGGTTTTATTTTCTTTATTCATAATGTAATAAATGAACTATAATGAAAATATTAAGAGATAATTTTTTAGGATTATTTTACGTTGCAATATTTTCAAATAACTTTAAAAATATTGATTTTACTTCATAAATCTTATATTACTATTCACTAATCAATATATATTTTCAAATAGTTACTAAATGATAGCAAATTTACATTTATGTAAACTTAAGTATTTCACTTATCATACTAAAAAATTTATAAGAAAGTTCAAAGGAAATATAAATAAATATTTAACAAAGCAATACTTGTCCATATTTATTAAAAAATATTAAAAATTATCAAAAATTATTACATCTTATTCATACATTCAGAATCATATTAATTAATTAATAATAATAATAATAATAATAATAATAATAATAATAATAATACTGATTATTTTTAAATTTACGTAAAAGATGTTCATACTTTCGATAGCATTAATCAAATGTACACCCGAAATTTTGTAGAAAATAACTGTTATTTATTTCTCAAATAAAAAATGATACTCTAATATATCTCTAAATATTTAAAATTCAAATAAAAAACATTAAATAATCTACATAAATTATTTAATTTTTATACTTTCCATAATTGACATTAGCGACTCAAAAAACATTCGAAATGCAATTTCTAAGCATGACTAACGATTCATGGCAAAGCATATTTAAATAAAAATATCATTTCATAGTTATTAATAAAATTAATCCACAAAAACATATTCTGGGTGATTTTGTACAGAAAAATGAAAAAATAGAAACAATATTTTATTTAAAGAAAATTAAATTTATAATAGCATACATTATTCATTATGTTGGTGTACTGGGTGTAATTAATTTTATTTAAATCCGTGCTCATTTGTTTCAATCTATTTCGCTTCACTAAAATCTTACTTTCCTAGGGTCAATGCTATCTCACCCAGACGCCCCACAATTTTGACCTTACCAATTTATACCCATGAGCAATCTCATGTTGGTGTTGGTACTGTATATAGTAGCCAAGAGTCCACGAGCAGGTGAGCCCAATTTCTAAGACTAATCCTCGTGATAATCTCGCTTTCAGGTTCCTGACTGCCGTTAGAAGGACTTACGCCTACTTAATTCCTCTGACTCACTCGACATTAATATTCGCATTTCCCATCCTTTGTTATCGATCTCATGTATGCGTCCGTTATCTCATTTTCCCATCGACTTTCAAGTTGACCGTTGAATACTGGCCCAAATTATAGTTCGAGGTATAGTAATTAAAATTTGATTACCCATTTATCATTAATAATTCATTCAATACAGCATTAATTTAAATACCTAATTAATAATTTTAAATACTATAATTTAGAAATTTCCTGATTGGAAAATCTTATTTAATAAGGCTTTTTGATTCTACTTTCTTCAATTATCAAATTTTAGGGTTAAATTCCCTGAATTACTATGAAAAAGTATAATAATATTAACAACCTAGAACTTTGTTTAAATTTGTAAATTTCGTATCTTAACTAACACACGATAATTTGAAAATTCTTCTAAATTATTTAATTCGCTGTTAGATCAGCTGTTTTTAAATTTATAAAATTTTTCTTTTTGATTTAAGGAAAAATAAGGTTGACTTGAGGTTTATATCTTGTCTTTCACTGAAAATTACCCCTTTACTTTCAAATAACCTCACACAAATGCTTTAAAATAATTTAACGAGAACTCTAATTCTTCCTAATTTAACTCCCTTAGTTGAATAGACCTTTTTAACAATACTATACCCATACCATACTCAGAAATTATTATTAACGTTAATTAAGTATTAATTTATAAAGAAAACCAAATTTTTCAAGAAATTAAAAATAACTACAAAAATTTAATTTTTGATAAAATTTACAACATTAAGTCACAAACAAAATATAAATAATACATAAATCTATTATTCGTCTAACATGTTACATAAATCGACGATGAGATCTCGATTTTCTCCATCGATATCGACGGGAAATTTCCTCTTCCAATGAGAGTTATATTTAGTGACCACGGCGGGAAGAATTGGTTGAAGCAGTTTGTCACCAATGTCGTCGGTCCAATATCCAACTGAAGTCGATGGATTTTGAGCTTCCTCAACTACTGCCGAGGACACTTCAATACAGATTTTCATCTCGTCTTCCTTGTCGACATAAATTTGAGGCACTGGTTCGGCTGGTTTCGCTGATTATGGCAATTGTTAATCCGGCTTCACTAATTCCGGGAATTGCTTGGATACCCGAATGGTGGCTCTTCTAGCACTTTAGCCGCGTTTGCCAATATAATGACTCTCTTAGCTCGACGAAGTTCATGGCGTCGCGGGTTTTTGCTGGGGTTGTGCTTCTAACTGGTTCTGGGGTTTTTGCCGGACTAACTTCGTTCTTTTCTGGGATGTGCGTTTGTGGGATTAGATTTAATTTCACGGCCAGATCGCAGCCAACTATACGCTTAGTTAATTCGGCCTCCGTAAATGAGGCAATTATTACAGCGCTCTGACCTTTGATGATGATCCTCTGAGCCCGGTTCTCAGAAATAAGATCATTACGACATTTTGTCAAGCGATGGATCTGCTGATGTCTGTCATTATCCGATGGTTCAAGTGAAACGCCAATTTCAAACTCATATTATCATTCCATAGTTTGGATGTATAGGATTACAGATAATTCAATTTAATATCTCCGCCACCCGTTACGGTCATCGTAAGGGTAGGCGAGAATATTAATATTAGCGTTACTATATTCAAAGCAAAATGGTTAAGCAATATTTTATTGAATCCACGGGATGTTATTATTGGTTCAATTTAATTTAACGATTATCGCCTCTGATCGCTAATGTCAAAAAATGCTAATACTACTATTATTGTTATTCTGAAAATAGATTTATAGATTACTGCTATGAGTTATTTCAGTCTAGCTACTATTATCTATCATTACCCGGGATATACAGAATAAAGAGCAATTACTAATATTACTATTGCTAATACCTTAAGGGTTAGCCGATAGAGTATTATTTCTAGATTAATTCAACTACATCCCACAGTTTATGATTTCCGGGATGGACGAATAAGAGTGCTAATATTATTACTACTATTACATAAGAGATAATTTACAAAATTCTAATTTTTGTCTAAACTGATCCCATTATTACAATCTATCATTGTCCCGCTGGACAAGAAAAATATTAACATTGTTACCATCGGTGCATTACGCTTTAATATATGGATATTATTATTAATTTATTTAATAATGATTTCATACTTTCGTGATTTCAAGGTTTAGATAAATCAACTGGGATAAATTTCGTTTTTTATCACGGTTGTGCAAAAGAAGCATATCATTCCCTGTAGTTGATTAAATTACTATAGCCGACTAGATTGTCGTGGCTTCAAAGGTTGGCTGCAAATGAAAATTAGTTTATGTGACTTAGTTTATTCGAGCAACTGATAGCGCATTGGATTCGTATCTCCTCCTTATATTTGTCTATGGGATTCAAGTTATCTCGGGAGTTTTGACATAACTTCAACTGTTCCTGTTAGTAAATACAGTAAGTACGATAATACGATATATTTCTCAAAAAATATCTCATTGTCTCCGTCGTGACCCAGCCAGCGCCGTCAGCAGTTATTGAGCGGGATCGTCGATTCGAGTTGCGAAACTAGGACTAGGAACCAATAATCAGCATTTAAATCAAAATCTTTGAATTACCTTCTCGTGTATCTTCCAGATGCTCTATTATCCCTACTCTCTTCCTCCTTGGTTCCTCGGCGCGTACGTCGATATATTTTGAATGTCTAGCCATTAAATTCTGGAAAATTATTACCTCTAAAACGTGCGTGCCTTATATATATATATATATATATATATATATATATATATATATATATATGTCTGCGAATGCATACTACACCGTAAGTAGTATCGCCGATTTTCACCTACCCATTAACTATTGATGCATATCACGTGCCTGTGTGTCTTCATCTTTTGGTGAGTGGCATGCAGGATTAATGTTTCGATTTACTAACGATTGACTTTTTTTGTAAATGTCAGATCGTATTTCACTCCATATATGCCGTTGCCTTCGCCGAACTTACATTTAATCTCGGGAATTCATAGCCAAAAGACTATTCCCCTTTCAACCCATTTCCCCTATACAGAATAATTAATTTACGTTTCAGCTACTTCGTTCTCACGCCTTAGCCTTCACGGGCACGAATCATTGGCGGACTTACATCGCACTTACAAGATTCGGTTGGGGTATGTAAAGTTTAATGACTTGTTGTGATGTGTCGGCTGTGAGCCGGAAAAATTTCGACAAAGATTATTTAATTTTTTTAACGTTTATTAAAGCATAATAAACAACAGTTGATATAGCATAATTCATCATCCATAATAACATAGCAACTCTTTCCCCGCCCCGACGCCCAAGCAGAGCTCATACGAGGTTGCATGGACGCGACGTGGAGAAAGTTTTCGAGCATTCCTCCACTCACATTTAGAATTCTGTTTTCCACTGGTTAAGACTGGTCCTCAGATTAAAACTGATTCAAGTTTTTCAAAAACTGATTGAAATTATGAGAAAATGAATCGGTATATATACCTATTATTCGACCATAACCTTGCGTGTTAAATTTGATTTAGTAAAACAAAATTTGACCTTGTGATTTTCTAGTATATTCTAATCTTAATTTTATTATTTTTATAATTTAATTTGACAATTTTATTTTTAATTTTTTAATTGAATTGTTTCCAATTCAAATTATTGGTGGGTTCTGGGTTTTGGTATTTTTAGACTATATGGTTGTTACCCAGACAACCCCATACCAATATGCTTTCGCTTGCCACTCGGCACCCGTTGCTAGGCAACGTTGGAACTGTGTTCGAGTGGGTTGATCATCCGCAAAAATGCTATAATTGACCGGATGATCCTTGGGTTCAACGAGCTGCCGATAAAAGGCCTGTGCTCGATTTAAATCCAGTAGGTCCCCTATTTATCTCATAATATTGCTTTCTTTTCCATCCCTCTTACCGAGTTATTCATGAACCTCTGGTACCCCCTTTTCCTATTGTATTGAAGTTAACTGTAGAGAATTTCGTCGAAGTGAATAAGTCAAACGTTTATTAATAGTTATCACAACACTATTGCTGTCGTTTGGCGGCTCTCACGGCTCGGCGTCTCATACGCTCCGCTTTTCCTGGTCGATGCTTGTTAACTTTGGTCGCCAGCATTTTAGTGGAGGTCGCCTCGCGGTAGGCTAGTTGGGCCGGTGCAAAAACGAGGTGGTAGGTTACCGCGCTGCCCTCCTGGTAGTTAAGGGCACTCTGGAATACAAAAAAGTGCATAATAAAATAGGGGAGGGGGGGGGTTATTTACAGATTAATTTCGGATTATCTTGATTACATAATGATGTAATCAACTTAATTAATTTTGTGTGTATTTTAATTAATTTTTTTTCGAATTTTTTCCAAATTTTTTGTGTATTTTTATTGAAATTTTTTTCGAGTTTTTGGCGCGATTTTTTTTAAATTCAAATTTTGGCGAATTTTTGAAATAAAATTGAAATATTTTTTTGAATAAATTTTTTTTTTCAATCACACTATAGTCAGGGATATTTTTAACTCGTAATAAAAAACAATGCAATATTTGGTCTCAATACTTTCTATAGGTAAATATAGGCATAAAATAAAAATGACTTGAATGGCCTACTGATAAAAAATTGGCAGGGGTATTTTATAGGCTTGTTAAAAAAAAGACTTGAAATATTTGTTCACACAATTTTCATAGGTAAATTCAGGCTCTAGATAAAAATAATTTAAAATACCTAAAGTAAATTAAAATAAATTAAAGTACGTTAGGATACATTAGAGTATATTAAAGTAAATTAAGGTAAATTAAAGGGTCTCAAGTAAATTAAAGTACATAAGAGAATATTAAAGTAAATTTAGATAAATTAAAGTACATTAGAATACATTTAAGTATATTAGAGTAAATTAAGGTTCCTCTAGTAAATTAAGATACATTAGAGTACATTAAGGTAAATTAAAGTAAATTAAAGGGTCGAAAGTTAATTTAAGTACATTAGGGTACATTTTAGTAAATTATGGTACATCAGAGTAATTTAAAGTACGTTAGAATAAATTTAAGTAAATTAAGGTTCTTAAAGTAATTTAAGGTGCCTAGAGTAAAGTATGGTAAGTTAGGTAAGAATTTTTTAAAATTAAATAGAGAGTCAACAGTTAAGTTACATAAGGGTAATTTTTAAAGCTGAAAATTTTAAAAGCAGTTATAGTATGCAAATTACATAAGGTAAGAATTTTTTAAAAGTAAAGAGTCAAAAGATAAGTTACATAAGGTAAGAATTTTTAAAGTTAAAGAGTCGACAATATTACATGATAAAATTTATTAAATAAAATTTTTAGTATAGTTTTATCGATCAATTTTTATACATATTTTTAAATGATAAAATTTTTAACATAATTTTACAATGGAATATTTTATACATGATTTTTAAAGATAAAATTTTTAACATAATTTTACAATGAAATTTTTTATGCATGATTTTTAAATAGAATTTTTAGTATAATTTTATCGATGAATATTTTATATATAATTTTAAAGATGAAATTTTTAGTATAATTTTACAATGAAATTTTTATACATGTTTTTAATTGAAAAAATTTTTAATGTAATCTTACAATCAAATTTTTAGTATAATTTTTCCTATGACTTTTTTATACATGTTGATAACGATCAAAGAAATTTAGCTTTAACATAATAATAATAATAATAATACTTTCAGAAAACATAAAAAGTTAACTTACTTGGTATCAACTTTTGAATACTGATAACCCATACACAGTGAATAATTCATTAATAACTGAACAACAATCACTAGGTACTGTATACAAATAACCGAGTACTGTACAACTCTCTATATACATACTAGTCATTGAATAATTTACTTATTCATTAAAATGGCATATTTAAATAATATTTACTCTTTGAATACCGATATTCAACCAACTTAGCCCACTTAAAAATAAAATTTTCTCTCAATCATTTCCCTTTAAAATACATGGTTATTCACACACTCAATAACTAGTTACTGAACAAATCAATATCAATAACTAGTTACTTAACCAATAAATATTAATGATCGGTTACTGACCAACAAGTTTTGAAATAAAACACATAAAAGGTTGAACCAAAGAAATACAAGTTGAAATTTTATCAACTTCTTCACTCTCTTTCACATCATTGATGTCTTGAAATTTTTTGGTTGCTTAGTTACCTTGTTGTTATCAAGCGATAATTAATCAAATTCATTGAAACCAAATCCATTGTTATATTTACTTGGTATCAACTTCTGAATACTGATAACCCATCACACTGAATAATCCATTAATAACTGAACAACAATCACTAGGTACTGTATACAAATAACCGAGTACTGTACAACTCTCTATATACATACTAGGCATTGAATAATTTACTTATTCATTAAAATGCCATATTTAAATAATAATTACTCTTTGAACACCGATATTCAACCAACTTAACCCACTTAAAAAATAAAATTTTCTCTCAATCATTTCCCTTTAAAATACATGGTTATTCACACACTCAATAACTAGTTACTGAACAAATCAATATCAATAACTAGTTACTGAACAAATCAATATCAAAAAATTTTTACTGACCAAGAAATCTTTAAATAAAAGCACATATAATTTGAACAATCAAAAGAAATACAATTTTATTAACTTCTCGACTTTTTTATCGATCATTGATGTCTCCAAATTGTTTTGTTGTTTAGTTACCTGATTGCTATCAAGAAACTATTAATCATTGAAGCTCAATCAATTGTTGTATTTTCTCTGAATAAAAATTTATTTCGTTACAGTCTTGTATGTGATTTATTGAAATTATTTTGTAAAACATAGTTAAAAAACTTTGAAATTTTTCTACCATTTTTGTAATATTTTTAATTGCGTCCAACAATGAAAAATTACTAAACGTTATTTTCAAAGATGAATGCCAACCTTTTCATTTATTTTTCACATGCCCTAAATAAATTAATTGCTAACACATCAAAAAAAAATTACTTAAATTTATTTTTATAGATTTCTAATCTTTTCACCCCAACTCTTATTGTTTACTGAATGATAAATTAATTAGTAAGTACAAGTAGTGGTTAATCTAATTGCTAGTGAAAAAAACTTGATTAGAAAAAGATACTTTAATTAATTTCTCAAAACATATATTACTTTTGGTGGGTTACAGGGTTTCATTGTTTGTTTGAACTAATCGGTGGTTGCCCTCGTAACGCCATACAAAATGATACTAATCCACTTGGCACCCGTTGCTAGGCAACGTTGGTAATGTGTTCAAGTGGTGGATTGCCCGCAAAAATTGAGTACCATGTGCTAGTACTATAGTTGCTCGGACAACCCTCGGGTTCACGAGCTGTCGATAGAAGACCTGTGCTCGCTTAGCTCTGTCTCTATGGAAGTAAATTCACGATCGAATGTGGAGAGATGACTTAAAGTTGCGACGCGGGTACTCATAATAATATCTACGTGTAAACACCTTTTGAGAAGTATTGTAACCGTAAGCACAACTACTTTATTTAAATCGACAAAGATGTGAGTTATCAACAGTTAATGAGGCGGCTTTGATTGCTGAGCAGCTCGGCGTCGAGCACGTTCTTTGCGTCCCGGCCGACGATTTATCGGTTGAGTTGAGGACTGCTCCACTGGTTGAGGGTCTTTCTGTATCCACTGTGTCGGGGCGAATATGAGCGGGTAGGTGACCGCTTCCCCCTCCCGACAAACAGCTAGGGCCACTTCTAATCCTCGTATCTGGGTGTGCAGGCTCTGATTGAGCTGTCGTTCTTCGGCCCAACCTTTCTGTGCTGCAGATATCCGATGGTACAACATTTTGACTCTTTTCGGGTCCGACCAAGTCGCTTTGATCTGTTGGACCTCTCTTGTCAGTTGGAGTATTTGGTGGAGGAGATCCGCATTTGTGCTCCGCACGCGATCTAGTTCCGCTTGTAATATTTGGTTAGTGGCCATAACTATAATGGATAAGTTTCGTTAAATTTACTGTTAATCATTTATACAAGTTATTTTTATCATTAACGCAAACATATCAATTGAAGCGAATATTCTTAAACAAATGAGCAAACGAAAAAAAACGGGGTAAAGAACATCTCTAGTTCACTAAATAACAAACATCAACTAGTTCATATAAATTGTTAGAGTCTCTGGAGTTCTAATTTCTTCGGAAAGGACTTCCTTCGGCTCTTTCTCGGAGGAACCACTGGGTATGGGCGTCGGGTATCTCGGACTGGGCGAGGTGGGTATGCCTCTGCGAATCGCCCGGCAAGGATGTCATCTTCTACGTTGGCGAGATACATCCTCGCCTTGACCACCTGTAGGTCCACTTGTTCCTGCACCCGTTCCCATTGGGTGAGGAGTTCTCGCGCATTCATGTATGTTTCTGCGGCCGGGTATTGTTGTCCGGCGAGTCCACATGGGTCGCTGTTTAGGCCCAGTACCCTCCAGATAGTGGGTTACGGCCACCGTTGTTGAATCCTATCGAATATGTCTCGTTTTGATTGTGATGCCTTCCGGCATTGGTCATCGGGCATTTGGTTGTCAGTCATTTCGATCGGCGTATTCTAGAACGCATCAAAATTAAATGTTGGCGTATATAATGAGAAACATCTTTATTCCAAAAATTTTCTCGGGTTGGGTATCCAACTCACTAACTACCAGGTTATTATTATCATTGGGTCTCGCTAATTATTATGACGATCTACTGCAAGTTTAAGGGGTTGTGCGTCCCTGAGTTCTTACGTACTCCCCTCCAATGATGGCGTTAATTATAAGAAGTTAAGGGGTGCGTTGCGACTGAATGGCACTCTACGATCTATTGGGCGTCACCGTTTGTTAGGCTAATGATATTATCCATTTCTGGAAGGTATACTCGCTTAGCATCGAGGTTTATCTATAGTGCGTTATCATTTAATATTCATGTTTGTTTAAGCGTGTTACTTGTACAAATCTATTGGGTATTAAGAGTGGTTGTTCGATCGTGGTAATCTCGAAGCCGTAGTATGTAAGGTCGTTCGGTCTCGCCCCAAGAGTGTCGTATATAGGAGGGTCACTGTCTATATGAAATTAAGATCTACTCAAGGGAGAAAGTCCTTGGTTTTATCGGTTTGCAATTTTAACTAATGTGAATTGGATGTTTACGAGTTATTATGATCGATTATAGTGGCATAGCTTTCGTATCTTATAAACAGGATGTCCACGAACACTTTCGATCGTGTGGACTAACTGTTTCCGTTACAACTATTAACGATCGGCGTCGTCTACACGGTTATGACCGATTGGCTTGCAAATTTCCGGTCTGGTCATCTCATGCTGCAGGTGTATGTCATCTTGATTTATTAATGTTACATCCTGTTTACCTTAATTGCAGATTATTTCGATTCACAATATTTCGAGATAGCCAACTGCTTCGCCGTACCACGGATCGATTTGGGTAATCTCAACATTTTATTCGTTTTGTATTCTAATTTATCGAATTTTTTAGCGTCATTGACATTGCATTTGGTAGAAACTATGACGGATTATCCCTCCTTCATCTATGCTATGGAATTTTATCGCTTGGATCTATTTGGAATTACTATAATTTACCTATATGACAACCGGCGGTAAGCCCTATCCATACTTCGTAAAATGTTGTGCTTAATTTTGTAATGTATAAAGTTTTGATTTGTTCCTTTATTATTGACGTTAAATTTTGATCAGTGAGTTAACCTTATTTATGACCCAAATTCACTACATTCTTTAGGGAGTTGCTAACTTATTCATATCTTTATACTTATACCTTTAATTGTCTGATCAATGGAATCGCCTCACTTCACTTCAAATTTATGAATTGCTTTTATACCTAGTCACTGTACTTTAACATTTGGTTATTCCATTCTATTATTTGCAACTGCTGAATTTAATTAATATTCACTGGCTTTTTATTGTCGGATTACTCTAACTTATTTGATTGTTTTAGTTTTATACCAATAATTTAATCTACTCTTATCGATGAGTTGCTTGCTAGGGAGTTATAATCATAAATGAATCAACATATGAATTTAGTCAATAGGTTAATAAATAACGTTATCCTTGATTGCACATTCTTGATCAATTGCTTAGCAAATTTAATACTTCGTTTTATTATTCCATTATCTTATTTTAGTCGTTGTTTACTCCTTTGGGAATTATTTGTAGATTTTTCTAAATTACCTTGACCTTTTAACCAGGAGACATTTTACTTTTCGATGCTTACCATTGATAGTTATTTTACTTAATCCTGAAATTCATGAATTTATTAATGTCTGACGCCTTATTAATGATGAGTTTCGTTTAGGCTTATTTAAACCTGACTTTGGATTACTTTTTAACAATAAATTTTATCTACCTCTATTATGACTCTAATTTGTTTTATAGTAATAAGTTTTGCTTGATTTTATTTCCAAAATAAGTTTATCTAATTTTATTCATTTAATTTATCTTTAAAAATGAGTTATCAATTTAGTTTACTTTCTAGTTTATCTAAGATACTTAAACCATGAATTTATTTTTAGCCATAGAGTTGATCTGATTTTATTACGTTTAGAAGTAAGTTTTATTAATTCAATTTACCTTCAAGTTCATCTAATGTAATTAAACCATGAATTAAATTTACTTTTAACCATAAATTTTATCTAATTTACTTCAAATTATTAACATGGAATCAGTTATATCAACGAATTTCACTTTAATCTATCCCCGTACCCTTTCCCTTTAATAGACCTTAGGCGCATTTTGTGTTTATATTATATTTATTGAGTGCCCACTGGACTACTCGGTGTGATAATTTTAAGCCGTATGTAACATAATTTTAGGTCGATTTTACAGAATTGAGAAACGAGGAAGCAGCCAGAGACTTCTTCCTTATTTCTCGCTTCAGCTATAGGGGTAATATTGACGTTACGACCCCTGCGTTTCTCAACGCCGAGTCTTCACGGGTACATATCATTGGCGATTTTCCACGCACTTACATGCATCTGTACTATGTTGATTTTACTATCTTGCGTGATGTGTCGGCTGTGGGCCGGAAAAATTTCGACTTTCAATTTGGTTTAAAAAAAAATATATATATCAAATAATCCATGTAAATTAATAATATTTATTAATTAGGATAAAATAACAGAATTACCCGTCATAACCATTCCAAATATTTCAAACAATATCATAAAATATCATAACAAAAAGCATAAAAGAGCTCCAACCAAAATATTTCTCACCTAAAAATCAATTGAATTAGCTCAAATAGCTTGAAAATAAAGTGCTAAAATAGCTTCACAATGATAAGATTTCAAAATAGTCTAAAATCAATTGAATCAGCTCCAATAGCTTGAAAATGAGGTTCTAAAATAGCTTCACAACGATTGGAAAATAAGATTTCACAATAGTCTAAAATCAATTGAATCAGCTCCAATAGCTTGGAAATAAGGTTAAACGATTTCAACTAGTTTGAAAATTGGTCTAAATCAAATTGGCTAAAGTTAAAAATGGTTGAAGTCCAAAACTGGTTTGAAAAATGGTTTAATCAAATTGAAAATAGGCTTAGTTTTCAAAAATGGTTAATGGTTAAGTTAAATGTGAAAATGGGTCAGTATTTATACCTATTTGGGTGACGTGTAAAATTTGATGCAGTAAAACAAAATTCGACCTTGTTATTTTCTAGCAAATTCTATTATTTATTTTTATTATTTTTCGATTTATTTTTATAATTTTTTATTTATAATTTTTATTGAATTATTACTAATTCAAAATTTTCGATTTAAATTTCATTTTAATGAACTCTTATTAATTTTCTAATTTTATCGAATTTGTTGTGTTTTCTTGTTATATTTGTGTAAGTATCGTGCGGATCTTGGTGCATTTTGTTATTATTTTATTTTATTTTTATGTTTGTTAATTTATATTTAATTCTCTTATTTCTCAGATTTTATATGGTTTAATTGGTGTTTTTCAGGTTTATTTTAAATTGCGTGTTGTATCTGCGTGTGTGTTTCTGATCCATTTAAACATTTTTCAAGGCCGTTTACGTTCTGGCCCAACACTTTCATTGTACTTGGAATAAATTTTCATGTATTTATTGAAAATGATTCGACTCTTTAAATTATTAACTCAAAGATGCTAAAGGTTTGAATAAAACTGATAGAAAAAAAAATTAATATCTACAGCATTACTAAAATCAAATAACTATAATTTCTGATACCATGCTTCAATACATACATAGGTTCTTGTGTACTGATATCACTTACTGAAAACCCAAACTTATAGGAAAAATGTATGTGATTGTCTATTAGTCTTTGTAGAAATTATTTTTATTAAATTGTGGTTAGCTGGTGAATAGAATTTGATTAAAGTAGTGGGAAAGATGTAAATTTTAAATAAATTTGATTAAATTTGTTAATTCTTTAAATAAAATTTTTTAAAGAAAGCTTCAACATAGTAGCAAATTTTAAAGAGAATAGTACTTATCAATTAAAAAATTAACTGAGTTGTAAAATAATTGAAAAATTTCTTACATCATTTTTTAAAATTTTATAAGGTTGTTAGGTAATTGTTCTAGGTACTTGTTGAATGAAAATTAGTGTATGTTATCGACTGCTCACAGTAATTAATTCTACAATTTCCGGATAAATAATTAATAAATTCTTGATTCCTGGAAATAATCGTAAATATTTAAATTATTCAGAAAATTGTCAAAAAAACCTAAATAATGGGTAACAAAAAAGTTTTAAATACTAGTCAATTTTAGTTTTTAATTTAATTGAGTTACAAATATTTTAATAAAATCAAATAAATAGTTACATGAATCAAACAATTTCTTAGAACTGAAATCTTATAAGTATATCCAGATTAACCTTAAATCAATGAAAAAGTAACAATTTTCCTAAGTATCTTATAAATTCAACCAACTCAATCGCTTGTCTGCACCTGGCCGCTAAGTGCGCAGGGAAACGTGCGATGACGCGGGACGCATCTATCCACGAGTCTTCTAAATTATAAGGTAATAATCGCATTTTATTCATTTTGGCTTTTGTGGTCGGGTAGTTGGTTAATTAGGTCGGTAACGTCCTATTTCGTGTGATAAGGTCATGTAGTTGAGGGTGTCTTATAACAATGAACATAAATTTCAACGTTGACAAAAATGACATTTTAGATAGATAAAGGGCGCAACCTGAAATGATAAAGAAAAATAAGGTAAATGCCATACAAAACTAATATTCAAAGATGCTAAATAACCGTAAGATGAAAATCATGGATATTAAACGATATTACGTAATAACGGATGGTTCATTTCACTACAGATATTTATAAATCTAGATTTGGGTACTTTTCGCTTTACCTGATCATTTTTAATAAATTTTATCCTCCGACCGGAATATTGACAGGTGCTTGAAGTTCTGTTTAAATCCGCTCCCCAATTAAATTTACGTTATTAGAAAGTGTTATTTTCATATGGCCCCACTTTGAATGATCCTCCTAACAACGAATATTTAGTTGCTTGTAAACCCTACAGTTCATTGATAATAATGATTAATCCCCTGCTATGTCCGAACTGGCTTCATGAAAATTTTTGTCATGAGATAAAAAACGAAATTTGGTTTATGAACGACTCCTACTTTCCCATTCTCGTGATGTAATAAATATAATCTGAGTAGCTATAAATTAAGACCTTAAATAATAAATCAAAACTAAACGACAACAAATATGTGAGTGTGACATAGCTTAGGTAGACATCAAATGGGACATGAGAATGTTAATTAAGACTCTACAATATAACTCTAGGAAAAGTATTACTATGCAATCACAATGGCATTATAATTTTAAATATTTCAACAGTAAATCGTATCCTTGAATCCTATTTAATTTAAATCGAATCATAAATCTTTGGGCTTTTTAATTTTAATTTTTATGTAACCAATTATCAAATGTTTTGAGGGAAATTTTCCTTTTATCAATTTGTACCGTAGGAATAAACTCTGTTTGGGGTAAATCAATCGATAATGAACCTTTCAATTTTATCGAAAACATTACACTAACGTTAAAGGGGAAAAATAAATATCGAAATTTCTCCAAATGAGTTGCTAAAAAACATAATCATAAAATGGGTTTTATTTGAATTTCTCATTATTTGACATTCATATTTACAGATGCTTACGTATTTTATCATATCAAAATATACGTGCGTAGAAAAATCATCACAGCAAAGTCATAATCAGATGTCAATTAATCTTGGATCGCACATGTTATGGGGTTCTCATGGGTCCTTGCGTCGTTCCTGAACGTTAAAGTTGAAAAATGGCATAAAATGAGTCCGCCTAGGGAAGAGTGATAACATATTAGACATTTGTTGTAGTGTTTGATTTTTTATGAGATCTACCGGGAACAATTTTTCCATATTTTTTGTCTACCTCATGAGTGGCTAAATTGTCAGTCGGGTGGATGTTTACGCCTCAATAGTTAAATAATTAAAGGAATTCGATTTATTATGATCAACGTACCTGTCCGACGGTTCCGTCCCTCATGTGATGAGTCCTAGGTGAATGCGATATCTCGTAGTGAAGAATTTTTCATCGTAAATTTCATTTGTCTAGTCTACTGACGAAGTGTAATGCGTTTATATTTAGATGGGTGTGCATGCACTATTACCTGCTTAGTGTGTAATACGTTGGTGTGCATTTATCCTCTAATTGTTATCTGATTGTACTGAATGTGCCTGCATTCAATACTCTGGAAATGTCAGGTCAGTAGTTTTACGACTGATTTATAATTTAATCTGTTTAAGGGTGTCTAAGATTATTGTCGTACGTGTGCTCGATTGGCATTAAGAATCGCCACATCAGTTGTGTTAGTTGCATGATCATTTCTCCAGTTAAAATGCGGTTGGAATAATTCTCTATTTACTAGAGACCTATATAAACGCGTTATGTCGTTGATTCCTGCTTCATGGTATGATCAGTTGTCGGGGTAGCTAATTATTTCATGGGATATTTATGTGGAATTGATCGTAAGTGTTGGCGAATTTATTTCGTCTTGTGAACATTCATCTTTTCTAGTTCTGATGATGAAGTTGGGGTTTGCGAGGAATTTGCCAAATATTTTAGGATCGCTTCGGCGTCTTGATATTAAACCTCAAGTGACAGTAATATTATGGGCTAATTTTGCATTTTTTAATCGGAAATTTTTTAGGATTCTCAATACGGAACGTTCCAGAGTAATTTTAGTGAAGGGATATAATACAATGGGAAGATACTTTTGGCAACCACTTTTACTACGTTATTTAAGGATGAAAGAATCATTCGCCATCGGGGTCGTAATTTAGTACCGTTCGCCTTACTGGTATAGCTCTAGTGGAATTCGCGGTATTATTTCTCGCCTGGATATGCGTTCAATGCCAAATTGTTGTGTAATAAAACCGTTAAATTAAAAGATTATTTTGATGTTGTTATTATTTTTGGTTTTACTTTTTGAATTGGTCTTAGCAGAGTTTTGTGTGGGTAAGTTGTTAATTTTATTAATAGAATAGTTAGTACGGTACTTCTACGTCGTAATAATATAACTCGTGCACTCAACGAATTGGTTTGGCTAGTAATTTATTTTGGGTGATTATTTACGTGGATTAAAATGGGTGCCATTCACGTACTTCTATATTAATTATGGGCGGTGAATTGGGTCTTATCTCAACTATAGATGTGCAGTTGGACTTTTTGAGTCTTTATAACTTTCGCATTTTGTTTATATAATGGTTACTTTGGAGTAAATTTTACTCGTCTATTTTCTAATCACTTCGTATTAGTACCATTTCTTATATCGTTACGTTAATAACCGGGTGTTGGCTATACGGCGTAGAGATTTCAATTTATTAAATATTATTTCCATGCTCTTTGGGTCTTAGCAAAATCTTTACATTTATAGATGCGAAACTTCGGAAGTTAATTTCGTTTACAGCTCTATTACAAAGTAAATTTTTATGTTTTAGTCAAAACACTAGGTTCTAACGGCAAATTTCAGTAAAATAACATTTAATTTTATAACCTCTAGTAAATTCGTTACATTGGAGTTTGGTATTTTAGTTAGTAGCAATTCGTGAAATTCTTGCTATTAATTCAGTCGATTAATAAGATTTTTGCGACGGTTGGTGAGATTTTTATATTTTTATCATAGCAACGATTTTATTCATTTAAAATTCTCGTCACCGTCCTTCATTTTGATTCTAGGCGCATTGTGTTTATATTATAGTTATTGAGTGTCCACTGGACTACTTGATGTTTGAATTTTAGCCGTATGTGAGAAATAATTTAGGTCGAGTTTATGGGAAATGAGTGACGACGGAATAGTCAAAAGACTGTTTCCCCTTCACCCTTTTCCCCTATTCGGAATTATATTGACGTTTCAGCTCCTGTATTCTCACGCCGGAGCCTTCACGGGCACGAAATCATTGGCGATAATACACGCACTTACACGATTACGAATTGTGTGTTGGATTTTACTGTCTTGTGATATGTTTCGGCTGTGGGCCATAAAAACTTTAAAGAAGTATTGACGGAAAAAATTTGTTCATTTATAGAAATATATATTTTTCATTATAATACATCATGATGGTATATCATAACTTCCTCTCCCCACGCCGAAATCCAAGCAGAGCTCATTCGAGGTTGCGAGGATACGACGTGGAGAGAGTTTCGAACAATCTCTCACTCACATCAAATTAAAGATCTTCACTGGTAATATCGACTAACTGGATAGAACTGGTTTCACGTTTGTAGAAACTGATTTAAAACTGATTTCCCGTTTATGAAAAACTGATTCAAAAACTGATTAAAATTGTGTAAAAATGAATCGGTTTATATACCTATTGTACGACCCTAACCTTGAGTGTTCTTTTTGATTTAGTAAAACAAAATTTGACCTTGTGTTTTTCTAGAATATTCTATTCTTAATTTTTATTATTTTTGAAATTTTATTTGACAATTTTTCTTTTGATTTTTTAATTGAATTATTTCTAGTTCAAATTATTTGATTTTTATTTCATTTTCATGAAATTTCGCATTTTTTGTTAAATTGTCAAATTTCTGTCAAATTGCTAGGTTTTCATGTTATGTTTATTTCGTGCGGATCTTGTTGCACTTTGTTATTATTTTAATTTATTTTTGTGTTTCTTGATTTTATATTTAATTGTTTTCTCTCTCATATTTTAACATGGTTAATTGGTGTTTTATGGGTCTGATTTTAAATATGCATGTTGTATTTGCGTGCGTGTTACCGATCCATTTAAACAACTTCGTTTCTTGGCCCAAAATTAATAATAAAGTTGTTATTAAATAATATATAATCTTTTCTTATTTAGAGTAATATGATATAATGGTCGTTGTCGAATAATGATAACAATTAAAAAACTAATGATCCAGACTTAACCCAATACATTAAAATTATTTTCCAATCTAATATTACATTTTTATTCTTTAAAAGATAAAATCCAAAACACTGTATATAAAAACAAATTCTTTTGTCTATCTTTTGCTATTCATTCCTAACATCTACTTGTAACAGGAATTTTTAAATAATAAAAAAAAACTACTTAAACATTCACATAAATGTTGTCCCTTTAACTATGGCGATATTCCCGTATTTTACCCTTTTACCACTCCGTTCACTATGCATGGACGCCACGGTGAATTCCAACGGTGTCCTACTATGTGATCAATTCAAAGCTGACCAGTCTAAGCAGACTCTGAGAGGTGGAAAATGATAAAACGACACATCAACGTCTTGCAAATTTAATTGCCAGAATTGAATACCGTTTATCACTTATCCACAGACTCATATGCATAAAACTGATTTTAATGGGGACCTGTCACGAATACTAAAATGCATCGCGGCCATCCATGATAAAAAATTAAATTCAAAAATTAACAATCATATAAATGTATTTATCATATACCATAATACAAATAAACTACTTACAATCCAAAACGTTTTGAAAGTTAATAAAGTCTAAATTTTTCGTTTTTTAAAGTTTGTTATTATGAAAATGGCTGCTGTATGTATAGTATTTTCATGCATGGATGCGACCAATCAGCAAATTTTAAACCTTTTTTGGCTATTTCGATCATCGACTACTTTAGTTGTGAATGGTTCGGTAGCGTATATTTCCTTGAACTAATTTACAACATCGCGGTGGATTGGGGTCTGGTACGTCATATATTTTTCTAATCCATCATGGTTATTGATTTGCTTAACTCAGAATGCACTGTTGAGATTGTCGTGGTAAGATTTTATCTAGGACTCGTAAGGATCAATGACAAATTTATAAAAATTAAAAATTTACTTGACGGTCGGGCTCCTGGATTTAGGATATTGTCATTGTCCGATATTCGGGTCGTCGTGTCTCCAGTGGTCGGATTCCCTTAGAGATACATTTTTAGTTATTCAATAGTATTTCTGTCCGTCCCGGCTTGTCGATATTCCATATATAGCTCGGCGGTCAATGAGAATGTATGCGACTATCGGCACACCATGTGGACTTGGCCTCCGCGATGAATGTGTCTCATAAAAGTCATCCACTATAAAACCCACTGTCTAACGCATGTGCATATCATCTAAATGTGTGCATGCCATTTTCAAACTGAACTGGTTCAGCTGCTATTACATAATCTGGATTTATTGACTGGGCGCGTCTGTTAAGTTCGGTAGTTTAATATTAGGCGTGAGTGATTGTGCCTATCGATTTTTTCTGTGGCAAAGTCAGGGCAGCTGTGTATAGTAAATTTTCGATTTTCTCACTGATTTTATGTTGTTGATTTATTTTGTAGTTTCAAACCTACCTGAATTTTAGCGACAATTATACAAATTTAACGCGTTACATTGTAAGTGTTATTCGGTTAGGTTTTGAAATAAAAAAATTTAACTTTGGATTATTTTAGGACCTCGGCTTCTAGGGGACAGTTGTCGGTGAATGAAGAAATTACCCCATGGTTCTTCCCAGTTTTCGGGCATTATTTTATCAATAAACATTTTCAAACTGGTATCGGTATTGGATTTCACGAATGAAATGATTTTTTGTATCCTATAGAGCTGGTGGGTTTCTGGGTGTTGATATTTTGAAACTATATGGTTGTTACCCAGACAACCCCATACAAATATTCTTCGCTTACCACTCGGCACCCGTTGCTAAGCAACGTTGGAACTGTGTTCGAGTGGGTAGATCGTCCGCAAAAAGTGAGCGCTATTGCTAAAGCTGTAATTGACCGAACGATCTCTGGGTCCAACGAGCTGTCGATAGAAGACCTGTGCTCGCTTTTGATTCTTAGGTCCCATTATTCTCCTATATCTTTTAAATGTTAACCTATACTCTCATATCATTCATTGTTATGTCCATTCCCATAGTCCTTCTTATCGTTGTCCGTGTTGATGATTATTCTTTGGCCTGTACCCCTTGGTTAGGTTAAATATTCTCACATTATCTCCCTTACTCTTATCCCTATTTTAACTACTATGCTTCCTATTATTGTCATTAGCATTATCATGGTTACTATTATATATATTACCTTTCTTAATTGTTACTACTATTACCTTTATTATTATTTTTATTACTATAACTACCATTATATTTATTTTTATTACTACTATGATTATTACTACTATTATTATTATCATAATTATTATCATCATTACTACAAATACCATGATTATTATTATTATTATCATTATTATTATTATTATTATTATTATTATTATTATTATTATAATTATTATTATTATTATTATTATTATTATTATTATTATTATTATTATAATCACCATTACCCTTATCATTATCGTTATTATTATTAAGATTTTGTAGGGATCCGTCCTTATTCCTCAACGTTAAATTTTTTTTATTGATATACAACATTAGCCGTAGTCCATCTATATTTTTCGGTTTTCGATAAAGTATTTTTGTAAATTCGAAAATTTTAGCAGCGTTCCGCCCTTATTTTACGGTTCATCCCTATTCTACAGTTTTCGACAAAGTATTTTCATTGACTCGGAAAATTTGAGCAGCGTTCCATCCTTATTTTACACGTTTCATTTTTACGTTACTATTTTTGTTAAGTATTTGAATTAATTCGGAAAATTTGAGCAGCGTCCCGCCCATATTTTCCGCCTCAACTCAAATTAATTTATTTAATTCTTATTTAAAAACATTATTTTTCATGATTTTGGTCGTTCGGATTAATCTTTTTCCGATGGCTATTCATTTTAACTGTTGCAACGATTTTGCAATTTTCCCCGCAACCCATTCCCTCTTTTTGTCCTTAAGATCTATGTATGTTCATATTATATTTAATGAGTGCCCACTGGGCTACTCGGTGTTAGATATTTTGAGCCGATTGTAGTAAAAAATTTATGTCAATTTTACAGGAAACGGATGATGAAGGAGCAGCCAATAAACTACTCATTTACCCTCAAATTTCCCCTATGTACGGATAATGTTGACGATCCAGCTCCTGCGTTCCGCACGCCGGAGCCTTCATGGGCACGAACTATTGGCGATTTTACACGCACTTACACATTTCGATATTGTGTTTTATTTTTCTATCTTGCGTTATGTTTTGGCTGTGGGCCACCAAAAATAAAATAATAGAAAAAATAAATTACCACATAAATTAGGCAAAAGTCTCGATGCATAAACTGTATATTTGGCATTCATATAAACAAATTTTTAATCGGGCATCGATGTACATAAACCAAAATAACATAATTGTAGATTAACAATCTGAAAAATATTGCTGCAAAACATAACTGTAGATTAATAACCTGAAAATATTGCTACAAAACATAACTGTAGATTAATAACCTGAAAATATTGATAACTGTAGATTAATGATCTGAAAATATCTGAAAAATATCACACAACAAAGTAAGATTTTTAAAAAATGTGCATCTTAAATTTGGTTGAAATTAATACTATAAAGTAGTAATTGAAAATTTGGGAAAACACATCAGTATTTATACCTAAATTTGACCTTAACCTTGCGTGTTAGTTTTATTGCGATTAAACAAAATGCGACTTTGAAATTATTTGTGTTATTTAAATTAAATTTATATTTATTTCTTAATTTAAATTGGTAATTTATTTTTAACATTTTTAAATAAATTTATTCAGCTAAAAATATTTTATTTTTATTCATTTAATTCATTAATTTTTACTTTTATATAAATGGTCATTTTACGGTCGAATTTTCTTGTTATTATGTTATTTTTTATGTAAATTTCGTGCGGTTCTTGATGCATTTTGTATTTATTTTATTTTACTTTTATGTTTTTGATTTTCGTGCTGTATTACTGATGCATTTAAACAATTCTCAGGGCTATTTGTGTGCTGGCCCAACAGAGCGGAGTATTTTATCCCTTCTCTCTCTTTTTCGCAAGGGGAGGTTTGTTGGAAATTATTCGCAAGTGGATTGATGGAAACTTATTTCAGTGATTATCCCGGCTGCGATGATATCTGATCCTGGAACTTTCCCTAAGATCCTCGTCGCCTCAAGAACAAAAAGGGGGAAAATATGGTTCTCTATCTTATTGATGATGCCAACTACAGATTTCCTCCTGGTTATTTCAAGTTTAAGTTGCGATAGGATACGATGGCCGATACTGGCATGAAAAATCCCTTTTATATCAAAAACGTTGGTGTTTAGAATTTAAAAGGTTCAATGTATAATAAAAATTGTTTGTTCCTCGTCTTTATTTACTCATCTGATTATTTGTCGAGAGGGTCACTGTTAGTGGAAGTATCTGAGTAATGGTGAGCCCAAGGTTATTTATTATTTATTTAAATTATATTTTATTAGTTACAACGGAAACTCTAACGTATCCTATAGTTACTCATCATAAGATAAGTTATTATGGATTCCTTACCAATATTTTGGGCGTCTATAATATTAAATCGACTGGTTTACTATTAGGGATTTTATATAAATTATATTAGTTCCAAACATTACATGGAGAGGTTTTGTTGTTAAAAATTTTTTTTATTTTATTCCCTCTCTTTGGAATCTATTTTAATCAGTATCGAGGGTTGAAATGACTTCTATATTTAAGAGACCTTTATTTTGAATTTACAAAAATTATATGATGGTATCTTTTCACTTCCAACCCTAACCTAGAAATTGCTTATAATAACCGCATTAAATACACGTTTACTCAAGAAACTTCTATCAACTCTCGATATAATGTTAGGACCTCCCCATACTCGCAATTGGTTTACGTGTAAAAATGAATCGGTATATATACCTATTGTACTACCCTAACCTTGCGTGTTCTTTTTGATTTAATAAAAAAAATTTGATCTTGGAATTTTCTGGTATATTCTAATCTTTAATTTTATTATTTTGAGATTTTCTTTGACAATTTTTTCTTTAGATTTTAATTGAATTATTTCTAATTCAAACTATTTGATTTTATTTCATTTTCATGAAATCTCGGATTTTTTATAAATTGTCAAATTTCGGTCAAAATCGTTGGGTTTTCGTGTTATGTTTATATTTATTTCGTGCGGATCTTGTTGCTTTTTGTTATTATTTTAATTTATTTTTGTGTTTGTAATTTTATATTTAATTGTTTTCTTCCTCGCATTTTGATAGGGTTAATTGGTGTTTTAATAGGTTTGAATTTAAATCTGCATGTTATTTTTGCATGTGTGTTACTGATTCATTTAAACATTTACAAGGCCGTTTGTATTCTGGCCCAACAATAAAGATAAAGGGAAAGATAAAGGGTAAACTAAGACAAATGTAGCCGATATCGTGATTAAACAAATGAAATAGGAAATTTACCAAAAAATAAGGGAGGAACGCTGCCCAAATTTTTGAAGGATACATTTGTAAATAATGGGTAAAGATGACACATAGGTATGGGAATTGTAGGAATAGACGAGTAAGGACCAGGATATAGATAGAGAAAGACGTAAGACCTTCCATCGGCAGTCCAGAACCCGAAAGTGAAAATATCATGAGGAGTAGTTCTAGAAATGGAGCTCACCGGCTCATGAATTTTCAACCTCTATGTACAGTACCAACATGGAAATCACCATGGGTACATAGGAGGGATAGAATAATAATCTTGCTGGCGTTTAGGGGGTAGATGCACAAAAACCCTAGAAAAAATAAATAAAAATCAACCCTATTCGCCAACACTGGGTTCATTTACTTGATTATCATATTTATCATGAATTTTTATACAACTTTGACATAAAACATTGACTCGTACATAATTAACAAAACCTTATTCATTCGTCGATCTGAACTTCACTAACTACATAAAGCATTATAATCAATTTATGTATTTGTTGCACCCCAATTGTTCCCATTAAAATATCTTGTTAGTATCATCTGTCGCAACAAATTAATAACTATAACCCAGTATCAGAACTATTTTTGGGTTGTTTTTATCTATAGAATATGTAATACATGATCATTTTAATTACAATTTAATATTATTATTATTATTATTATTATTATTAAGTAGATGGTTATGTCACCGCTAGATCATGTCACCGCTGGACATCACACCCCTCCCCCGGGGTAAAAAATTTTTCCAAGTCTAAAAGTACAAATTTTAAAAGTACATAAAATTTTTTTTAAAAAAACCATGACTCATTCAAGGTCATTGGATGAGTCATCATAATTTTCAAGGTAATTTAAACAAAGACCATAACTCAAAAAAATTCAACATCAGTCAAAAAATTTTTCAAGGTCACAGAATTTTTTAATCATTTTTAAAATATAAACTATCTACTTACTTTTATAAGTAGTATATATTTTGTAATTTTTATTTTATTTTTATTATTATTTTTTTATAAATATTATTATTGGTGGGTTACAGGGTTTCATTATTTGCTTATCCTCATGGTGACCCTGGTAACGCCATACAAAATGATACTGTTCGCCACTTGGCACCCGTTGCTAGGCAACGTTGGTAATGTGTTCAAGTGGTGGATTGCCCGCAAAAATTGAGTACCATGTGCTAGTACTATAGTTGCTCGGACAATCCTCGGGTTCACGAGCTGTCGATAGAAGACCTATGCTCGCTTTGCTCGGTCCCTCATAACTATTCAGGATTAGTTCTTAATTGACTGTGGAAAACTGAGACGTAATAAGGTTACTTGTGACAATACTGACATACAATTTCAAAAGAAACGACTCAACTAAGGCTAAAACTACTCTATTTGAATCAATCACATGTGGAATATCTACTGTTTGACGTTTTGAAGTTGTGTTGCTCGACGTCGGGCACGTTCCTTACGTCCCGGTCGACGATTGTTGATGGGTTGTTCTGTTGGCTTGGTGGTTGTCTGCGGCATTTAGGTTGGGGCGAAGATGAGCGGGTAAGTTACCGCTTCACCTTCCCGGCATACCGCTAGGGCGACTTCGAGTCCCCGAATCTGCGTGCGCAGACTCCGATTGAGCTGGCGTTCTTCGGCCCAGCCCTTTTGAGCTGCGGTGAGTCGTTGGTAGAGTATCTTCGTCCGTTTAGGGTCTAAACAGGTCGCCTTGGCCTGCTGCACCTCGCGAGTTAATTGCAGGACCTGACTGAGTAGCTCTGCATTCGTCTGCCTCGCGCGGTCCAATTCAGATTGTAAGATTTGTAAGGAAGACATTACTACAATCAAATAGATGAGGTTAATTTATTATTGATCAAGTTATATAATTGTTTATTTCGTTAAACAAAACACGAATAACTCTAGCTATAAGAAAAGAAATAACAAGTAAAGTTCTAATATTTTCAATCAGTTACTACATAAAGTCTGTCATTGTTGGTTTACTCGTCCGGACAATATCTCTTCAGGCTCCGTTTGAGAGCCTCAACGGTATAGGGTCTTCTGGTGTCTCGAACTGGATGAGGTGGATAGGCGACTGCAATCCGCCCGGCAAGGATGTCTTCGACCACGTTCGCAAGGTACATCCTTGCCTTAACCACCTGTAAATCTACCTGCTCCTGCACCATTTCCCATTGGGTGAGGAGCTCCTGTGCGTGCAGGTAGGTCTCTGCAGCTGGATATTGCCGTTCCGAGAGACATGATCGTTGCAACTGATTGAGTATCCTCGTGGTCGGCGGGACTCCTGTCGGTTCCTGTCTGACGGTCTCTCGACGGGTAGTTCGTTTGGGCGACATGTCTAAACATTACTGTCATTAGGTTCGCTTGATTTATCATTCTAAGTTATTAGCAAGCAAGTTGTGTCTATGTTAATAGTAAGGACGTCATATACGTGACCATTGCCTCCCTTTACGCGATGGAATATTAATAAGCAGGTTGGGTTACCTCGTGGGTCTGGTCCTTTAAAGTGCACTCCTCTATAGGGAAAGTATATAAGTATATGATTAAACATATGGATGGGGTGACCTGATGTTTCACTTATTCGATATATGCGTTAACATGAAAATTGTCCATGTAGGCGGATACTCGTGCATTGATTTAAGGGAATCTGTACGTTGATTTAAAGTTTGTTTACTAACTTTAATTGCAGTTGCTCGAACTTCAAGATTTGGGCCGGATGTTGATCCGAGATAACTTAGTCGCGTGCAGGTGTATCCTGGTGGGCGAACGATTTCCGGCGGATTTTACCATTACCACTTAAGCGGTTGACTAAAGGTGAATTACATTGTTTACATCCGGTGATCGTATTATTCGTGCCATCTTTGCAGAATTACTGGTCCAATGTTCGCCTACACTCGCTTATCTCAATTTCCGGTCAGGTATTTCGTTGACTAGTTTGAATGTACTTTACTAATAAATTTTAGGAAAACTTCTACGCTTACCGAGATTCCTAAATAGATGCGATACCCTTTGTTGGAGCGTGGAATTTAATGTGATCTTAATATAAATTCACTTTTGTCCTAAACTTTGATTTTTCCAATCCTACTAATTTAATTTACGTAATAATTCATTCGTATTATCTTTGATCAGTTTGCTGTAATTACCGAATTTATAAGAATTGAAGAAAACCTTTCCCGAATCTGTGAATTTATTTTGGTTTTAACTAAGGGGTCGTGTTATTGGTAATGTAATCTGATGTCCATTATTCAAATTGCTAATAGTTTTCCCTAAGGCTAATTGGATCAACTATTACTCTAGCCCACAAAGTTATTTTAATGCTAATAGTTTTAAATCTGTGAATTCAGTCTTACTTTAATTTACATTTGTACAGTTATTCAATCCATCTCTAGTCTTAATCTATGAATTACTTTCATCTACTAAACATAGCTCGTTAAAGAACTTATTTTACTTATTCTTATTCAATACTTTGCTTTACCAAAACTAGATTATCTGGGTTTTACGCAATAGCTATTTGGACTAATTTAATCATCTCAATTGTCACCAATAAATTGATTCAATTTAATCAACGATATTTTTATTTGTATTCATTTTATTTTAATCAATAATTTAATCTAAGTACTTGGATTTCTCAATCACTTCTTCAATTTTATCAAGATGAATTAACAGTGAATTATGTAGTGTTACATTAATTTGAATCAGCCATTTATTTAAGGAATCCCATACTTTTATTCGAGAATCGTTTTACCTTTAATTGATACGTTTCTTTCTTTGAAATTAATGAATTCGATTCTTAATTGCTTTCACTTTTATCGGGGGTTGATTAGATCAACACATTACTCGTTCTTACTCAAAGATCAGATTACTTTTATTGAAATGAATTATAATAATTTAATTGATGAAATTATTTGACATTACCCTAATTTTAATCAATAATTTACGATCATTATGAATTATCTTTACTGAAATTTTAAGCCATAAAACACTTTACTTTAATTTTTATCAATAATCGCAATTTAATCGAATTCAATGATTCCCAATAAATTTTATTTATTTCAAAATGTTAATCCAAAATAGTTATAACAACGATTTCAGTTAATTTAACCCAAGTACCCTTTCCCTTTAATAGGCCTTAGACGCATATTGTGTTCATATTATATTTATTGAGTGCCCACTGGACTACTCGGTGTGATAATTTTAAGCCGTGTGTAATATAAATTTAGGTCGATTTTACAGAATTGAGAAACGAGGAAGCAGCCAGAGACTTCTTCCTTACTTCTCGCTTCAGCTATAGGGATAAATATTGACGTTACGACCGCTGCGTTGCGCACGCTGAGTCTTCACGGGTACATATCATTGGCGATTTTCCACGCACTTACATCCCTCTGTACTATGTAGATTTTATTTACTTGCGTTATGTGTCGGCTGTGGGCCGGAAAAATCTCGACATTTAAATTTAGTTTTAAAAAAAGAAAAAGAAATATATATCAAACAATTTATACATATTAATAATATTTATTAGTTAGGACAAAATAACAGAATTACCCTTCATAACCATTCCAAAATTTTCATACAATAGCATAAAATATCATAATAGAAAGCATAAATGCCTCTCTCCCCACACCGCCGTCAAGCAGAGCTCTACAGAGATGCTATGAACGTGGTGTGGAAAGAGGGCTCCAACATAAATATTTCTCACCTAAAGGTTTTAAAATAGTTTCACAACGATTTGAAAATAAGATTTCAAAATAGTCTATAAACGATTTCAAATGGTTTGAAAATGGTTTCTAAAAATGGTTAAGTTAAATGTGAAAATGGATCAGTATTTATACCTATTTGTATGACGTGTGAAATTTGATGCAGTAAAACAAAATTCGACCTTGTTATTTTCTAGCAAATTCTATTATTTATTTTTATTATTTTTCGATTTATTTTTATAATTTTTTATTTATAATTTTTATTGAATTATTACTAATTCAAATTTTTCGATTTAAATTTCATTTTAATGAACTTTTATTAATTTTTTCAATTTCGTCGAATTTGTTGTGTTTTCTTGTTATATTTGTGTAAGTATCGTGCGAATCTTGGTGCATTTGTTATTATTTTAATTTATTTTTATGTTTATTATTTTATATTTAATTCTCCTTTTTTTCTCGTATTTTATAGGGTTTAATTGGTGTTTCTAGGTTTATTTAAATTGCATGTTATTTTTGCGTGTGTGTTTCTGATCCATTTAAACATTCCTCAAGGCCGTTTACGTTGTGGCCCAACATTATTTTTATTATTATTTTTATTACTATTATTATTTTTCAAGGTCATTCAAAAAATTTTTCTGTTTAAAAGTACATATTTTTATATGTCACCACTGGACCACAATTTTTCTATGCTTATAATTTTTCCAAGGTCATTCAAAAAATTTTTCAAGGTCACAGAATTTTTAATCATTTTTAAAATATTAACTACCTACTTACTTTTATAAGTAGTATATATTTTGTAATTTTAATTCTATTTTTATTATTATTTTTTATTAATATTATTACTTTTATTATTATTTTTATTTATATTATTATTTTTTTTCAAGGTCATTCAAACAATTTCAAGGTCATTAAAAATTTTCAAGGTCATTCAAATTTTCTCAAGGTCACGGAATTTTTAATCATTTTTAAAATATAAACTATCTACTTACTTTTATAAGTAGTAAATATTTTGTAATTTTTATTCTATTTTTATTATTATTTTATTAATATTATTATTATTATATAACAAAATATATACTATATTAATTTTTATTAAACTAATAAAAACACATAAAATCAATAAAATACATTATTATTGTTATATTACAAAATATATACTATATTAAATTTTACTAAACTAATAAAAACACATAAAATCAATAAAATACATTATTATTATCATCATCAACATTAACACAAATTGTACGTCAATTTTTAGATCCATGATTTGGCTACGCATCTTCTTTTCCCCAAGCAATAAAAAGAAAATAATCAATGTTAATAATATCACACATAAATTAAACTCTAAAAAATATAATTATTATTAATATTATTAATATTATTATTATTATTATTATTTTATTACAATGTTCTCTAAAATTATATTAAAATAAATAATAATAAAATTTAAAATTACCATTTTCAAATTCAATAACTCCATCGAGCGGATTTTGCATTTCGGTTATTGCAAACCAATCTAACATAAAAATAGAATAATAAAAAATAAAATAAAAAATAATTTACCATTCTCCGTCATCAATAGGTTTCTTAACATACTTGTTGGATTCATATTTTGCGCTTCTAAAATTTTTGAATTAATTGTGACAACTTTGTAAATTGTCAATGTTTATAAAGATAATCAACTTTTCAGAATTAAGGCAATTAAATTTTAGCAATACACACATATAAGTGAAAGATTTTTACGCATGCAGATAGGCATGTTTTCTTTGTAAAACACATGCAGTCTACACTGTGTAGGCATGTGTTCTTTGTAAATCACATACAAACAAAAGTATGTATGTGTTTTCTTTGTAAATCACATACAGTCTATACCATGTATGCATGTGTTCCTTGTTACTAATCACGCACTTATCATGCAATGTCGTTGTATATAACGTGATGAACACGCACTTATCATGCACTGTCTTTGTGACCATTAATTAATAATAATAATATTAATAATAATAATAATAATAATAATAAAACATAACAATAAAACATAACCAAACATTAATACATTTATTATACGTCAAATCGCTTAGATAATAACCAAGCTAAACAATGTTGACCACATGTTAAGGTCCACGGTTTTTGATACATAGTTTTATTATACACAATAGGTTTACTTATTGTTTGCAGTTTCGAAATCAATAAATCCGGATAATAGAAACCCATAGGATCAAATACAAATATCTTGCTAAGTTTCATATATATTGCTAACCAATGTTCTCCACCGAGATGAGACGATTGAGTATTGACGATTATGGCTTGATTATCACGTAAATATGGAATTTTATCAAGAGGTAAAACCCCTAAAAATTTATGTTCTAGTATTTGTTTTCCAATTCGATAGACCTGAACAGAACTACATCAATAATATTAATAATACATGAAAAACTTACTCCATGACAAATTATCATAAATTATCTATACATTTATACCATTCAAACCAACAATGTTTGAACTCTGTTCAAACCAACACTGTCCTGTTTGCAGTTATTTGAACCTCATTTTCAAATACTCCATATATTACAACATGTACCATTTCAGTTGTAGCTTTAGCAAACTTTATATCTAATCGTAAATTTCCATTTTGAGGTAATTGACTATGATTTAAATCAAAATCGGGTGCCAAAACAAATGTGAAGAATGGATATTTGCTTTTAAAATCGTCAAGAGTTATACCACAATTAAGGTTTTTATCCAAATAACCCATATTTCTCACTATACTCTGCAAATATGTAGCACAATAATTATCATTATCGAAATCTTGAGTATATGTTTCTCTGTAATCACTATTTTTCGATAAAGTTAACGATGTTACTCTAAAATTTTTGAACGTTGTTAAGTATGATCCATTATATTGAGATTCACTTTGAAATGTTACCAATATAAAGTTGGGCATTCTTCTATCTCCAAATATTTGTCCCTTATAGAAAGAAGCTGAACCTTTAGCAATAGCAAATTGAACAATTTCCTTTGTTTTCAATGGATATCGCATGTTTAAAATTAAGCAACAGTTGATGACCTGCTAAAACAGAAGGTTCAATACGAACTCTTCTCACCAATAATTTTGTATCAACTAATTGAAGAATTGGTGCGGTGGTGGCACTTGATAGTGATAATGCCGACTCTGATCTTTTCAATCTAATGTGTACATTAACACCTGGGAGTAAATATTTCGGTTGATCCATAAAATCGAGTTGTAATGATGAGCACATGGTAAATAATTTCGAGCCTTTAATCCACTTTTTCCTATCGTCATCACTTCCATAACCCATAGGAGTTAAACATATATTTTTAGTATCGCTATTGTAATTTATAATAGTTTCTATTAGAGCTTTGTGAATATAATGTAGTGTTACCACCCTCAATCTTGATATTATTAAATCCGAGAACTGCATCTTTAAAAATTGTATGAAACAAGAAATTGTTTGGTATTACATCAATAGGTTCACCCAACGGTTTTCTATCTTTATCTACAACTTTGATCTGAACAGTTAACAATGTATCATTCAAATCTAGATATTCAGTTTGGGACCATTAATATAAAATTCAATATCAGTTCTACTATCCATAATAGAATTCATCGGGAATACATCTTCAAAGGCCCCGATTTCAATTACTGCTTGGGGAGATGGTCTATCAAATAAACACAATTCAGATTTACCGCAAATCATTTTAGAAATAAAGTCCCATGTCCTTTCATTCGTTTGTTTAATTTACGAAAACGGAATGTCAAATGAGGTTTTATATCTTTACTAAATTCTATAAATTTACCACTATCATCACAAATATTTATTTTTATATTGTTTATACATGATGCTGATACCGGTAAGTACATGGGATTATCGATATTTATATTGACAACTTCATCCTGGTCATGTTTATCAACCCAAACAGATTTCAATAGAGGAATCAAAGAATCACCAACAATTATAGGATCGATGATGTTAGTATATATGAACATTTGCCTATGAAGTTTTATTATTTTCGGTTTGCGTACACCAAAAGCACTTGCCCTATATATTTGCTTATCTAATCCCAATGTATTAGCCAAATTTTTATCAAATGTAACTTCACAAATGTTATTATTCAGACTGAATTTGCATATTCCATCTTTAAGAAATTCAATAGTTTTAAATATATGTAAACAATTGAATGAAATATATTTATGTAATTCTTCAAGTGTTTCAATATATAAATCAAATATATAAACAAAGACAAAATCTGCAGAGGAAATATCTAAAGCAATTAATAATATATTTAAAAATGGGCATCCAGACAATTTGCAAACTGATTTAGGTATTATTATTAATTTTATTATTATTATAATTATTATCTGACAACCACTTTTGCGTTTCCTTTTTCGACTTTGGGACTCTTTTCTTTAACTTTGCCACTCCACCGAAACTTGCTTCCTCTTCTGGGTTCGTCCAAATCTTCTCAATTACAACACGATGATTTAAATTTTAATTTAACATTAGGTAATGATTGCCCCATCGTTTATTGTGATAATAATGATTATGCTAATGGTAACATTGCTCCGATAAAACTGCCTTGTTGTTTATATATGATTGTTCTCATTTGCTGACGATTTTTATTATTTATAAGCGATAACAAAGGCTTACGATGTTTATTCAATACTAGTTTTTTAGAATTACTGATTTTAATTTTACCTCTGACTACTTTTAATAGACAACAAAATTTGGAAATGATTGTCAAATAGACATTCTTTTCATACTCGAAGCCTTTAACAATGCAATAAAATATGGGAAACTCCTATGATTTTTTACAATTTTAACTTTTTTCTTACTCTTTTTAATAATGTTTTTCGAAATTAGATTCATTGCAGAGTAATTCTCGGTTATTAGTTTTTAGATGGTGTATAACTGGTTTTTGGTGGAACTTTGTTTTTCTTTTTAATACTTTGTCTAAGTTTTCGGATATTTTTAAGCCTGGATTTCATAAACATTTTTACATGTTAATGTTTTCAACTTTGTTTTTATACCATGGCACCTTCTTTATTGAAAATATCTGTTTTTACCCGTAAATCATCATTGCATTGTTGTGTGATATCAAGAAATATATATCCATGTGGTGATTTTGTAGCATCTTGAAATGCACTGATGAGAAAATTACGATTATTAGGGTATGCTTGTCGAGCAAGAAAATCAATAACTGTTGCATCTCTAGGATTCTTGAAAATAACTAAATATTGAACATTTAAATTCCTTGTTTGATGTGCGCCACCCTGATGAAATAGATTTTGAGTAATAAAGATCACAGTAACACCAACATGTCGACTGATTTTTGTGAATAAATTATTAAAATCCTTTTCTTTATTAGCTTCCTGATAAAAATCATCGATAATGATGACATCACCTTTCCTAAATCAACTTGACCAGTTTTTATCGAAACCCTTTACTATTTTCATGCTTTTCAATTTACAGAAATTATCTTGAGTTAATCCACGTTCTTCATCTGCACCCCTATGCCAATAAATCTTGTTGAATTTTGTTTGAAATAAATTAGATTTCAGTAATTTACACACAAACATAGTTTTACCACTACCACTTGGGCTGAAGATTTGATATACTGCATCCTTTCTTAATTCCATTATTAATTTGTATAATTATATGTTTTTTTATATTATATGATTTAATGAACTCTTTCTAAAAATCATATATATAGATTAATATTTCTTTATTGTTTAATTATGTTATCAAATATAAATTATAAAGGAACTTTTGATGTGTCAAAAATGACGTTTTCGAATGGTTAACCCCAGCAAATTGTTGATAGAAGTGGAAATTATCCTATAATATTTTTCAGATCTGGCAAATGCAGAATCATGGGAAGCAAAAAACCTTTAGACGTCAATAAATTACAATATAGAATAAAGGATATTAAAATACAGTCAATTACGGTTACCATGGATATGGGACATTCTATCAATCTATACAACATGTCAACAAAATGTCTTTGTATGTTCGAGCCAGAATTATTTCATGAACTGAGGCTTTTAAAATACAACCCAATGTGTGTTAACGTGTTTGCCAGTGGGAAAATAGTCATATTAGGGTTGCGAAATTTAGAGTACAAAAATATTTTTATAGGCATACAAAATGAAATCTTGGGATTGGTCGATATCTGGTTGGCTAATGATTGATTAAAACAACTTGGTTATTCATTTTATTGCATTTTAAAAATGGAAAATACTATGCCGATGACAAGCTCAATTTTATCAAAAAAGGAAATTGAAAATTATGGTAAATTTATTATTTATTATTTATATTTATTATTATTGTTTCCATATAAATACCAAGAAGTAATTTTAGAACCTTTGTTTTTCTTTTACCCTCAACTGCGAACAATTCTGAAAGAACAACCAGAATCAATGATTCCAGATCTGGTATACACCGAAACAAATATCTGGATCTTCAATATCATAGATCAAGCATTATGGGATATAAAGCTTGATCGAAAAATGAAGGAAATAGAAACAGAAAACCCTTTTATTCTGGGTTGCAGCTGCTGCAATTTCAGATATCAAAGGTATGTCGAATGGTGTCTTGTAAAATCGGTTAGAAATTCGTGTAAATTTAAACTCTTTAAGAATTAAAAGTTTTATTTTTGTTGTTTTGTTTTGTTTTGTTTTAATAGTAGAAATCTTTTAAATAGTAATAGTATTAATTTTTAAATAGTTTTAATATTAGTTATAATATAGTAATATCAATTTGGCACATTAAAACATAATTAATTGAGACACACATAAAATGCAATAACATATATAGAAATAATCGATGCACACATAAAATGCAATAACCATGCAATATTCATGCATGATTCTGATTGTTTAATCAGTATCTGTCAAGTGTATAAAAGCTCTTCACCACCTTATAAAGATCATAAATCAAACATGACCAAGAAAATCAATGCTATCAGTGTCCAACCAGTTCAGATGTTCCACAATTATAAAATGTATTTTTTAAAGGAACGTATCAATATGCAATTGGCAAATCCAGTCAAAATCAATAAAACGCAATTTCAATCTATCGCTAGGACTCTCTCAATGATAGATATCAAGGATATTGATACGGTTTTCAAAAAGATCAATTCCAATTAAAAATGTAATAAAAATGCATTTTTCACCAGTCAATATACCAGATATTATGATGCATTTACAGAAATAGGTTTCAAAGAACAGGAAAACTTGTAAATAACAATAGCAATCCAAGGATATAAAGCCGATCAAAATGATGTGCTGTCTCCAATCTGGAAAATTGTTACTGCTAAACTTTCACAAATATTTTAATGTATAGTTTAGTGTTTAATAAATGTATTAATGTTTTGTTTCTTTGTTATTCTATAAACAAAATTATAATTAATTTTAAAATAGTTTTAAAAATGATGTCTGAAAAAGGTAAAATATAAAATATAAAATAATTAATTAATTTCGTTTAGAATTTTTAATAAACTTTTTGTTTGATAAACTCGAAGAAATAACCGGTGTAAAAATTAGAGATATGTTGACTCTAGTTGAAGCATTGGTTAAAGAAGATTCATGTTGTGATTCAGAATGTCAGAGTGACGATGGAGAAATTGATAATGATGTAGAAATTATTAATGATACTGAAGATACTGAAGATACTGAAATTATTAATGATACTGAAGCTACTGAAGATACTGAAATTATTAATGATACCGAAATTATTAACGATGAAGAAATTATTAATGATGAAGTTGCGCCTAACGAATTTAAGAATTGTATTGACCATGTTATAGAAATTATTATGATAGAATATTGTGGTGATGAAGAATGTACATGTAATAATCAATAAATCTTTAAAAATGTATTTTTTATTAATAATAATAGCAAAGAAATATTTATTAAAATTTATGATAAACTTTATTACATAAATATAAAACCGATGCTCCAGTTAATAGTTTTAATAAAAATTTGCAATATAAATATCTGAACGTTTGGTTTCTGCGGCAACTTGAATAATCACTGACCATCCACCGTTTGCTTTTACCCATGGATCAATTTTTGTTTCTATTACCTAAATATTGATAAATTAATAACAATATAAAGTAATATACCTCTATAGACCATTGGAAATAATTTTCATAGTCGGATCCGATTTTAATATCATATGTTTCATATACATTAATCCTACTATTATTCGCATCCATTTATTAGTTTCATCGAATATGTAACTAAATATTGATTTGAATGCCTTCTTTCTCTCCAAAGTTGTCAAATTGAGAATTTTTTCATAATCAAATGGGATGTCTTCTACAATTTTCTCGGTACGGTTATAATGAATTTTATTTTTTTTTATATATCATCAATTTCTCTATTATTAGAAACCAGCTCATTCAGCAAAGTTATAAAAAATTTAGTTTCTGGCATTTTATAAAAATATTTGGAAGTTTAAGCTTATTTATACTATATTGGACCAATCAGAATAGTGCATTTAAGTTCCAATGTTAAGAAAATATGTAAAAATGTATAATGGAAATGACAATGATGATTTGTTGCCACTGTTAACCGGGTTTTGAACTTCTTTCGATTTGTTAACCGGTTGTTGAACTTCTTTCATTATACGATTGAACTGATCAGTTGTTTTATTAGAATAAAATTTTATACTATATTGAACTTGATTCAACATTCTTTCATTAAGTTTACGATTTTCTTTCAATTCTAAAATTGATTTTCTTAATTCATTTTGGATAATACCAATGGTCTTATTTAGATATAGAATATCATCATATAATTCGTTTTTAGCTCTTTTTAAAGTCTCATATGCGTGTTCAAATCGAAATTCTAAATTACTCATTATTTCAGATAATCTTTTGACTGGAGTTTTCAAATATCTAGGCCTATCTATCATATACAAAATATCCATCAATACTGCTGTATCAGGACATACACATCTTGTTGAATTTTTACCTTGAACGGTTACAACAATTGAGTTGACCATATTAAAAACTAATAATATTATTAAAATTTCTTTAATCATTTTCAAATCTATATAAATTAATATTTATTGTTTATAGCTAAATGTTTGTGTGTGTGTTTAACTTCTCATTGGTTTAAATTAGTATAAAAGTAATTGTTATTGCAATTTTTATCATTATAATGGATGTACCGAGCGCAGTTCAAGCTATGAATGAAATTAAACATTATGGTAATTTATTATTACTATTATTATTACTTGTTTTTTATATAATTATTTTAAAGTTATCAAAGAACGTCTGGAATTCTATTATCCAGATATATATGAAATGTTGAAGAATAAGCCAGCATCAATAATTCCAGACTTGATATTCAATCATACATCAATATGGATATTTTCCGTAATCGACGAGTTCCTACGGGTCATCGAACAAAACAAAATGTCAAAGAATATGGAACTTGAATATCCCTGTGGTGATGGATGTCATTGCTGCGCTGCCCGATATCGAAAGTATGTGGAATGGGCTTTGAATAAAGCTCTTCGACAATATTAGTATAGTAGAATTATTTCTTTATAATAAAATTTTTTTTGTATATGTCTTGGTTTTTTATTATATATTAATAAATATAATAATAATAATAATAATAATAATAATAAAAATGATATTAATAATAATAATAATTACAAAATATATACTAATTATAAAAGTAAGTAGATAGTTTATATTTTAAAAATGATTAAAAATTATGTGACCTTGAGAAAATTTGAATGACCTTGAAAAAATTTTGAACGACCTTGACCTACTTTTAAATGACCTTGACCTACATTTGAATGACCTTGAGAAATAATAATATTAATAAAAATAATAATAAAAATTACAAAATATATACTACTTATAAAAGTAAGTAGATAGTTAATATTTTAAAATCGATTAAAAATTCTGTGACCTTAAAAAAAATTTGAATGACCTTGAAAATTTTTGAATGACCTTGAATAAATAATAATACTAATAAAAATAATAATAAAAATAGAATAAAAATTACAAAATATATACTACTTATAAAAGTAAGTAGATAGTTAATATTTTAAAAATGATTAAAAATTCTGTGACCTTGAAAAATTTTTGAATGACCTTGAAAAAATTTCAAACATAGAAAAATTGTGGTCCAGCGGTGACATGGTCTAGCGGTGACATAACCATCTACTTTATTATTATTGTTGTGATTATGATTATTATTATTAATTTAAATATTATTATTATTAATAACTATTTTGTTAAAATAATTTATAAATTTATTACAGTATTTTGTTAAGTTGTTGCAATATTTTATTATTTTGTAACAACTTACTTAAAAATTGTAATACCTTTGTTGTAATTAACTAAAATATTTTATTATTTGTTGAAATTCGATAAAATATGTTGTAATGTTTCACTACTTTGGTGCAATATTTTATTAAGATGTTACAATATTTTTATTACATTGTAACAATATCAATAAAACTTTATTATTTTGCTGTAGTTTACTTAAATATTATATTATTATTTTGATGCAACTGGATAAACTTTGTTGTATTATTTTTTTTATTTGTAACAAAATATACTTAAAAAAATAAAATTTTATTAACCAGTTGTAATTTGATGAAATTCATTGTAATATTTTATTAAGTTGTTACAATATTTTTTATTACTTTGAACAAAGTATTTAGTGATGTTTTATATTATTAACTAAAATATTTTCTTATTATTTTAATCTACTTTATTATAATATTTTATTAAATTTATTGTAATATTCATTCAAGTAATTAAAATATATAATTATTGGGTGTAAACTCTCAATAAATGATTTACAAATTCGATTGAATCAACTGCTAATATAAAACATTGTTGCTATAATCATAAATATTTCTATAATTAAGAAATAGTAAAGTATAATAATTTGTTTGTTAATGTATTTAACAACTGTAAAGTAGTTATTCTTAGTTTAAAAACAATCGAATACGAGTTCTTTGTTGAAAATATCATTCATGATATTAAATCAGTTATTAATGACATTGAATTTTGTAACTTATTCTTAAACTAAAGTTACAATATAATTGCATAATACGTTCTGATTGATTGACTTTGTATATCAAAATAAGTATACATAGCAGAGAGTTATTTAATTTAATTTATAGTTTAAAATGTCAAATTTATCCTCAAATGGTATATTTGATTGTTTTATTGTCGTTTTAAAATAATCATTCTTATAGAGAAGTTAATGCAAATCCTTTTTGGGAAGATGAGAGAATTATATCCGGTAACCAAGTAAGATTTAATCTATTGGGTGCCGGAAATAAGTCCATATAGGATATTGGTCTCAACTGGAGTAGACATCAATATTGTCCTAAGAAACCACTTAGAATCATTGAATAAAGACCTTACTCCCGTCAACATTCCATCCTTATGCCCATATAACTGTGATGGGTGCGTTGACAAACAAAGGAATTACAACACATGGATATTAAGAAATGAGTTACGAAGATCACACTTTTCATCAATTGTAGATGTTTAATAAATGTTTAGTTTACAAACACTTCTTTGTTTTTATTGATTTTATTTGTAAATTGTGATAGTACACTTATTTGTAAGCTTTACTTGTGATAGGACAATTATTTCATTTAATAATTTTACTTTTAATATATTTTGATAATATGTTATTATTATTTAAAAAGTTTAATAACTTACAAAGCATTACATTAAATTTGCAATACAAGTACATGAATCACAACGAAAGGTCACAGTAAAGATCACACACACTGACTTGCAATAGAAATGCATGAATTTGATTGATTACATATTTTTTTAATAACTATAAAATAAATGATTAATGTCATATTAATCATTATTTGAAAATGAGGAAAATAAGGAAACTCAATGACGAAACAAAGAAGACGAAATCTGTCAAGAAAGATGTTGAAATCCAACCAGTACAAATATTTCACAATCACAAAATGTATTTCTTGGTAGATGAAATCCAGCATCAATTCTTCAATGCAGTCAAAATGAACAAGTCCCAATATTCAAGTTTCATTGTTCATTTATCTAAAGATGATATTGTAGCAGTAAATAAAGTTCTTCAGAAGATAAACAAGAATCTAAGTTGCAATGAAAATATATTCATCAACCATCGAATTGTCAGTTTTTCAATTCTTTTGAAGAAATCGGATATAAAGATGGGGAAAGTTGGTTTGTCAATATGGTAAAACAAGGCTATAAAATGTATGAAAAAGATGTCATATTGCTAATTTGGAAATTAGTCAGTGCTCGACTTTCTCTATGATTTTAATATATGAATAAATGTATTATTATTAAAAAGTCTTTTGTTTTTGATGTTTTTTATGTGCAATGTTTTAAATATTCAAGTTATCGATTAAGTATCATTAGAACAATCGTCAAAAATTACGTCTATAAGGATCAACAATTCTATATGGATGTTAAAATTGGTGATGTAATCAATGAATTTAAAATATTTTGAAGTTGTGTAATAATCGATTTAAACAAAATTTAAAGGTACATAATGGTATACTACGACGCTGCGATCATTTCTATGTAAAAGTATTATGGAAAGTTATGTAATAATGACGTAATAGCAATTTAAAATTTTCTTAATGTACGAAACCATCAATTTAAACAACTAAATAAAAAAAATAAAGGGGTGTCCAAAAAATAGGAGAGGTCTAGGGATATTATGGTCTATCATTTTATATCTCTTTCAAATGTTAATCTACACTGGAAAATCATTTGTCATTATGTCCATTTTCATAGTCCTTCTTATCGTTGTTCGTATTAGCGATTTTATTATGGCATGTACATCCTCAGTAATGTTAAATATCCTCACAGTTTCTCTCTTACCCTTATCCTTATTATAGCTACTATGCTCCTTATTATTGGTACTAGTATTATCATCGTTACTATTATATATATTGTTCTTATCAATTGTTACTGATATTACTACTATTACTATTATTATTACTATTATTATTATTATTATTATTATTATTATTATTATTATTTTTATTATTATTATTATTATTATTATTATTATTATTATTATTATTATTATTATTATTATTATTATTATTATTATTATTATTATTATTATTATTATCATCATTATCATAATTATTATTATCATTATCATTATCATTATCTTTATTATTATCATTATCCTTACTATTATCATTATTATTAATTAATTTTTAGTAGGGATCAGCCTTTATTTCTCAGTTTTATTAAATTATTTTAATTATATAAATAATTGGGCCTCACTCCAATTTTACTTTACAGTTTTCGATAAAATATTTTAATTATTTCGTTAAAATTTGAGCAGCGATCCGCCCATATTTCCCATCTTTACTCAATAGAATTTATTTAGTTATTAAATGTTTTTTAAATTACTTATTTTTATGATTTTGGTCGTTCGGATTATTCTTTTACCGACGGCTTTCAAATTTACCTGTAGCAACGATTTCGCAATTTTCCCCACTACCCATTCCTTTTCTTTGTCCTTATGATCTATTTGTGTTCACATTGTATTTAATGAGTGCCCACTGGACTACTCGGTGTTAGTGATTTTGAGCCGAATGTATAATTCATTTTAGGTCGATTTTTCTGGCGTTGGGTGAAAGAAAAACAAGCCAAAAGACCTGTTCCTCGATCTCCCTCCACCACTATAAGCTATCATTTTACTTTTAGATTCGCCGTTTATCACTGGCAAACCTTCGCTGTCACTTCTCCGTTGAAGATGAACGGCGCTTACACAAACCCGTTAATTATGTCTATTTACTCTCTTGTACGATGTATTGGCTGTGGGCTAAAAAAGAAAACAAATAAATAATACCATTTTAAGCGAATCCGAGTAAAAACCTCTATGCAAAATTTCAGTCGTAAATGTTTATTTGGCATGTCACATCTCACATAATAGTCAGAAGTTCATAAATTCGTATAAACATTGTCGATCCGCATCATCATAAATCATTTAATTAATATCGATCAATAAATGCATGGTGAAGTCATTCATAAAGCAGGTAATATTTTAAATCATAAGTCAATGCACATTAACTGAGAGTTGTCGTGTCCAGACAAAGCACTTATCGGTATTAATTGCCTGAATGCGCGGCTCTCAGCTTGTTACACACACCGAATAAAATTCAGATAGAAAAATAAGACTGAAAATTTGTCAAAATACATCAGTATATATACCTACAATTTGGCCTTAACCTTGCGTGTTATTTTTATTGTGATAAAACAAACGTGACCTTGAAATTATTTGTGTTATCTAAATTTAATTTTTAGTATTTTCTTAATTTAAATTGATAATTTATTTCTAAAACTTTTAATTGGATTCATTCAACCAAAATTATTTTATTTTAACTCATTTCATTCATTAATTTTCTACTTTTATATACTTGTCGTTTTTAGGTCAAATTTTCTTGATATTATGTTATTTTTATGTAAATTTCGTGCGGTTCTTGATGCATTTTGTATTTATTTTATTATACTTTTGTTTTTTGATATTATATTTATTTATATTCTCTCAAATTTTAGAGTGTTTAGTTGACGCATATAGGAATTAACAATTCTTGACGAATGTCAAAATTCGCAAATATTATATCGATTTAAATATTTTTGTTAAATCAATTATTTAAACAAAATAAAATTTAAAAAGAGGGGGTGGCATTCGGATATTTTTTTCCAAAAATCCAGGTATCTGGAGTGCACACTACTTACGAGATATTAAGTCATAACAAATTTTAAAAAATTAGCCAGGTTGATAATCACTGATATAAATTGTTGGGCTTAGAGCCACCATTTAAACAAAATAAAAATAAAAATCTAAGGTTAAAGAGCGAGATTAATGAAAAGAATCACTGAACATAAACATGCACCGCACCAAGATATTAAAAATCAATAAATAACAGAATAATTAAACAAAATAAAAACACAACAAAAATTAAATAAAACAAATAATTAATTAAAATTCGAAAATGCCTACAGAAGCAGAAAAGAAAACATAAAGAAATAAAATAAACTGCCAAAACCTTGCAAAATAAGGTTTAGAAAAAACACAGGCAGAAGAGGCGACCAGAAAACAAAATATTGGGGTTTAAAAATAAAATTTTAAGAAAATAATAATAAAAATAAAATCCAACAATAAAATATTAATATATCAAAAAATAAAGAAAAATATATAAAAAATTACAAAAATATTTTGAAATTAATAAAATAATTAAAAAACCCTAAAAATCGCGAAAAATCGCCCATTGGTCGCACACAAGCACAAAAACACTATAAATATAGTGATGATTTTCATTAAAATCAATCTTATGCTTTACTAACCATTACTAATTTTGAAATTGAAATCGAACTGAGTAAGGAATTGTTATTTTGTTTATAATGTAATTAGCTTTTATGAAACCATTTTTATTAATTAAATATTCGAACGATTCATTTCATTCCAATCATATATACATCATATTTATAATGTTCGGACCCTCTAAAATATTATATTTATGTATCGCAATAGATTGGTTCATGGGACCGACCGTGTGCCGGCTAGTGGGTGAAAACCCCTTAGTTGTGCTCGTGGGTCATGCCTCGTGAACCCCTTGGCAGTTCGCAGTCGGTTCCGGCCTTGTGCACGGGACCGCTACGCAGGGCGCCATTGTATATTCGAGGCGGCTGCTGAAAATGTGGCCGGAGCGAATAGTTAAAATTTTTCGGGAAGTGCGTAGAACTGTAGTTAGGGGTACTAGGATGGATCATATATAGATCTGAAACAAATTTTTAACATTCCGAACAAAAAAGACGAAAGTAGAAATCGGGTAGCACGGATAAGAGCTAGGCGATGAAAAACGTTTTTATATTTAGTGATTAAAGTGAACGATTACTCGACAATTAGCTACAGCAATATTAACGACAATTTTTACGAAATTACCTGGCCGAAATGTTCCACCGGAGGACAGTACGCATAAATATTTGTCATTTGTTTCGTTCCGTTTGAGAATAGTATCGAGAAAAGGTCACTCAATTTGAACATCGCTTAACGAATCACCCCCTTGTTTTTTTTTTTCGCCATCTCTCGCAGATTCCCTTGGCCTACCAGGATAAAGGTAGACCTCGACACGAAAAGAGCTTAGAAAATCCACGGCCGATAAAGCAAGCCACTGATAAAACGAGTCAAACGAGAGATTTAAAATTTCCATAATACAATAATCAGTTCACGGTCTAATGCATAATGTTATCAAAATTGATCTTGAACGCAACCTACCGACATATAACGATTGTAGGCTGCTTAAAGTCTAATTCAACTAAATCAATAATAAGGTATCTTAAATTTTACCGATTCAAACGGAACTCACTAGCTCTTCTATTGAACGGAAACTACATGCCTACGTTATTAGAACGTCCCCAAAGAGAAATGTAAACCAATTTAGTAATCGTATTCACTGTCCATAACGAAAATTTTAGCGGAAAACTAAACATCTACCTCCATAATTCCCCAACGATATCACGCCGTGAACAATTAAATACTAAATTAAATTCCGGCCTCATAGGTTAACATTCGGGAATGTTGGCACAACTCAACCTGAAATTTAAATATGATCATTGAAATCCAACGATGTGCTACGTAAAACCCTATTATCTATAGATCACATGGTAAACGACGGTTAGGTGATCCGATGAAACATACTCAAGTAGAAAATCTGAGATATAACACAGAAAAATAGTCCTAACCTTCCACGGATACTCCGAGTTTCGATATCACTCCATTTCCCTTAAAATTCCTCCGCACCTAAATTTTGGTTGTTATCGAATGTTTTGGTGTTCTTAAATTTTCGCTATTATTGTTTATTTTTCTGTTATCATCAATTATCTCCCTCTTTCTTCTTTGCTAGTATGTCAAGAAGCGAAAATACAATCAATTCAATATGGGTCCCTCGTCTGCCCCCGTCAATCGTGGCGCTCCGCCATAAATACGAGGACCTCAAGCTCCAGCACCGGGATCATCAGGCGAAGCACGAGAGAGTAAAAGGGACCTGGGCACCCCCCGAGGTCGTCCGGGAGCTCCGCAGAAAATCACTCGCCTCACTCAGGCGCGCGACGAACTAATCGTCGAATCCCGCTCCCAACGACTATTAATCCGAGAACAATCGGTAGCGTTACACCAAGCCTACACGGATACGGAACTCCGGATCAAGGTTCCTGGAAATATTCGGGTAGAGCAGCTCGACATCGTTCCTGCTCACCATCTCCGGGCACCGATGTCCAACCCAATCCAACAATAGTCACTCCGAGTTCGAATGTAAACGTCCCGCAATCTCCATCTTCTGGGACTATTGAAAACCGGACCAATCCTACGGCCGGCATCGGCCAAACCGGAATAAGCGGCGTCGGATCGCCGCCGACAGAAGAAGCCGCTTCCGAGAAGCTCAGTTGGCAGAAGGATGGGTCAAATAGATGATCTCCCGCCACCTTATCAAGAGTTCGAAAACTCGGGGATGGATCCCGACATTCGTTACGCCCCGCAAATTCTATTCTCCTCTCCCCCCGTGTCCATCCACATCAACTTGGTGGATGATGACAATGAATCTCGCCCATTGATGCAGGCCTTAAGCGACCTCGAATTAGATTTGGAGGAAATCGCGATCCTCACCGGGAGGTGCCTAATATCGGCCCCGAGGTGAGATAGCCGGACCATCCACACGGAGGAAGAGGATGTTCGAGGCGATCCTCCACCATATCGACAACCCAAGCGGAGATGCCTCCCGACCGATATGGACGCGGATGAAGATTGAATCCCCAGAATACGTGAAGTCCGCATGTCCTATGGATTGTTTTAATATCAACTAGTACTCGAACTGTTCGACCTACTTTCAATTATTCTTTAGTGCTCATTGGTATGCGCGACATCGTGTCGAATCGATTTTCTAACCAATGTAATGTATTTTCGTGAAAATAAAAATTTCTTTTTATTATTTTTTTTTCTTTTCCTTTCTTCCCTTCTCTCTTTCATTCGAAGCCGGGAGTATCGGGGGTAAGAACTACGGACGCATGCGGTCACGAGAATATGATTTTCCATGATTCTCCCTCTGAAATCTAAGGGTAAGGATGAGGACTAGCAGGGTTTTGAGAACAGGGAGCGTAAGTCCTTCTATCGGCAGCTGTAAACCGGGAAAACGAAGGTTATTCGAGGAGTAGTGCTAGTGATGGCGCTCACCTGCTCGAATGGCATTCGGCTATCGTGTGCAATTCTTACGTGATCTCAAGTCACGGGCGCATGATAGTAAATAAAATTATGTGGCGTATGGAGGAGTTGCCCCTAGTCATGAACGACAACAATATAAAGTAAGGTGGCCCGAAGGTCGGATTTTTGATACTCCCCTACTACCAACATGATTTTTGGGGGCTCAGCCGGGATCATTTTAATTAAGACCTCTCGCAATCGGAAAGATAAAAACCCAGGAAAATCAGAATAAAGAAAGTATAAATAAAACCATAGCCGAGATTAGAATAAAAACTACACCAATAAAAGGAATGGGGATAAGGGAAATCTGAGAGAAAATCATGGAAATTATGGAAATAAACCACAAATACGACACCCCGAACTAAACAAATAAAAACACATAGTAAAATAACCTAATTAATTATAAAATAAAAAATAATGAAATAAACCAGAAAAATAATAAAGGTAGTAATAACTCGCATAAGGAACAATAAATTTAGAAATAGAATAAATAAGAGTAAAAGTAGTAACCCAACCATTAATAAAGAAAGATAATAAAATAATGTAGAAATAAAATCAATAAAATAAATATTAATTTTAAAATAACAAAACCAATAATTAAAAATTAAATTTTTGTAGAAAAAAAAAATGAATCCCTATAACGCGAAACTGAACCAACTACAAACCTTCTTGAATATCGAGACCGACTCAGTAGAACAACTAACCGAAAAAATGAAGAGAATAAACGTAGCTAGACAGAACAACCCACAAACAATAAGCCGTGAAATCACCCGAACGACAATAGGATTAATGCAATCGACAGAAACAGAAAACCAATACGACTGGTATCGAGAAAGGATAAATAACCCGGAGTTGAATATAAAATACCATCTAATAGAAAAACAAGTCGAAACGATACCTGACGTCTTAAAAAGCATAATACGCCGAGAAGTAGCACCATTGCACCAATGTTACATTTGTCAAAGCGGAACGGATAAAAGTGCTGATACTCCCCTGTGGACATTTCTGTTATTGCCAAAGATGTGCAGAATCATTAACAATTTGTATATTATGTAAAACTGATATTGACGAGAAAGTAGTAGTGTATTACGAATGAAGTTGTCACGAAATAAACGATTAGCTAGTTACCCTTCTTCCTTACCCATATATCTATATATATAAAACACATGAACAATTATATATGTTTAAAAATAAAAAACTAAAAATATAAAGAGTGAAATGAAGCGTTACGAACATTGAAAGTAAAGCATAAGGGAAAATACCAGGAGCTACCTTCGAGTAGTGCGACCTAAAGCCAAATCGGGAGGGGATAACCGATCACCCAGAAGAGAGATATAGGACGAACTGTCGACAAGTTTTGCCCAGTTGAAAAGCTACTGTGGTAAGATTGATCACCTTACCGTTGCAGTAGTGGATCAACAAAGCCGTTTTATGTTTCAAATCTGGGGGGTAGGCGAAGAGCTCTCGAAAAGGCAGAATGTGGAGCGCGCGTGCAAGAAATAAACAAAAGAATAAATAGGATAAACAAAAAACAACAGTAAAAGGAAGATAATTAAGAGCTCAAATAAGGGATAAATAAAATATGAATAAAAACGAGCAGGAAGCCGGCAAGAAAATATAACAAAATAGTAAACTCGTATTACTTCGGCTGAGACTGACTTCGCATTACAGAACAATAGTTCATTCGCATTACTTCAGCTCAGACCGACTTCGTATTACAAAACTCGGTCCATTCGCATTACTTCAGCTGAGACTGACTTCGCATTACAGGACATTGATTAATTCGCATTACTTCGGCTGAGACTGACTTCGTATTACAGGACATTAGTTCATTCGCATTACTTCAGCTCAGACCGACTTCGTATTACAAAATTCAGTCCATTCGCATTACTTCAGCTCAGACTGACTTCGTACTACAGAACATTGGTTCATTCGCATTACCTCAGCTGAGACTGACTTCGCATTACAGGACATTGATTAACTCGCATTACTTCGGCTGAGACTGACTTCGTATTACAGAACAGTAGTTCATTCGCATTACTTCAGCTCAGACCGACTTCGTATTACAAACTCGGTCCATTCGCATTACTTCAGCTCAGACTGACTCCGTATTACAGGACATTGATTAATCCGCATTACCTCGGCTGAGACTGACTTCGTATTACAGAACAGTAGTTCATTCGCATTACTTCAGCTCAGACCGACTTCGTATTACAAAATTCGATCCATTCGCATTACTTCAGCATAGTCTGACTTCGCACTAATAGAACATAGTTCTAGCGTACTAGGTTAGCACAATCTCAATTCATAATAATAGAACATGGCCCAACCATATGAGTGAGTAAAATCTTAAATCAGATTAAAAGAGCACAGGCTCAACGAAACAACGGAACGAAAATAGAATAGTAAAAGACAAAAGAGAGAAAGGGAAATAAAATAAAATAAGGATAAAATGAAGGGAAACGCGAAGCGTACGATGAATAAACCAAAGGGGGGTAATAGAATCTGGGAAACGGCATAGCCGAACAAATTATTATAAATAGATAATTACTACGACTGTATAGATAATTGTTACTACCCCATATAGATAATTAAAAATAGACGCAAATTGAATTAAAAAGGGAAAAAATAAACGTATGGGAATTATATTAAACGGGATAACACCTGGGAAATATGAATTATTATAATTATGGGTACTATAATTAAATCGAGATGGCGAATAAGCCAAGAAAAGAAACGATAAACAAAAGAGGATAATAAAGGAGAAAATGCAAACAAATAAAAATAAAAGAAATAACAAATAAAATAATAATTAAACTCAGTATGTTCATTTGAGGCGGTTCGAAAGATTGAAAGCGTGTAAGCAGATTATGCTACACGATTCATTTTTTCGTTCTAGAAAACTCAAGCAAAGCAACCAAAGCAATCAAAGCATTCAACGCAAACAAATCCGCAAGCAACACAAACAAATCAACAAAATATCCACAAACACAAATAAACAAGATAATACAGGAACTGAAACAATCAACACGCGACAATAACAAGGAACCGACAACAAATCAAAGCTCAGTGAAACATTCGCAATCAAAGAACCGACTACGGACAAAATTGCAGACGAAACAACAGATAATAGAACGCGACGCAACAAATCCATCAAAGTAAAAGAAGTTATCCAAACAGAAGTTATCGAGGAGAGAACAACATTACGATCACGCAATAGTTATCTACTCTCAGGGAAGAGCGCCAAGAAATCAAGATCGACCTCAATTGCGAGAAAACTACACAGAACCAATTCACTCGAAGATATCGATTCCAACAGCCAGGGATCAGGCAATAAAGAAAACCAAGAATTAACAAGAACCACGAGTCAAACCAATATCGCAAACGAGAACGAGAATAACAACCAGCAAGAAATAAACATAGAGATCCAACAACAAATCGTACCAAACAAGTCAGGAGACCAATTGAATAATCTAGAAACAACAAACAAAAACAATATGGCCGAAAATGACGGAAATCTAACTAAAAATAACGGGAAAGAACCAAACAAACTACCAACAATGAATGAAACCACCAGAGAATACCGAGAAAAATTTCGAGGAGAACCGTTCAACGGGAACGCCAATAAACTGAATACGTTCTTAAGAAATTTTGGGGTATATGTAGAAGTTTGTGGATGGACAAACGATATGGTAAAAACTAGAATGCCACTATACCTATGTGACAGCGCACTGGACATCTTTCTGGAAGCAAAAGAAAGAGGAAAACCGCTGAATAATTGGAAAGAGATCCAAGAATTCTTAAAACTAACATTTGGAGTAGCGAAACTAACAAACCAAGGAATACAAGAATTATTTAACAGAAAACAAAGACATGGAGAGTCGAACACGATGTTCGCGAGCAAAATCAGAAGATTGGCAAAAACGGCAACCGATGGGAAATTCGATGAAGTTCACTTGATCGGCATATTTGTAGATGGATTAAGACGACCAGAACTGAGATCCGCAGTAGGGATGCAGATACTAACGACATTAGACGAAGCGATAGCGAGGGCAAATCAGGCAGAAATACACCTGCCATCACAGATTTCACTTATGCAAGATGAATCAATGATAGCAACGATGGCGGTAAAACCGGGGGAAAACGAACAAAATGATGCAAAAATGAACCAATTTATACCAGGAGCTCACCAAATATTTAAACCACCAGTACAAAGAACAAATAACAATCGCTCGAACAATAATTATAACAACGCTCAAAGAACAGGCTACAACGGCGGAAATAACCCAACGCAAAGTAAACAATGCAGAACGTGCGGAAAACTGGGACATTGGGAAAACGAGTGTTACCAAAATGTGCCATGTAGTAGATGTGGGAGAAAAGGACATAATATCAACCGATGTGAAGTCAGAACTTGCTTCACTTGCGGAAAACAGGGTCACGTATCAAGGGAATGTAGAAAAGGAACGAATCAAAACCAAGGACCGCCAAGAAACAATAACTATGCGCAATCAGCGCCAAGGCAACCAAATATCGAGCCAACAAAACAAGTAAATGTGATGCAGGAAATATCCCATCTTAAAGATATGATGGCAAAAATGATGCGAACAAACCAACCACAACAACAACAATCAAATATCCATATGATGCAAAGAGTCGAAAATATAAGAAATAGAGAAACGGAAATGACACAACAACAACACGCCCAGGATTGGCAGCAGTTACAAATGGAAGAGGAACGAGTAAGACAAGAAAGATTCAAGCAACGACAGGACAATCCGCCAAGAATTAACATGATGAGAATGATCAAAGATGTCAAAGAACAATACTGCTACAACATTTATAAAAAGTTACCAAAAGATAAACTCGCGAAACCAGAACTAGAAAAACTAGGAGAAAATCAAACCGAACCAGATGAAACCTTCAGACCAACTAAAGCAGATAAACGGAGAACACAAAAAATACTACTCGGAAAAATCAAAGAAAGAATAACTCGCGAAAACGAACGGTCAAACGAAAATAAGATAACGACAGTAACCAAACAGATAAATGGAAATTCCGAATTAAGATGGGATATAATAGAAAAATCAATCAACAATATAGAAAAAGAATCTGAGACACCACCAAGAGGATTAACGAAAGTAAAAACAAAGAGAAATTCACAAATAAATATGCTGCGGAACATCAGAGATTCATCACCGGAAGATGGAGAAATAAGTGAAACTAGCAGCCTGATGGGAGAAGCACTACAAGTATCCGAGAACGAAGAGCAGAATAAACAGATCATACGACCAATGAATCGATGGTTCTCAGATCGACCATTATCACTAACAGAAGGGGAACTAAAATTAATAGAAGAACTAATCGAAACCATACCCGAAACATTAATAAACGAAGAATTCATCAATAATGAAGCATTTAGGAGATATATGAAGAACCTTTTACAGCTCGAAGGAGCGAAAGGAGACGTAATATCCGAACAGGAGAAACCACGGGTAAAGGCATATCTGCATAAACAAAAATTAGAAGATATAACGAAGTTCCAAATATTCATGCAAACGCCGGACTTCATAGAACGTATCTGGATTAAACAGCCAAACACCGATGAAATATTCGATTGGATAAAAGAAAGAATGGGAAGCTCCAAGAAAAATGAAACCTATACCATAATGGATGGTTAATAAAACCAGACCTACATCTAGTAGATGCACTAATATGGCCGGGTAAACCAACATACGTAACTCTAGAAAAAGAAAAAACCGTACCAGATTTCGGGTTATGGGCAGAACACGCGAAAAATGAATTCGAAATTAATATCAAAAAGAACTTACAGGGAGCAACCAAAAGAATATTTTGTAAAAACCGAGAAAAACTGATCACACAAATAATAGATCAAATCCACAAGAATTGGGAAATATTAATGTATCTCAAACCAGTAGAAATGAAAGTATGTATAGAAAACCTACGTGATACAGTAATTCTCAGACACGCCAATTATAAGAATACGACATTAATCGGAAGATACGGAACTCGCCGAGTAGGAAAAGAAAAAGCAAAAGAATTGAAAATAAAGGTAAAGTTACCAAACGAAGAACAAGTAACGTGGAAAATAAATAACAAAACGCGAGTAGACGAATTAATAAAAATCATCAACGAAATGATCATAGAACAAACAAAAGATCAAAGTGAAGATGGAATGATAGAAGACGTAGCAGTAAAATACCTTCAATCATTACCTGCACGAAGAAGATGAAACATATCTATATGAGTTGGGAATATGGGATGATGACCAAGAGATCAGAATAGTACCAATGGAAGAAGCTCGATGGGGAACAGATACCACGTGGAAAGAAATGGACGAAGTGGAAAGGAAAGGCCACCAAAAGTCCAAGAGAATTAGAATCTATCGACCAATGGCGGAAGGATCACCGTCTCAAAGAGAAGTCAGCGAACTAGATAAAGGGAATGTAACCAACCCCTTGGAGGAAACCAATGAATGAACAAGGAAAAAGATTGGGAACCAAAACCTGAGCATTAGAAGAAGAGCCATTAGAGGAGAAGATTAACACCGTTGAGGGAGAAATCCCGAAAGGTAGAACGAAAGAGCTGAAAATTAAAACCGATGCCCGAAAATGATGTGGAAAAATAACGTTAATGAGAGACAAAAGATCCCAACCAGTAGTATTCGACGAAGCACAAATTAAAACTGGAAAACGATTCACTGCGAAAATTTAATAGAAAATTACAGCAGGTGGCAAGGGCCGAGACGAGCAGCAACGACGCATGCGGGAAATATATGGGCAGAAAATGGCGAAAACCTCGGGAATTGAGAGAAATTAGTAAAAGAGATCGAAAGATATAGAAGAAAAAATGAAATGTGTCCGGAGTATGTCGAGTCCAAGTTAATACGAAATGGAAACACGAGAATGGCCACAAGAAACCCAAGGAAATATAAAATAAAAGGTATTCTACCCCGATCAAACAAGGAAGAACTGGATGTCCACCCCAAAGCAAAAAAAAGAAATAAAAGAAAAACTAGCATACGAAAAACTCCTTCCATTTTACAATTCATGACGATCATTAGATAATATGTTAGAAGTTGGGAGTAACGCAATGGTGATGGGAGAGATAAATCCTCTTAAAAATGGCAGAAGAAACACTTGAAATTACCGTGAAAAGGAAGGAAATAAAACCAAAACGATCAAAGCAAGCATGAGCGACGCCAGTATGGGGGAGATAGGATGAAACCCAAAATGTTCGAAGGAGATTGAGTAGATCATCCGGAATGAAAATACAGACGGAGGAGGAGGAGCTCTTCACCGCTAGTAATAAAAAACACCCACAAAGCTACCAGACATCCGAGAGGAACAAACCGTCACCAGCTATCATCAATAAAGGAACAACAAGAAGACGAAATAGAAGAAATGCTCATCGAAATGATTTGAGGATAAAGACTTCACCACCAATGAAAAGTTTATAACACAAACTCACGAAGCAAAGGATGATGTATACCTAACACAAGATTGGGGACGAATGGCTCAGAGAACAAAAACAAGGAAAGCCAGGGGTAACCCTAACGAACATTACGAAACGGACGCAACAAAAAGAAACAGCACGTCCATGGAGAAACGTCCAAGAGGTTAGCCAAAATTGACAACCGAAAACGGGGAAACCAAAAATCAGGACCAATGCCAAACAACAGCAAGGATGACAAGGTTGGATTTAAACTGGAAAAATAGCATTACGAGATGAGAAGAAAAACTCACCCCAGAGGGAAAGCGGAAAGATGGATAAGAGAATTATTAGGCGAATGCTAATAATACCCAGCCAACCACTAAGGAGGCTTATGGCAAAGAATCGAGCAAGTTGAGGACGCCAAACCAACTATGGTATTTACCGTATCTAGCATAATCCCGAAGCTTGATCAAGAGAAACATAAAAACGATGAAAACTAGAATGGGAAGAGATGAGACAAATATCGCCCAATTACTCACAAATACGGATGATGGACGAATATCGATTAGTGGCACTCCTCCTATCTCGTATATAACCTAAATGAGTTTATCAACAAGCAAAAATTCCGAACAAACCATTCATGATAACCGTAGAGCTAACCGCAATGATCGTACAGCAAGAAAATTCGAACCCAGGTATACGTACAGAATGGCGGATGAAACAATTATTAATAAAACCACGAATAAAACGAACAAGTCAACCAATGCATGTGAGATTAAAAGCACTACTGACGATTTCGAACACGAATTGCCAATAAGAATATAACCATGAGAAACGCCCAAGCATACATTCACTAATGATGGACAATGATGTGTGGCTAATGTGGCACAGGTGCGCAACAAACGGAATTCTTAATATTTGACTTGCGATTTAAAGCAGTACTGGGAGGACAAGTATTCGTTTGGAAAAGATTATCGGAGGACATGTTAAGGATAGCAATACCGATAACCTGACCACTATAGAAAAAGCAATAACGGTATCACATCTACAAGAATCGATTTTATTAGACAAAAGCAAGGAATGTGCCATCACACGGAACAATTAGGGCATCATTGCGAGCACACTCCCACGTATCAATCATAAACCCTGGAACAGAAAGGAAATACTACAAGTATCAGGAGAACAGTGCAAAGACTTATTTAGCGGAGGAGAGATGAGATTAAAAGAAGGAAGTCGTACTAAAAGGGAAAAGTGGAATGATCAAGGTAACAAAGCATATTCGTCGCAGGAGTAATCAAACTCAGCAACTGGAGATTGCCAGGGAGGAAAATATACTATAAAGGAGAACTAGTAACAGGAGTGTTGTAATAGAAACCTATACAGTCGAATTAAAAGAATATGAAGCACAATTTGATGGAGCAACACAAGTAATGAAATCCAATCAAATGTGTCAGGCAACGGATACGGTATGTAAAACCGGAACATCAACGATAATATATCAAGCAAACATTCACAAATGTAGAATGCAATTCTTAAAAACAGCGTTATTCGACGAAGTGAGAGGAGAAGTATTCGAAGAGGACGCAGAAGAATTACAAATAAACGACGTGAACAAAATAATAACTAGAGCTGGAAAAATCAAAGCCAGAACTAGATCCCAACCACTGAGAACAAAACAAACTCCAGCAGCATTAATAACCACAGAAGCAGAAATGGGAATGAGATTCATCAAAGGGAAGATAACACAAAAATGTGGAAAGATGGTATATGCCACCAACTACCCAGGGCTGTACGCATCAAGACAAATGTTAGAGCAAGGAATAGCCGCAGTAGCAAAAGACGAAGTGAAATTATATCTATATACGAATAATAAGATGGATTTCCTCTATCACAAAGGACAAGAGTCAATGCAAAAAGTATACCACGATTTAATACGCAACGATTGCCAGTTAAACAAAGAAATATTGAAAACGAAATTAGCCGTAGCAATAACTAACCCAGATAGCGCAATGCCGCTGTTACCGCTACAAGAAGGGCATTTTGGAAGAATAGCCGGAGAAGTGATGTATATATTCAAGTGTGAAAAAACATTTGCTATGGTACCGGAAAAATCAACGGCACCACCCGGAAAATGTACTAACGAACTAGAAGTGGTATATAAAAAGCAGATTCGATACGTAAAACCGGTAACCCGAATGATGAAACTCCTAACCGATAAACCAAACTATTATGATTGCAATAACGCTTTCGGACCACTGTTTCAGCAAACAGATGGAAAATGGGTAATGTTCCCAATGAGAATTCCGGTTGCCAAACCAAAGAGATTCGGATTGACGGAACTGACAACGGAACAAGAATTCCGACCATTAGACTTGGTAAACAGTGGAATATATTCACAAGAAAGCCTGGAAGCAGCAAGACAAAATCTATTATTTCCCGCAAGAAGAGAATCGATACTATCAAACATAGTAACTATAACGGGCGGCACGAATTTCGAACAAAAACCCAATTACGAGTTACTATTATCACCAGATCATTTCCAACAAGCAACATCCAATATGATGAAAGCCATGTGGGGTAGATTCCTAGTGTTTGGCCAAATGATGGCCGGAATATTGGGCATAATATTAATAATCCAAATAGTCAGAGTAATATTAACACAAATGCTGGCCTGTTTCGACATCTACAAACGCGAAAAGAAAGTAAATTGGAAACTATTAGTTGGAGTACTACCGTTCCTAGCAAAAACAATGGTATTACATGGGCATTCAAAGGATATACACAAAATCAAACGACTATTACGAGTCTTAACAACAATGAAAGGGACAGACGAAGAGATGGGTAGACGATTTAGGAAAGCGCTATATGACGAAAGAGCGAGAGACGAACTAAAAAGAATTAGAAAAAGTATGTGGGAAAGAATCAAGGAATATAGAAGAACCGGTAGCGATGACGACTCCGACGATGAGGAAAATAACGGAAAAGGAAACGCACCTAAAATGATCCAAGCACCAGCGTAATGGGACGAAAAGAAGACATGCGCGTGGATAAGCGAACCAATGTCAAGAATGCCATATGAGGAACCAAGCAAATTATCACGAACAAAAGCAACTACAATGGGAACAAAAATGATACCAACCGCGAACATCTATCCATCACTCTATAACCCTGATTGGGAAGTAACGAATCCAATAAATACAAGACGATCAAGAAGCGTAGATCAGGACGGAGAAGTTAGAACAATAGCGGCACTATACACATCAACTGGACCGGCAATTACATTAATAATCGAAATAAACGAAAAAGAAACAGAAGCAATGATAGACACAGGGGCAAATATCTCGGCAGTACATTTAAGCGAAATACCACGACATCATTGGAAGGACATCGAACCAACGGGAGTTCATGTAATCGCATGCAGTAAAGAAACAGTAAACATAATGGGACGATGGTGGACAACATTAAAGTACCAGAACAACGAGGTAGAGACATACCTAGCAGTAATACCACAACTAAGCGTACCCTGTATAATTGGAACGGATTTAATGCCCAGAATTATTTAAAGAAATTGTTATCGATCTAGGAACCTTATGTGTGAAAGATAAAGAAGGCAGAATCTGTGCCATGAATACAATAGTAAGGTGTTCGGAGAAAATAGTAGTGCCAGCTAAATCCCAAATGATCTGCTACATCAAAGTAGACGAAGGAATTACGGGAGAAATGATATTCGAACCAAGTAAAAGGTTCGAAAAACGGCGAGAATTACCTTTGGCAAGAGAGATAATCGAAATAAACGAAAACGGCGAACTACCAATCAACATCACGAATTTCGATGAAGAAGATAAAATAATATATGAAAACGAAAGACTGGGAAAACTAACACCCATGATAGACATCGAGTTATTAAAAGTAAAAGAGGAAGGAGAGGAAGACAAACCGTTATGGACAATAGACAGCGAACTCCTAAATGAAGGCGAAAAAGCTCAATTACAACAGCTGCTGATGGAATATAAAGATATTTCGCCGTATCAGACTTGGATTTGGGAACATGCGATTAACATTACACGCAATACCATTATCAGATGAAACGCCAATTGCACTAAGACCATACAAACTAGCAGAAGCTCAAAAGACCGTAGCAGAACAAGAAGTACAAAAAATGCTCGATGCAAAGGTAATTGAACCAAGTTGCTCACCATGCAATTCCCAGTGTTATGGTGAAAAAGAAAGACGGAACGCAAAGGTTTTGCATCGATTATAGAAAGTTAAATGCGGTAACCAAAAGAATACGTATCCGTTACCAGACATCAATGAAATGCTATTGACGTTACAAGGAGCAGCTTATTTCACTTCATTAGATTTAAAAAGCGGATACTGGCAAATAAAAATGAAAGAAAAAGACAAAGAGAAAACTGCATTCACCATCGGGAGAGATTTATATCAGTTTAAGAAAATGCCATTCGGATTAACCAATGCACCGGCATCTTTCCAAAGATGCATGAACTTCGTCACCCACGGGATAAAACAATGTATGGTGTATATAGACGACCTGCTAATCTACTCAAGTACATTCGAACAACACTTGGAAGATATACGAAAAGTATTCATCAGATTAAGGCAGTGGAAATTAAAGCTGAAACCGTCAAAGTGCGATTGGGCTAAAGAAAAAGTGACATTTTTGGGTCACATAGTATCAGCAAAAGGGAAAGAACCCGATCCCAGGAATATCGAGAAAATCAAAAATTGCCCTGCACCAAAAACCGTAACCCAAGTACAAGAATTCTTAGGGTTATGTGGATATTATAGAAAATTCATCAAAAATTACGCAGGTATAGCCAAACCAATACAAGATTTAGTCAAAAAAGATACATCATTCATGTGGGGAAATGAACAACAATTGGCATTTGAAACATTACGAGACAAATTAATTGAAGCACCAATCTTAGTGCACCCCGACTTCAAAAAACCGTTTTTACTGGCAACCGATGCAAGCGGATACGCATCTGGTGCAATACTGGGACAGTTAGACGATGAAGGAAAGGAACGGGTAATCGGATATTATAGCAAAACATTCAAGAAGCACGAAAAAAATTATTCAGTTACCGAAAGAGAAGCATTAGCAATTATACAGGCAATTAAACATTTCAAATACCTACTATGGGGCCACGAAATATGCATTACAACGGATCACCAGCCACTAGTATGGCTTGGCCAACATAAAGAAGCATCAAGCCGACTAATGAGATGGGCGATGCAACTACAAGAATATTCTCCGTTTATAAAATTCAAAGCGGGTCGAGCAAATGCAAATGCTGACTGTATGTCGAGATTCATCTTCCCGGATTTGATGGACGAGGAAGTCAGACGGATATGCATGATAATTGCGGAAGATATTGACTTCGCTCAATTGATGATTGACCAACAAGAAGACCCAGAATTGAAATTAATAATTGAATACGCGAAAACGGGTAAACCGGAAGTCTACGAAAATGATCCGCAATTAAAGGAACACATGGATAAACATCGACACCGGTATGTAATTGAGAAGAAATGGCTACTAATAGCAGACGGGGAACAAAGGCTAATGGTAATACCCGAAAACAGACGAAAGGAACTACTAACCCAATACCACGATGGGAAACTAGGTGGACATATGTCGGTAAAGAAAACGCTCGCAAGAATGAAACAGAAATACTTTTGGCCAAATATGTCCGAATCCGTAAAAGATTGGATAAAAAATTGTCTCATTTGTGCAACAAGGAAAAACACTGGAGCAAAATGGAAAGCACCGTTGAAACCAATGCCAGTACCAGCCGAGCCCATGACAATGATATCAATGAACATACTAGGACCGTTACCAGAGACACTCCTCCAATCTCGGTTTTAGAGATATGTTGATAGCTGAACTTGCCCATTCTAGGGGAAGTAAAAGCTTTGAAGCTGGTCTGAAATGGATGAATTGTGAGATCAGCAAGGAATTTCACAACACCTCTTTCTTTGTGAAATTCCAAAAATCAGCACTGGCTCTCAAGAGAAAGTTCAGTATATGCATCTCCTTAAAATTCGTTGAAGATAAATTCTCTCTTGAAATGGTCTACAAAAAGCGTACCTCCTATATAGATCATCGTAACCTTAAACCTCTTTCTAAACAGCTCCATGACTTTGTAGGTCTCCATTATGCCGAGCAATGGTACAAGATGAAAGTACAAGGACGCATTGCGGCCTCTATTGGAGATAGTATCACTGCTAAATACCTAATAGCCAGTGATACCCTTAATGATGCACAGTACTGCTTCTTGGTACGTGCAAGAAATAACATCTTAAATCTTAATTACAGTGCGTACCGTTTAAAATATAATCTTAGCACAAAATGTAGGCTTTGTCATCTTGATGAGGAGACCCAGACACATGTTTTCAATCACTGTCGTGCAAAACCAAACGCGCGAAAGGGTTAACATGAAAATGTACTAGTTAGCATAGTTTGCCTTCCTTGAGAAAATTGGCTTGAGATAGATGTGGAAAAATCTCCCAAATATGTCTCAATTCCAACAAAGCTTAAACCCGACATGGTAATTAGGTCAAAGCGGAATAAAGATATACATATTCTGGACCTAAAAGTACCCTATGACTCGGTTGAAGGTTTGAAAAAGCAAGAGAGAACAACTATGTGAAGTATAAGGATCTATCTTTACAGATCGGAAAGGCCTTTAATCAAACGGCCACCATATCTGCTATAGTGATTGGATGTCTGGGAACATGGGATAAGAAGAATAATGCCCCTCTCTCAAAAATCGGACTGACAAAGACCGAGATCATATCTCTGGCCAAGATAAACATGCCCAAATTCGGTGATTGCATGTTATCACATATACCGGGAGCATGTATCATATATAAAGGAAGCCTCATCCTCCACCTTTTAGTCTTGTGTAGAGTATGTTAAAGGGGCATTGCGGATACCTCATCTCGGTGCAGTTTTGTTAAAATAGAAATAAAAAACTAAATAGTATGAAGTGCTGGCTTCGCTCGCAGCAGTCGGGCGAAAGGCAGCAAATGAATTAAAGAACATTTAAAAAAAAAATATATATATATATATCTTAGTAGTTACAGATTACCTGACAAAATTCCCAGAAAGCATTTTGCGATGAAAGACCAAAAAGCCAAAAACCAATACACCAAGAAACTTGTGGAAGAAATCTGTTGTCGATACGGGAACACCAAACAAATTACTAACAGATCAAGGACGAATTTCATGAGGTGTGAAATTATGAAAGGAAGTAACAAACTAATTTTTAAAAATAGCAAATTGAGAAGTCACCGTTATCACCCAAATGCAATGGGACTAACAGAAAGGATTAACGGCACATTTGATACAAGATGTTGTCAAACTACGTAGATAGGATACCAGAGAGATTGGGACGAATACTCAACTTATGTCTACTGGCCTAATCGAATGTCAACACATGCGTGCAACTAAGATGGCCCATTCAAACTAATTATGTAGAGATGTAATATGCCGATGATCTTAAGAGTACAGCCGCCAATATCGCAGTATATGGAAGAAGACGACTCGCTACAAGATTTCAAGGAAAGGATGCAAGAATATGGATAACGCAGGACTAAACATCAAATTTAACCAGGAAATCTACAAAGATCTACATGTCATAGAGAAACGTCAAACCAACACTTTCAACATAGGAATTGGGTTAATCATCGAAACACCAGGAATTGATTCGGGTACGACAAAGAAAATTACCAAAGAAATGGAACAAGGACCGTACGAAATCCTATACGCAGCCGAAACGAAACGTTGAGATAAATTGGTGAATAACCCATTTCACCAGACCAATAATATGTGAATGTAGCAAGATTGCAAAGCCATACCAAAAAACAATAACAGCTCACCAGAAGAAAGAGTATAATGACACGGTCTCAACCGCCAAGGATACGATTGCTTAAGATTACTAGCCAGAATTGACCGTATATGGACCCAGAGACATACGACGAGACGAGTACCAACGAATATGTGATGAAGAATGGGAAGACCACCACACGGGGAAATTAGAACCAGAGTAGCAGAAAACATCGTGAAAGAGGCTTAAGACCCTACTTACCAGAATTGGGCTAAAGAGAAACGAGACATTGAGATATTAGGAGACCTAATGAGATAATCGACAACTACAACGCGAGAGCCAGATATCGAGGATATAACCACAATATAACTACTGGCCATCCTATTTTACTATTGTGACAAAGAAAGCAATTACCCCGCTACATACATATGCAGACAAACAACCACGAAAGAATGCAAGAAATAATTAAGTTGGGAACGGTTAAAGAAGGGGTCAATCGACCCAAGAAACGAGGACGTGAGAAAACCCCACTAATGATTGCAGCAAGCAGGGGACATCCCAACAGATAATCAAAGCCCTACTAAAAGTAGGAGCGATATGACGGCCAACAGATAATACAGGGGTACGCGTTGAAACGCGTAATACTAACAATATGCCAAAGAATCTAGGAGTTTGATGTTAAAACGCATCACCAAAGGAATATCGATAACGTTGGAAGAAACTACCCGATCTATTACGTATTACACTGGGATGCAATAAGCAAAGAATGGCAACGAGACTAATCCAATGGAAACGAACCTCTGAATACGGTAAATTGGGCAATAAAACACCAACCAAACAGATGGACAGGCGGAAAACTGAGTTCATGAAATCAGGCCTTATTTCGGTTATAATACATTGACGGCAATATATGAGCTAATCAAGAAGGAGATATACTGTTAACCAACTTCAGCGACCGAAACAACAGGCGGCAAGAGAGAAACAACATGTTTAAAACTAATTAAGAGAATTTCCGACCACAAGGAAATTATAGGGGCTTGGGGAAATACATCAATGGTTCCAATTTAATTGAGTCAATTTCCATTACATCCAACGGTTTACCAGAAAATCATTATATAACCTACAAGCCAACCGAAAAATCCGTCAGACATTTTAAGCAAGCGAGGACATGAAAAAGGGAAGTCTTTAACCAATTTGTGATAACGCAAATGACCAACTAAATGAAATGGTGAAAACAGCAAGGACAAATAATGCCCGCAAGATTGGACTACAAAATAAAACGCAAAAAATACTCACAAATTAGGGATAATAGCACAATCATACGCCATCGGGAGCGAAATTGACCAGATACAGAACTGATAATTGCCAAAAAACTACCAGAGCCTTTACCTTAACAATGCCATTCGAGGAATTGCATACCGTTACCACACTGCCATACATCAACGACAGACAACCGCAGCTTAAAAATCATAAAACATACTGGAAAAATGCGGGAAAATCGAATAGAAGAGGAAAAAAATGGCAAACGCTCTAATTTACGCAACACTATCGGGAGTAAAAATGTGTTTAGTAATACAAGAACTAATTAAGACCGGGTCGGAATTAACAGAGAAATCAAGGACGATTGGAGCAGTTACTCGAATTGGCAACAACGAAACCTAAACGTAGCAATGATAAATTTATAACAGAAAATACCAACGAGAGAGAATAGAGGAACTTTTGTGCGGATTACCCAAAGGTTATCATGGAGAACATATACCGAAACAAAGAGGCGATAAAGATCTTTAGCCTTTAAATTGGAAAATACCAGGCATCGAGGAAACACGCTAATAGATGTAAACGAGAAATATTGAAGACGGAAGAAAATGCACTGCTGAAAAACTGATGAAAAGGAAGAAACCCCAAAATAATCCTGGATATATTACAACGACCAAATTGAATTACTGACAATATTAAAGAACAAATAAGAATCGAAAATGGAAAAATTAGAAACTTTAAACCTGGTAGAAAACTGGAAGTTAACAAAAAAACAAGAGTCGAAGGGAACGAACGTTCGTTAGATGAAATAATCCAAAGCAAGAACAAAGCATAACGGCTTATAAAAAGCATTAATTAGGAAACTTAATGTCGGGGACGACATTTTCAGCGGAGGACGGGGGAATTTACAGATTAATATGACGAAAATGAAGAAGATGAGGACAACAGAGAAAATGAACAAAACGATGAAACGGAAAAAGAACCAAGGAAATAAAACAAGACAAAGAATGATAGGTATAACAACCAGGAAAATAAGAAAAACGAAAAAATATAGAACGAAAACAAAAATCGAATTATGAAAAACGAACCGTAGTCCTACCGAAAAAACAGAACTAAATTGGAAAAATAACCTATTAACATTCTCTATTGTCAATAACAAAACTTGGAAAGTTAGCAGTGACCAATAATACTAAGCGCAATCAGCGGAGGGGACAAAGAAAACATTTAAATAATGGAACCGAACCAATAAAAATAACAAATATCGAAGGGCAACAATAACTCAGTATGTTACAACAATACATTCGAACAAAACTGGAAGGAAAATAAGAAAATGCGAAAAGGAAATGGACAACCTAAAGACCCCATATACATAAAAGAATAGGAAGCCGGCGAAGATACGAATATGTATCTACCAGAAATAAGAAACGTTCCAAGGAGGTGCGTGATTTAGGAGAGCACCAAGAAAACAAGAGGAAAAAACACAAAACCAACAACAAAGGAACACACTGAATCCAGTAAAGGTGAACCGAACCAAGAAACGAAAAAGAGACAACGAATATGATTACTAAGAGTGGGAAACACCCACAATGGAAAACAAATAACACCAAAAACCACCAAAATAATACAGAAATAGGAAAAATAGACGCACATCAAAGTGAACAAAATATGCCTAGCAGAACTAACGGTCGAAGATGGGACGTGTCAAAAGATCACACTAAACCCCAGAAGATCAGCTTAATATACGAGGATCCACATTTACAAAGCAGAATATAGAATTCTGCACACCCAGATCGGAAAACAAATCCTTGAAATGTACAACAGAAAAAGGACGGGGAAAGGGAAACAACAACGAAAACCGGTAATTCGGTTTGGTAATAACGGGGCCCTCCATAAGCAACGTTGGACCTCGACAGACGAAATTACTCCTGAGGAAAAACTAATAATAACCAAGATTACAAAAAATGGAGAAACAATCATGCACAAAAGAAACACGAACGAAGATAACGAATACATCAATGCAAATTCCACCAAAACCACCTAAACAAACACGAAAAAACCATTGAAAATAAGATATTCCATGCGTAGGAGAAGTCTATTATACAATATGTCCTCAACAGGAGAAGAATAAAAATCCCACGGTAGAACGACGCAGTAACGAACCAGGACGAAAAAGAGAATACCACGAAAGGGAAGAACCGAAACCAGAAATAAAGAGGAGACAGGTTACATCTCAGAAAGCCAAATGGAAAGAATAAATGGAACTAATTGAGAAAACCAAGAACCAACCCGCATAGAACAGAACTATGAGAGGAAAACATATTGCAGAAACACCGAAAGAACCAATTAGGAAATTCCAAATGGGTCGAATAGTATGGATTACAAGCTAATAGTAATCGCGTAGTAATCTGGAATCACAATGGCATAACGAAAGCAATCAAAGATATAAAACAGACAAAATAAAGATGGAGATACCAAGGAAAAATTTAAAAATGAAAGGAACAAAAGATGTGGTGGAATGAGGGATTTCGACAAGAATCGGAACCCCTCATAAAATACAGGTATAGTTAAAGGATATATGAGTGTATAAATGTATAAATGTAATATATCAGTAATATAAAGCGGTATGATATTATATGAAATCCTTAAATTTAATGTAAAAATGAATTCGAGACACAAATACTAAACATAAAACGACATTGAGAAGATACCGAATAACGGAATACAAATTAAGGAAGATGGAACAGAATTACAAGCAAGAAACGAAACAACGAAACAGTAATCGAAATGTGGGAAACGGCAATATAACGCCCTAACAAAATGGTAAATACGTTACAAAGAACAATGGACGGAGAGCCAAATAGCGTGAGAGAGGCTCTTAAAAATACAAACATGTTCACTTACTAAACATAGAAGAACAACAGAGACGAATGAATGAAATGGAACGAGAATTACAGATATTAAGAAACGGAAAATCATGGCAGAGAAACGAGTTACAGAGGGGTTAGCAGAAGAAAACGGAAGATGTAAACACAGGTGGAATGGAAGACTGATATTGAATTCAAATCGAGGAGAGAGTAGAACCAGACCTCATCGAGTAACGTGAGATAGAAAGAAAAAGAGTACATATTGTAAAAGAGTAAAAGTATAAATCAAAGAAAATCAAAAACCCAAAAGCTATAATATAGGGTGTAAAATAAAGGAGTACGAAATGAATAAATGAATAAAACCTAAAACAACTCAGACTGAACTGATATAATTATAGAAAATGGATCAACCAAGACTGACGGAAGTCAACGAAATTATCGAGATAATCAGGAAACAGCTCAAAATACAATAAAGCGAAGATTACGATGCGGAGGATGCACTAAACTGTTAAAGGAGCCAAGACAAAACAGGAGTGCGGATGTAGACTATGCTACCGAATGTGTAATTAGAATTAACATTGAACGGCCCCAAAACAATGCCCCGATGATAGAGAAACAGAGATATGCATAGGTAGGATAAACGCAAGAAGATCGAGCAGCCAGTAGAGAAATTATAAACATGAGAATAAAATGGCCCAAACGACCATGCGAATGGGAAGGAAAATCAAAGAAATAAACATCACCTAAACCAATGTAATTACAAAAGAAAACCCTGCGAGAAATGTCAAACAACCCAAATTGAAGGAGAGGAGAAACAACACAAAACGTATGCGAAAGAAAGACGAACGAGATGCGAATATTGCAATATCACCGGGAAACATTGGGAAGCAAATACAACAGGAGCACGTAAATGTGAAAGAGGAAAAGATTATCGTGAAAGATTTCGAAAGGAGGAAATGGTCCAAACAAATGTGGAGTCAACGAGGATCAGTAGAACTCAAAGAGCATGGGAAAGATGCAGTAGAAAGCGAATAGAATGCCAATGGCCAAAATTGGGATGTTAAAATAAAATACTACGAGAAGAGACGATACATGTGAGAGCGGCCGAGGAACACCTAAAGATTGGATAGATACCATAAAGAGTGGATCAAACGATGATGAAGATGAAAATCGAAATCGATCTCACAAGATACTAATGACAGAAAATATTCAAACACCAGAGAGTCATTCGAATTAGCACGAATAGGAATGTCAGAAACAGAAAGAATGTTGAGAAAATGAAATGAAAGACTTAAAGACATTACCAAGAAATGAGAAGTACACACCCACGGGGAGAAAATCTACCGATTGCTCCATTATATATGGAGAATTGAGGATTCACAAGGAAAGCAGAGAGCAAGAAGATGGACGGAAGTATCCATAACCAGTCCACCATTTTATTCATGGAAAAACGGATACAAACTTGAGAATGAGATATACCCAAATGGAGATGGAACCGCAAAGATACCCCTATCTGTATTTTTTACTAGTAAAAGGAGAATGGGACGAACTACAATCCTCATGGCCGTTCGCAATAAAAGGCCTTCACAATAATATTCACAAAGGATGCCACATGTAGAGAGTTCAAACCAGATGGAACGCCCTGCTACAACAAGCAACAGCAGACGTATGCGTAGCAGTAGGTCATCAAGGATTGATGAAAACAAAAAATGTGATGTGGGAATACCTAGAAGGAGACACATTATTTCGTTAAAGTGGTCAGTAGAGGAGAAGGAAACGGGGCAAGGACAGAGTAGGAAAAAGGAAAGTGTAAAGTTAATAAATATAAATATACGTCTATGATAAATTAATGTAAAGTATGCCATAAAAAACCAAAAATAGCATGTGCCGTAAAACTGAGAAATAATAACCACCGCAAATAAACAAACCTTAATTTGTAAATATTGCCTTTGTAGGAAAGATGTAATAACAAAAGAAATAACGATCGAGATAGTAAACCATCTACCAGTAACAAAGATGATGCAATCAGTGGGCGACGAGAATCAAAAAGCAATATTAGTTTAAAAGTAACGAGAATGGAAATGGATGAATAAATAAGAAACAGAAACTGAGAAGTGCCGAGAGAATTTGTGGCAACAGCTAACAGGAAAGCCACCGGAAACGACCCAATCTTAAAACAAAGTAACGAATACAATGGATCAGAAGTCAGAGAATTACGAGGAAGGGATAGAGGAGTTCGAAAAATTAATGAAGAAAGATAGAACAAAAGATATACGAGAGAAAAAGAGAAAATATTGCGTCACAAACAATTGGAAGAAACCAAAAAAGCCGCGAGATGGGAAAAAACTCCAAAAACAGTCGAAGAGCAAGAAACACGAATGAAACATGGGAAGTTATGTTAGAGTTGCTAAACAAAAACATACATAGTTGAAAGAGAAAGCAAATGAGGGTGGAATTAAAATATTAAAAGAAGTAATCGAACAGCGTATCAACCCAAGAATGGTAGACAAATCAATACAGGAGAGAAAGAACTCCAATTAAGAAAATGGAGAATCAAATTGGAAGTAATGTTTGGGAAGGCAATGCTGGAAGCTAGCTAGCCTAAGAAGCAGTCGGCTGGAAGAGGAAGTGGAAAAACTGAACAAAAGATTGATAAAGAAAGTAGAGGAACTAGCAAAAAATGCGGGCAAATATCTAAGTCAATTAGCAGAAAACCTTTAACCCAATGTCGAATTGAGGGAGCCGGTTAGGAAAATTTAAAGACCTAAAAGAAGCCCAAATCGAAACCCAAATTAGGAACGTACAAGTTAAAATCCGAAGGAGTTAGAACGTACCAAAAATGAACAAAACTACAAAGTGGCCCAATGGACAAAGTAGCATGCAAGAGAAAAGAAAATTAAATGGGTATTAAAAGAAGCCAAAAATTTGGAAAACAGAATACCAAGAGGCAATAAGGAAGCTAAAAGAATTTCCCGAGAATGTGCACTCTGGATAATCACAATGTGGGACAGCTCGAAGAGCAAAAAGTAGAAACAGAAAAACCTACAAGCCCATTAAACTACAAGAGAAAAGGGAAAGGAAAATCTCAGAAATTTACGACGGTGAGGTTGATCAGCTGACAAAGCACGCAAACCAAATACAAAAACTAACGAAGCGTAAAGAACAGAGCGATCTGCAAGTAGAAATAGAGAAGAGCAGATTGGATGCGCAGAACAAGAAATAGAAAAATACAGAAAATGTGCGAGCAAAGAAGAACCTTCGCCAATCCATCGACAGAAAGCACTCAGAGGATGCAAAAGAAGTCTTTGACGCAAAATGAGGGAGTTACAAGCAGAGATAGAAGGAATGAGAACCAAAGAGACACCCTCAATAATGGAAAAAGAGATAGAAGATCTCATTGAAGAGGTAAACCAGCTACAACATGCTGGATGGGGAGATGAACACCCTCACAAGGTTTACGGGAAAGAATAAATGAGATGTTAAACATCCCATCCATGGTTTTGGACTCGCTTATACCTATGGTGCCAATGCCAATTGTAAATACAAATATAGGCGAACCACTCGAACAACCACAAGAAACGTGATAGACGAAGGATTTGGTGGAAGTTTGGGGCACCTGGGTATAGGAAAGTCGAAGAAAAAGGTTGAAAAATATAGAAAATGTAAATAAATCTCGGATGTAAAAATAAAAAATAAAAATAAAAGCCAAATAAAAACCCATAAAAAGAATTAAAAAATGAAAAAACCATAAAAAATAAAAGGAACCAAAATAACAAAAAATTAATGTACAAAATTGTAGAAAAATGAATAACCAGAATAATTCAAACAACAAATGAAAGGAGAGTCCGGCGAACCCACCTACAACGTAGATATCAAACCTATAAAGGTTGAAGTGGAGAACGAGTATCCACTACCAATAATATTGTAAGACCGAGGAGGGTAGTGGAAGGAGAAGAATTGAACAGGAAGAGATGATAAAAAATAATGAAGATAGCAATGGAGCAACCAAGATACAGGAAATAGACTGTATAAACAAAACCAATGGTTTCAATCACGAAATTTAATAAAAGCATAAAAGAGAATGCGAGGAATTTAAAAAGACAAAGGAAGAGGTAGAGGATGAAAACGAATGGCTAAAACAAAAGTCGAACTAAACAGAGGGTTCGGAAGAAAAGTGAACGAGCCTAAAAACCGAATTAGCAGGAAAATGGTCAAGATATGTATTGGAAGACACATGGAAAACTTAAGCCAAGAAAAATGAAGAGGAAGTTTACCAAAACGGCAAAAAGATTAAACCGGGCATTAAAAAGCTCGAAGAATACGCAACAAAACAATATAAAAAGGTACAACAACACAAAAACCAAATAAACAAATTTTAGAAAAATACGATATGAGAGGGTCGAAAATTTGCCCTGGAAGAAAAAGATAAATATGATTTCCTTGATCCCTGAAATGAGGGTGGAGACTAAATGAAAGCGGACTGATGCTGATGAGTAGCCCAACTCTAAAGTTTAGTCACGACGAACGGGAGTAGATTAAAAAATAGTGCGAAAACTAACAAGTGTACGCAAATGTAAATAAACAAAAAATGAGAGAATCTATAAATAGAATGAAAACCCATTACCCAATAGTCTCTCTACTCCTATCGTCACCTTTCATCAACAAATCAAATCCAATCTTTCAGAAAAACCAAGAAGCTATCGAAATCACCCAAACCATCAGACAGAACTCACCCGAATACGAAAAATACTTCCTTCAAAAACCTTCGTGTAAAAAATTTCATCAACCTTCACCTAAACAGAAGATCAACCACTCTCACAATTCGAAAATTCCTCCTACAAACAACATACCCCTCCTTACTTCAATTTTCGAACATGAGAAGCAAACAAATTTGAAAATCACAATCCTTCTGCCTGGGAATCACCCAATCGTCATCATCATCGCCGCAGCAACCTGTCAAATCACCCAATGCAAAATTCACACCAAAAATCTCTAGCAAAAAGCAAACACGAAGAAGAGGAGATCGAATCACCAAAAAATGCGTTTCACAACCCTCTAACCCTCAATATCAAAACAATCAGCAATAATCAACCAAATGCAAATGATCGAAATCGGCAACCCAAACCAGCCCAACTGGACGGACACCCCAGGTCAAGTCACCGATATCGGGAACCTGAACAATAACGTAAGGACTATCCTTATCATGGTAAATTGTAAATAAAAACTGACTAATCTACCTGACTTAATGTATAATCATCACCTTTTAAGTGATGTCTGCTTGACTCTTTAAAATTGCCATTTCATCCTTCAATTTTCTAGTTATTTGTAAATGTTATAAAAATAATCATATTGGTATGCGAATGTGTCATATGGAAAATTGCGGGGCGCAATTTAAACGGCCCCGGGAGTGGTTTGTTGGGCTTAGAGCCACCATTTAAACAAAATAAAAATAAAAAATCTAAGGTTTAAAGAGCGAGATTATGAAAAAAGAATCCACCTGAACATAAACATTGCACCGCACCCAAGATATTAAAATCCAATAAATACAGAATAAATTAAACAAAATAAAAAACACAACAAAAATTAAAATTAAAACAAATAATTAATTAAAATTTCGAAATGCCTTACAGAAGCAGAAAAAAGAAACATTAAAGAATTAAAAATAAACTGCAAAACCTTGCAAGAATAAGGTTTTAGAAAAAACAAGGCAGAAGAGGCGACCAGAAAACAAAAATTGGGGTTTAAAAATAAAAATTTAAGAAAATAATAATAAAAATAAAATTCCAACAATAAAAATAATATATTCAAAAATAAAAGAAAATATATAAAAAATTACAAAAATATTTTTAAATTAATACAAATAATTAAAAAACCCTAAAATGGCGAAAAATCGCCCATTCGGTCGGCAACAAGCACAAAAACACTATAATTAGTGATGATTTTCATTAAAATCAATCTTATGCTTACTAACCATTTACTAATTTTGAAATTGAATCGAACTGAGTAAGGAATTGTTGTTTTGTTTATAATGTTTAATTAGCTTTATTGAAACCATTTTTATTAATTAAATATTCGAACGATTCCATTTCATTCCAATCATATATACATCATATTTTATAATGTTCGGACCTCTAAAATATTATATTATGTTAATCGCAATAGATGGTTCATGGGAACCGACCGTGTGCCGGCTAGTGGGTGAAAACCCTTAGTTGTCTGTGGGGTCATGCCTCGTGAAAAAAAACCCCCTTGGCAGTCGCAGTCGTTTCCGCCTGTGCACGGACCGCGCTTTCGCAGGGCGCCATTGTATATTCGAGGCGGCTGCTGAAAATGTGGCCGGAGCGAATAGGCTAAAATTTTTCGGGAACGTGCGTAGAACTGTAGTCTAGGAGGGGTACTAGTGGATGGATCACTATATAGATCTGAAACCATTTTTAACATTCGAACAAAAAGACGAAATCAGAAATCGGTAGCCACGGATAAGAGCTAGCGATGAAAAAAACGTTCTTTAATATTTAGTATTAAAGGAAGATTACTCGACAATTAGCTACAGCCAATATTAACGACAATTTTTACGAAATTACCTGGCCGAAAATGTTCCACCGGAGGGACAGTACGCATAAATATTTGTCATTTGTTTCTTCCGTTGAGAATAGTATCGAGAAAAGGTTCACCTTCAATTGAACATCGCTTAACGACTCACCCCCTTGTTTTTTTTCGCCATCTCTCGCAGATTCCCTTGGCCTACAGGGATAAAGGTAGGACCTCGACACGAAAAAGAGCTTTAGAAAATCCACGGCCGATCAAGCAAGCCACTGATAAAACGAGTTCAAACGAGAGATTATAAAATTCCATAATACAATTAATTCAGTCCCACGTCTAATTGCATTAATGTTATCAAAATTGATTTGAACGCAAACCTACGACATTAATATAACGATTGTAGCTGCTTAAAGTCTATTCAACTAATCAATAATAAGCGTATCTTAAATTTTACAATTCAACGGAACTCACTAGCTCTTCTATTGAACGGAACTACATGCCTTACGTTATTAGACGTCCCCAAAGAGAAATGTAAACAATTAGTAATCGTATCACTGTCCATAACGAAAATTTTAGCGGAAACTAAAACATCTACCTCCATTAATTCCCCCAAACGTATCCACGCCTGTGAACAATTAAATACTAAATTAAATTCCGGCCTCATAGGTTAACATTCGGAATGTTGGCAAACTTCAACCTGAAATTTAAAATATTGATCAAATTGAAATCCAAACGATGTGCTACGTAAAACCCTATTATCTATAGATCCACAATTTGGTAAACGGACGGTTAGGTATCCGATGAAACATACTCAGTAAAAATCTGAGATATAACACAGAAAAATAGTCTAACCTTCACGGATACTTCCGAGTTTCATATCACTCCATTTCCCCCTTAAAATTCCTCCGCACCTAAATTATTGTCGTTGTATCGAATGTTTTTGGGTGTTTCTTAAATTTTCCTATTATTGTTTATTTTCTGTTATCATCAATTATCTCCCATCTTTCTTCTTTTGCTAGTATGTCAAGAAGCGAAAAATACAATCAATTCAATACGGTCCCTCTGTCATGCCCCGTCAATCGTGGCGCTCCGCCATAAATACGAGGAACCTCAAGCTCAGCACCGGATCATCAGCAGCCGAAGCACGAGAGAGTAAGGGACCTGGCACCCCCGAGGTCGTCGGAGCTCCGGCAGAAAATCACTCGCTCTCACTCAGGCGCGCGACGAACTAAGGTCAATCCCCCCAACGACTATAGTCGAAACCAATCGTAGCGTGTACACCAAGCTACAACGGATACGTAACTCCGGCATCAAGTTCTGGAAATATTCGGGCGGAACAGTTCGACATCGTCCGCTGCTCCCATCTCCCCAGCACCGAAGTCCACCCAATCCAACAATAACCACTCCGACCTCGAGTGTGAATGTCCCACAATTTCCATCTTCTGGGACTATTGAAAACCGACCAAGTTCACTACGGCCCGCACGGCCGAAACCGGAATAAGCAGGCGTCGATCGCCGCCGACAGGAAGAAGCCCGGCTTCCGAGAAGCTCAGATTGCAAGAAGGGATGGGTCAAATAGATACTCCCGCCACCTTATCCAAGAGTTCGAAAAAAACCGGGATGATCCCGACATTCGTTACGCCCCGCAACATTCTATTCTCCTCTCCCCCCCGTGTCCATCCACATCAACTTGGTGGATTGATGACAATAATCTCGCCCATTGATGCAGGCCTAAGCGACCTTCGGAATTAGATTTGGGAAAATCAGCGATCCTCACCGGGGAGGTGCCTAATATCGGCCCCGAGGTGAGATACCGGACCATCCACACGGGAGGGCAAGAGGATGTTCGAGGCGATCCTCCACCATATCGACAACCCAAGCGGAGATGCCTCCCGACCGATATGGACGCGGATGAAATTGAATCCCCCAAATACGTGAAGTCCGCATGTCCTTATGGATTAGTTTAATATCAACTAGTACATCGAAAGCTGTTCGACCTCTTTCAATTATTCTTTAGTTGCTCATTGGTATGCGCCGACATCGTGTCGAATCGATTTTCTAACCAATGTAATGCTATTATTCGTGAAAATAAAAATTTCTTTTTTATTATCTTTTTTTTTCTTTTCCTTTCTTCCCTTACTCTCTTTCATTCGAAAGCCGGGAGTATCGGGGTAAGAACTACGGACGCATGCGGTCACGAGAATATTGATTTCCATGATTTCTATCTCTCTCTT